>VZTF01008876.1:2358874-2431579 GCA_013397755.1 Cnemophilus loriae | reverse complement strand
CGGCTGGCGGAGCCGTTCCCGGGGCACACGGGCGGGGAGGCGGCGGCCGCCCGCGGCGGGGATGCGGCGGTGGCGGGCGGCTGGTGGCAGATGCAGCGCTTGCCTCTCGGTGGTCCGGGCTGTCACAGCCTCCGGAGCCCGTGCTGCGAGCAGGACCCTCCAAAAGTTTGCTCCCGCGCTCGGAGGGAGGTGATGGGGAGGCTGGAGCGCGCACCGGCATCCTGCCCCTCGGTCCCGGAGCTGCGCTCCTCGCTCCTTCCCTTCCCGAGGGGCGGCAGGTGCTTCGGGGGGGATCCTGGAGCCGGGAGCGAAGGGGGTTCGTGCTGCCGCCCCTCCGAGCATCGCCCCGCGGAGCCGAGCGCGTCCCGCAGCCCCGGAGCGGCTCCCGCGGGGATGGAGGGGTCGGGGCGGGCAGGGCTGAGCGAGCTGCGGGTTCACCTGGGGAAGGGAAGGCTCCAGAGCGACCTGAGAGCACCTTCCAGGGCATAAAGGCGCTGCGGAGAGCTGGAGAGGGACTTTTGGTAGGGCGTGGAGTGGTGGGGCGAGGGAGAATGGCTTCATGCTGCCAGAGGGCAGGGTTAGATGGGATATTGGGGAGAAATTGTTGCCTGTGAGGGTGGGGAGGCTCTGGCGCGGGGTGCCCAGAGAGGCTGGGGCTGCCCCATCCCTGGAAGTGTCCAAGGCCAGGTTGGATGGGGCTTGGAGCAACCCGGGATAGTGGAAGGTGTCCCTGCCCATGGCAGGGGGTGGAATGGGGTGAGCTTTAAGGTCTCTTCCATCCCAAACCATTCCAGGATTGCAGGATGGGGGGATTGTGTCAGGCTTGGGCTCCACACAGGGATTCCTTGGCCAGTCGTGCCAGAGCATCCAACTCACATCCTGAAGGCACCAGCTTTGCTTTACCTGGCTGTGAGCTTTGCAAATATTTGTATTGCTTTTTCCTGTGAATTCTGCCATTACGTGCAAATTTTATTTTTTATACGAGGTACTAAAAACCCAAAAAACCAACAAAATTCAGTGTCTCAGCTGTGTTTCCCAGTTGGAAATGGGTTTAGTTCAAGCCGGTGGAGCAGCTGCCCCACTCAGTGTCCCCCCACCCCATTGGGATGTGGCTGGGCAAAGGGGTGCTGTGCCTGCCCTCAGCGCCTGGAGTTTTAAAATAAACCCAAATTGACAGCAGATGAAAGAAACCACCACAACCACTGCAGCTAAGTCCACCTGTGGCCATTAATCACGCCCCTAAAAATATATTGCTGTGTTTAATCCCAAACCACAAATTTACTGTCTAAAGAATTATCAGAATAAATATTCTAAGAGTAAGGACCATTTAAATCACTGGTGTGTACTAGCAGACCTCAAAAAGTGCTCCAAAGGCAGGTTTTTTTCCTTGCAGACCAATTTAAACCTGCCAACAATAGCCTTTTTTTTCCTTAACTAGCACAAATACCCCCTACCCCACCTATGACCCAACTTTGGTAAAAATGGACACTTTCCAAAGAAATATTTCAAATAACATAAAAGAGATTTCCTAGCTCAAAATCCTTTATAGGTGAGTAGTACCCTTTATATGTTTTTTTTTTTCCCTTAATATTTTGCCTACAACTGACAGGTGAAGTTTGTTCTTGAGACTGAGAACTGAAATGAAGAAATGGAACCTCCCATTTATACAGAATTACAGCATTTTAATCAAATGAGCTTTAGAAAAAGTTGTATTCACATGAGAAAAGTAAAGAGGTTTTTGTTGGTTGTTTCAAGCATTGTGTATTGGGTATAATAATTGGTTTTTCAGCGGGAAGGCAGGTGCCATCAGTGACATTTCTTGTTGCTGATGTGTTTTCTTCAAATTCTGCCTTGCACAAGGTTTTGTTTTAGGCACTTTTTCCTGCCTTACTCCTCAAAGTTAAGAAATCATAATTTACAGTCGTTCAGGATTATTGTTATTAAGAAAATAAGAAAATGGTAATGAATGGAAGGATTTAGTGACATGGGGTACGAATTAGAGCTTGAACTCATGGCTGGAGCCGAGTAGTCATTTTGAGCCATCAGAAGCCAGAAACACGACAGAAAAAGTCTCTAACTGCCTGGGTCATCAGGGAACTGATCCTCCTAAAAACTGGCTGAACACTGCAAGAAACTGCTTTGTTTTAAGCCCATTCAGTTTCTTGATCTCATTTACAGAAAGTCCGCACAAGGCACTTGTTAGGTTGGCAGATGAGGGCAGGGTTTTGGTGATAATCCTGAAATCCCATCTGGAAATGGTGATGAGGACACAGCATCTGTTAGAAGAGAGGAAGGTGGCAGGAGCTGATGTGGTGGATGGATAGGAGGTGTCATGTCAAGGTTTGAAGTAACCACACAGCATTTTTACCAAATGCAGTTCTTCTCCCTATCCTCCAGGCCAAAGATAAGAAAAATTTGCAGAAATAGAACTGTGGAGAAGATCTTGGATTTGGAGTTTAGCAAAGCCTTGGAGGAAGGAGGTGGCATCTCCTTCCCTGGGGGTTGGTAAGAACAGATTAGACAAATTGTGTTTGCCGTGGGCACGTCCCACCCCGTGGGTCCCCAAAAGTCCTCCCGTGACCACCCTCACACAGCGAGCTTCACAGTGGGTGCAGCCTGGAGAGCTTCAGTCAAAATCCAGCAGAGTAACCCAAATATTTTTTCCATGTGGTGCCACCCGTGGCATCCCTGGGGGCCTCGGTGGCATCTTTCCCACCAAAGTGACCGATCTGTGGTCCCTCAAGGGCTGGCAGGGCTTGAGCTGTGTTTGTGTTGGTTGTGGTGGCACCTCCGTGGGCTCCAGTTGGGATCAGATCCCATTTTTTGCCAGGTGCTGTGGCATTGGTGCTGAAAGACAAACTTTGTGTCAGAGGGAAGATAAACTAAAGGAGACTGAGCAGATGAAGGAGAGGGAAAGGATGATACAACACACAAGCAAGTGGCACTGGAGCAGAATTAATGCAGTATTGATGGATATATGCTTTGGATGGATTTCATTTTTAACTTTGAGCTGAGATAAGGGCCAGCAGAGCTGATAGGAAAGGAGTTTCCTCACCCCTCCACAAGCTTCTACGTTGCCCTGAAGCATTTGCAAAAATGTTAACTGCTTGTGCTGCCTGAGCTGGTGGGATACAGAAAGTGATGTAAAAACCCATGCTGTCAAGGGGTTTTAATTATTGTTTGTGCTCATGGTGCTATAATCACTATTCCTCCTCATTTTTTTCTCTTCTAAAAAGAAGTAAATGAGCCTCCTTTCCACTTTTTTAATGTGAGGAGGCAGTGAGAGGGAAGGAGGAGGTGTCCTCACCACCAGCCAAGGCCACCACTGCCCAGCTTTGGGGTGAGGATCCTCTTCCTTGCCTGTGGGAGACATAGGATTTGCCCCTCACTTCTGGGATGATCCTGGGGGTCAGAGACGGTGGCTCTGTGAGCAGAGGGAGGGTTGTCCTTACTGCCCATGTCAAAATTCCTGCAGCTACAGAGAGCCCTCAAAGGCTTAAAAGTCTCCCACCACGTAGGAAATTGTGTTCGCTCTTTGTCTCTCTCTCCCCGAGTTCAAGGAGGCTTAACAAGTCCCTGAGGACAGAAACAATAATATCTCTGTATCTAATGCTTACTGTAAGCAAAAGATGGATTACAAAATAGGCTGTTTATTTTTAATTATTAATGTGTTTGTGCTAGCAAACCTTCGCAGAGTTACACATTGTTTGTCACGGATGGGAAAGGGGATGAACTGTTTGGCAATAGTATTAAAAACAATAATTATTCATTCTGGGCATGGCCATTTTTTTTTTCCCCTAGTGTATAATAAAAACTTTTCAAAGCATATGCTGATGCAAGGCCAGAAAGTGTTGTTCTGAAGCAAAGGATGGCAGAAATAAGGGTTTTCAGCCTAGTTCACTGAAAAAACTTTGCTTTACCTCCCTGCAGCACTGCCCTGCTCTCCTCTTCCCAAGGATTCACCAGGGAAAATGCCTCCCTGGACTATTTACAGCACTCTCCTTGCACTGCACCAGAGGAATTATCTGCCTCCTCCAGCCCTCAGCTAATCCCTAAATTGCATCTCTGCTGCAAAGCTGAGTTTATTTTCATTCCATCATCTAGTAGTTTTAAGTATTACGAGGAATAAAATGGACATGCAAAGTGGTGCTTTAATTTTCAAGGGCAGTAAAGTGTTTTATTTTTAGGATGCTCTTATTGAGGAAAGAATCTCTGGCAGGTCTTATCTGGTGGCTAATAATAGTGACCTGGCATGCCCTGGGTGCTGCTGCCCTGCCCTTCTCATGCCTCCCGCTTACCCTGGGTGCTTCTGATCAGCTCATTAGGGCTGCCAAAATTACAGGCTTCTAATAATGTAATAGCAAGGTTTGCTCGCGATGATTAACTCCTCGCGCCGTGTGTTATTACTGGAAAAGGGCGACGTTGGTAATTAGAGAGCACAAATATTTACTGTAAGCAGGTTTTTCTGTGCAGCCTTTAGGAAGCCATCCGTGTGTCACCCTGTTGAATATCGCGTTAGAAAATGCTGAGAAGGGGCAGCTCATGGTCTCAGAACCCTTTCTGGATATAAACACCCGGTTTTCAAGCTCTTTTCTGGTCTCAATTTCAATATAAATCTTGCTTCTTGGGAGCTTTTTGATTTTTTGTGTGGTCTGTTTATTGATAACAAATGGATCCCACGCTGAATTCGTTTCACATCTTTAAGTACAATTCCCCCGGTGACAGTGGGGCTGCTCCTCCCAGTTTGTGGTTATGGTTTTTCCCTGAACACAGGAGATAAACATCAGCATCTCAATGCACCAAGTGCATTTAAAAAAAACCCCAAACATATTGAAGTTTGCATCTTGCCTAAAAGCAGAATTTGCTCCTGCAGTCCAGCAGTGTTCCTGCAGCTTGTCACCAAAGCAAGAAGCACGCTGGAGGAAGTATAAATAGAAATTCATTTTAGTAATGCAAATCTCGCAGTCCTATTTTGGGCAGGGAAAATCCCCATACCATTTTGTAAAAAAAGAAGTGTGGTGGTCTAGTTTTAAGACTGGGTTTATGAGGGATTTTGTCAACCCGTGTGTTATGGTGGAGATTCTCCTCTGCCATTTAAATATATCTGTTTCTGATTAATCTATCTTTTACATGCTATAAATCCTTGCAAATTAGTTTGGGGTATGACCTCCTCCAGCAACTCACTCTGTTTTATTTAGTGGAGTGGTTTTGGCAGATAAGCCCCCTCTCTTGTGCCTTCTGTGACTCCACTGGGAAAACAGTGAAGAGACAAAAATTTTAAAATATTTCACACCCTCATCTTTTGCTTTTGTCCCTTCAGAAGTGGCTTTTTGCTTCTAGTGTCCTAAACCGCTTGTGTGAATCCTGCTGCACTGTTTAGTGACTTTGCAATGCTCTCTCTCTCTCTAATAGTTGGGGAACACCAGCTGACGGGGCACAAAGTAGCAGTAAAAATACTGAACAGGCAGAAAATCCGCAGCCTGGATGTGGTGGGGAAGATCAAACGAGAAATTCAAAACCTGAAACTCTTCCGGCACCCTCACATTATCAAACTGTGAGTACCCTCCCTGCCACGTGTTCAGCTGCTCCTCCGTGCACAAAGACCTCTCGTACACAGTTAGCTGGGTTTCAGGAGATGCATTAGGGCAGTGAAAAATGTGTTTGGTCAAGTTTTTGTGTGTTGGATCATCCACAGGCACAGGTTTTCCAGAAAAGCTATGCTTCCCCATCCTTGGAAGTGTCCCAGGCCGGGTTAGATGGGGCTTGGAGCAACCTGGGATAGTGAACGTTATCCCTGCCCATGCCAAGGGTTGGAATTGGATGGGCTTTAATGTCCCTTCCAACCCAAACCATTCTATGACTCCATGAATTGCAGCATGGTCAGGCTCTGAGAGTGAAACCTTGGCCTCCAGTCAATAGGATTTATGTTTTAATGGACTGATTATCCAAGGCTTAAAAGAACATTTTTTTTCCGAAATTTATTATTCAGACATAAGTTTTCAAAGTCGCCACTTTGATGAACCTGAGTTTGGGTCGTAAATCAGCACCTGCACTGCAGCCTCTGGGATTCCTGCTCAATCCCCAGTTTGTGCAGCCAGCCCACATTAATGAGGCACTCGATAATATCTTTGGCATTCCTATAAAAGAAAGCTGTTGAATGGTAACTGCAAGGGTAAGTTGACATTCAGGTCAGCCTTAAAACTGGCATGAGATATAGCAAATACCTGGGACTTAGAGGCAAGGGAAAACAAATTCTCTCTACAGTTAAATAACTAACCATGCAGCAACTGTTGACTTTAGAGTAACTTCACAGTTCCGTGGATTTATTGGAGAACAGATTGGTATTATTTCATGAAAAAAGCGCCAGCAAGACTCCTCAGCTGTGTGCCCAGCATCCTGCAAGTCAAATCCTGTTCACACATTTGTCAAAGCAATAAAAATTAAATCCAGTTTGACAATATCTGTGTCCTGTGGTACATGTTGCATTCATGAAATACAGTGATAAAGATGTGAGGAGACTGGGGCACGCAAACCTCTTTCAATAAGTTTTTAAATGTATATAAAAGAAATACTGGGGCAATTAACAGTAAGTTAGATGTCTGGGTCCAAAGCTTTTCAGAAAAATGAGGCTGATGCTATTGATCTTTATGGGACTATCCCATATTCCCTTGCCAGTCTCTGAAAATTGCTGAAATCTCTTTGTTTCAAATTACAACCCAGCTGTAAAAATTCATGAAATTCATCTCCAAAAAAAAAAAAAAGAAAAAAAGAAAAAAGAAAAGAAGCAAACAACAACAAAACAATGAATCTGAAATGAAAGAGAGGGAGGTCCCAGCTGGTGCTGCTGTGAATTCCTGGGGCTGCATTGACCTCAGCTGATCACTGGCAGTTTATTCCAGCTGGGACACTGAAATGCCTTTGCAGCACTCAGGGATCATTTTGAAAGAAAATAGAGAATAAATCTGCAAGTTGAAGGTGATACTCTGGGTTTCCCACCCCCGCCCCTCACCCCCATTCTAGAATACAGAGGGAATTAATATTTGAAAAATAACTTTAGGGGGCCTCTTTGTTGTTTCTGTACCTGTCCAGAGGAAGCTCTCTCTGGTGCCTAGAGTTGTTTTTCTTCTTTTTTCTTTATATAGGGAAACCAGATGGATCCTCTCCTTGCCCCCAGCTAACCAGGCCTTCATTTCTAAAGCTGTTGTTGCAGATCTTACCCAAAATGGAAATTTGAAAGTCAGGGCAGTCCTAAATGTGATAAGATTGCCTGGCAGATATTTCAGAGGATTATTTAAAGGGCTGAAGGAAAATCATAGGTCTGGAAAAGAGGTCCTTTCACAGAAAAGTGAAAGATTATACTGGAAACGAGAGACGGCTTTTCAGAAGTGGAAAGCAGTTACAAATGCAAGATCCAAACCAATTCTTTTTTGAAGCGTTGATGTGGAATCAATAATCTGTTTAAAAGCCTTTCCCTCTTCTTAATTACGTATTTTTTCTAAATCTGCTTGTGTTTTTTTGAAGGTACCAGGTCATCAGCACACCAACAGACTTCTTCATGGTCATGGAATACGTGTCCGGCGGGGAATTGTTTGATTACATCTGCAAGCACGGACGTGTAAGTGCCAGTCCCGGGTCAGCCCAGGCACTCGTGTGGGAAGAGGATGGTGTTCAGGAGCAAAATGACTGCTCAGGGGAGCACAGTTAAGGTTAAGGCCCAAAATAGAAGTTGCTTCACAGCAGCTCCATCTGGGGTGTCTCGTACCGGCTCGCATGAAACTCGTGTGCGATTTTTCGCAACGTTCCGTGGTGTATTTTCGATCCTCAAACCAAAATATCCAAAGTAACGTGTTGCTTAGGGCAAATATTTGGAAAATTGGCTTATTTTTGTGATTTTTAGCTATGGGTTGCCTGTCAAAACCCCCACGGTTCAGCAGCAAATTTATGGCATGGGAGGGGATGACCACTCGGTGTGGTCTCCGCCCCAGTCATTCACCTCTCCCAGACCCCCCCCTTGGCTCCACCTCAGGTTCTTTGAAGGCTTTTCAAGGATGTGGCTTATCTGAACAACACTTTCAAATGCCAGCAGTCCCACTGGGTATAAATCACCTGAGGTGTGGGTTGAGCCTGTGAAATGTGAGATTTTAGTTACAAAGAAAATCACTGGTGTCTGCCCTGTGGAGCAGTTTCAGGGCAAGGACGTAAAAATGGGCCAAAGTGGACATGCAGAATAAGGCTTCAGGTGAAGGATCAGCCCATCACATGTTCCCTCTCTAAAATAAAAAATCAATACATTTACAGCAAATTGGGTTAGATTAGTGCAGTGGTCAGTGGAGCTGACTCAATTTTCTTTTCTATGAACAGTTCTGACTTCTCACACATTTTACCCATCTAGATCTTTTCAGTGACAAATTTCGATCCTTTCTGAACTTCTGCAGTCATAAATTCATTTTTTCATGAAGGGAATCTTCTGGAATTCATCAGTAAAAATAATAATTTTAAATATAGTTTCTCTAATATGGCTCATACAACTTTATAGCTATACAGGTAATTAAAATCACCCCAGTATTCCAGCTTCACCTGTTGCTTCCAGAGGAAGTCCATGAGGAATTGCTCTCAGCAACATCCTCTGTGGTGTTTTGTCCAGCCTGGGTCTGCACCAGTCCCACAGGGACAGCAGGCCATTGTCTGATAGGTGCCACCTTCAAATTCTCATCAACAGCTCAGCTAAACTGAGGTCTCGCCTTTCATCTCTGGGCTGCATCATTTGCGAACACTGGCACACTGTAAAATGCAAGGGTGAGAAATCTGCTTTATTTGCTGCTGCTGGTCGCAGGCACGCTGGGATTTTCTCTCTGCGCCCTGGAAGCTTTTGGCTCCTTGCTAAGTCAAACCTTCCCTTGCCAGCTCTGCGTGCACACCGACCTCCGGGGCTGTTCCCTTTGCTGTTCCCACAGGTCGAGGAGGCAGAAGCTCGACGCCTTTTCCAGCAGATCCTCTCCGCAGTGGATTACTGCCACAGGCACATGGTTGTGCACAGGGACTTGAAGCCAGAGAACGTGCTGCTGGATGCACACATGAATGCAAAGATAGCTGATTTTGGTATGTGACCCCAGCAGCATTCCGGAGGCGCAGCCAGCGCCACCGGAGCGTGGCCGTGGAGCAGCCTCACAAAACCCAGAGCCTGCTGCCCCAACCACCACCTGGAAAGCCCACACTTATAAACACTGCCCTTCCTGCAGCAGCAGGGATTACTTGGGGCAGGCTGCTCCTGTACTGGCACTGAGAGTGGAGCAGTGAAGTAATTTGTAAATCTCTGCTGTGTTTTAGTGTAATCACCCGACGTAAAATTTACCTCATTTATGTCTGAGGCGGGCTCGGTGCAGCTAACTCAGGGTGAGCTGGCTGTGTGTGTTTATTTCTGTGCATGTTCTCCCTCTGTTTGGCCATGTGCTCTTGGCCTCAGTTCATTTTACAACGAGCAGTAACAGGAGTCTCTAAGTGGCATTACGGATTGAAATCCATTAAAATACCCGGGCTACCGACTCTGTCCTGGTGAGCCCTTTCTAGCAATGTAAATCCTTCTGAAGATTTACTCATCTCACAGCCCCACCCAATTCCCATATGAAGTAAGTGCTCTGGGATGAATTATATCTCTTCTCCTCCGTGCTCTGGGGTTTGCAACTTAGAGGAGCAAAATTAGCCTGGAGTGAATATTTCTTAGTTGGGTATGAAAAAAAAACCAAACAACAAAAAAATAGCAAAACCAACAACAATAACAAAAGTAATAATTTTCAAATCCGTTCAGAGAAGCGTATCTAAATTATATCAACAGTTCCCTTCCAAAAACCCCTCTCTACTTCCCTGCCTTTCCTCTGTGTGACACCGAGTCCAGAGTGTCTGGACCTTCAGCTCAAACATCAGTGTATAATAAGCATTTTGTTTTTAGGACTGTCCAACATGATGTCAGATGGTGAATTTCTACGCACCAGCTGTGGTTCCCCAAATTATGCAGCCCCTGAAGTCATCTCTGGAAGGTGAGACATTCCACTTCTCATCAGAGTCTATGTGAGCACATGGAGTTTAAATTTGTTCTTGGTATTGGAAACAGCTTTGCACATCTAGTAAAAGCAGCTGAATCCTTCCGAGCTGATTTTGTGTTTGGGTGAATCCGTTGGCAAAGATCTGAAGGTTTTCTTTGTTATTTTACTTCTCAGTAGCTGTAATAGCAAACCATGTTTTGCTACAGGTGTTTACTTTGGAGGAATTATTAATACCAAATGTTGACTGTTTATATTGCTAATTAAAGAGGGTGAAAATGACTCTTTGGATGCAAATACTGAGGTTCCGGGTGGAAAGGCTTTTCCAGGCCACCCCCTCCTGTCCTGCCCACCTGTAACATAAAACACAGTGTTAATGAGGAAAACCATTCACTAACCAAAGAACCGGGGAGATCTTTAATTACTTCCCAACACTTGTAGTGAAAATACTTGTCTTCTGGTTCTTTTAGCTTGGGGTTTTGGCTATGGCAGTAGGTTCAGCCTTCAGAGCTTTGTTTTGAACTGATTCATTGAACTGATAAACCTCCTCTATGGTTGCATCTCTCATCATGAAACATCTGTACAGCACATGGAGTGTTGAACACACTCCATAAGGTTGAATTGGACTTTTACATATTGATGCAGAAATGTTACCTCCTATATTTTGCTGTCGGGGACAGAAGTTACATAGAATGTACATTTTCCTCTAATTCTCTCTGTAACACCTTAGCAAAGATTGCAAATAGAGATTTTCAAATTTTCAGTCCTCTGAATGGTCCTTCAAACTGTCCATCTCATTATCTGCTCCTTTTTTTTGAATCTCCCTTTGCCATGAGCTTTACTTTCCCTAATCCAATGTCTTTTTGCCTATAACTGTAGCTTTTAAATAGAACATTTTGTTCAGCATGTGTTTGCTGTGATTATGATTATTTTATCCGTTTACACCAGAGCAAGTGTTGGCAGAGCATCCTAGGAATTAGACTAGCATCCAAAAACCCTGTTGTGACTACAGCTCTGTGTGTGAAACCAAGTAAATCCTCACTGTCAAGAAGGGGACAAAGCCAGAAACTACTGGGATTCCAAGAAAATATTAATAGTATTGCCATCTCAGTGAAGGCCAGACACGTGTTTTTCAATTTGTGTAGGAGACAAGGCACATGGCAGATCAGCAAGGAGGATTCAGTCCCTGAGTGTTCCAAGGGTACAGGCAATGCAGCTTAGTAACAACAAAAGTAAGAAGGAAAACCAAAACCAAGCCCACGCTGCCCTTTTTCACTGGCTGCAGCTGCATCCCTCCCTCATCACTCCCACCTACAGTCTCAGGGCTGCCTGAGTGCCCTGCCCCTGCTCAGTGTGCCAAGCTGGCCTCTTCTCAGAGCTGTAGCAGCGGGTGAGAGCTGCATTTGAGGGGGACAGGCACAGTCCACCCTCCCTGCCTTGCTGGTGGGTGTGTGGGGCAGCGGGGAGCTGGCTCCTGGCTCCTGCTGCCTTCCCTGCTAGAGCACAAAAGCAGTAGAGCGTGACAGCTCATGTTTCAGAGCCATGGAAGTGCATCTCATTTGGGCTTAGAAGTCTGAAACACTGTTCAGGCAGTGCAGTTATCAGCAAGAGAATCAGGCTTCAGATCTGTGGGAGTTGGGCACGGAGGCAGGGCTGAGGGGGCATCCAGCTGATCCTCTGCCTTTCCAAAATGACTTTGCTGGCCTCAGGAGGGAGAGTATCACCCTTGGACAAGCAGACCAAGTGTTTTGGGGGTGTTCAGAGAATGGTCACGTGCATGACCACCACGATTTCTGCACTGATGTGTCTGCAGTGATGCTTTGCAGGAGGAGCAAGTGCAGGATGCTGAGGTTTCACGAAGAGACTTCTGTATTTGCATTTTAACCTCTGTATTTCGGTTGGGCCTCAAAGCCCAAGGGCAGGCGTTGCCTCCCAAAATCTCTGGGGAAGCATCAGTTGTAGCAAAAAGAGATAAGCAGGAGCAGCAAAACTGTATATTTGGGGTGTCCTGAGCTGGTGATGGCAGAGAGCACCTTCGGCACCTTGTCGGAAGCGGGAGCACTTAGATACCAGCACACCAAAATAAACACTCCGAGATAGAGTATCTGCTGCTGTTTGATCTGCCTCGTTCAATGAACAGAATTTTCTGGCTGAGCCCTCGGGGCAAAGGAGCAAACAGCCTGGCAGGGCTCTTGGAGATGTGGGGTTTGGCTTTTTGGAGAGTTTGGTGGAGGCAGGAGTGTACACAGGAGTGTGGGCAGCCAGTGCCAGCTCTGCCATTCATTTCCCTGAGCAGTTTTGGTTGAGGCAGATTTGGTTTGGGGGGGACCACATGAGCATTCCTTGTGTGGGCTGGAGCAATGCCCCTGGTGGAGCTGGCAGGGGTCCCCCCACCTGCACCCTGACTGAGGAGAGNGGTGACGCAGAGCCTGCACTGTGACTGAGGAGAGGATGGGGGTGACGCAGAGCCTGCACCCTGACTGGGGAGAGGATGGGGGTGACACAGAACCTGCACTGTGACTGAGGAGAGGATGGGGGTGATGCAGAACCTGCACCCTGACTGAGGAGAGGATGGGGGTGACAGCTTTCTCCTGCCCTTGCCCTCGTGCAGGCTCTATGCTGGCCCAGAGGTGGACATCTGGAGCTGTGGTGTCATCCTCTACGCCCTCCTGTGTGGCACTCTGCCTTTTGACGACGAGCACGTGCCCACCCTGTTCAAGAAGATCCGTGGGGGAGTGTTTTACATCCCTGAATACCTCAACCGCTCCGTGGCCACGCTCCTCATGCACATGCTGCAGGTGGACCCCCTCAAGCGAGCCACCATCAAGGACATCAGGTCAGCTCAGGTGGGCTGGGGTGGGCTGGCTGCCTGTGGGGGTCTCTGGTGACTGTCCTGGGGGTCACCTGCTGGCAGGTGGGCAGGGTGGTTTTCAGGAGTAGTCAGCTAATCCAGATGGTTTTTGTCCCAAGTGATTCAAGGAGCAGCCCCGCACCCTTCTGTGCTGGCTGGAAGTGGGTGATGATGAACAGGATGAGGATTTTTTAGATCTATTTTATATACAAATATTTTAAATTGTTTTTTATTGCATTATAAAATAGCTTTAAAAATCTCTTAACAGCACTTAGCAAAACCAGTTATAGCATGCAGTAATCCTAAGAACTTAATATCCAACAGCCATTTTTCATTACTTTATTTCAAGACCTCGTCCCTCTGCATGCCAGATAAAGAGCGTAATCATTGTACTTACTGTATATCCAATAGAAAAGGAGGAGAAACCCAAGAATTACTGACTTAATATGTAAATATTGGATATATTACATCTAGCTATGTGCTAAGCATAAACATAAATATTATTACAGCTTCCAGGAATTCTCAGGTTTTTAATGCATTTTCAGTGGACAGCCTTAATTTTACCCTTCAAGCAAATCCAAGCAAACTTCCTTTTTTATTTCTTAATTCCTTGGGATTAGAGGATTTCATTACATGTTAGAGAGGCAGCACATGTGGCAAGATTACAGTCAATACATAGAACCTGTAGACAAGGCTCTGTCTGAGTTTTAGACACTTAATTATCATTCACCTCATTGTAAATTGGTGGGAATTGGGTACCTGGGTAGCTTCAATGCTCTGTATCACCACCAGGCCCATGGGCATCCCAGAGTGTGAGAATCGTGGAAGTGCTGAGGTCTTACTTCAAAGCCCAGTGTGCAGAGCGTCGTCGCTGTCCCAGTACCGGGCTGGGTTTTGCTCCCAGTTCGTCAGCTGGGGTTTATTCTTGGCTGGCCGCGGTTTCCCCGCCTTGCCTCGCACAGAGCTCACGGTGGCTCCCCTCTGCCGTCCCCAGGGAACACGAGTGGTTCAAGGAGGAGCTGCCCAGTTACCTGTTCCCGGAGGACCCTTCCTACGACGCCACGGTCATCGACGACGACGCGGTGCGGGAGGTGTGCGAGAAGTTCGAGTGCACGGAGTCGGAGGTGATGAACAGCCTGTACAGCGGCGACCCCCAGGACCAGCTGGCCGTGGCCTATCACCTGGTCATCGACAACCGCCGCATCATGAACCAGGCCAGCGAGTTCTACCTGGCCTCCAGCCCGCCCACCGGCTCCTTCATGGACGACAGCGCCCTGCACATCCCTCCGGGCGTGAAGCCGCACCCCGAGCGGATGCCGCCGCTCATCGCCGACAGCCCCAAAGCCCGGTGCCCCCTGGACGCCCTCAACACCACCAAGCCAAAGCCCCTGACTGTCAAAAAGGCCAAGTGGCACCTGGGGATCCGCAGCCAGAGCAAACCCTATGACATTATGGCCGAGGTGTACCGGGCTATGAAGCAGCTGGACTTCGAGTGGAAGGTAGGGAGTGCTGGTGCTCCGGGGTGGGTGTCCAGCATCCTTTATCCCATAAGCTCAGGGAGGTTTGTAAGGTTACAGCCTCACCTCTTTCCAGATAAATGCCCCCACCTTGTGATCATCCCTGCTATTTGTTAATGCAAACTCCCTGAATTAAGGTGCCAGCTGTGCGTCGGTGTCTGTGGTGTTTATTTATGGCATTAAATAAGGGTTTTCTTTCTGAGTGCTCAGAGCCTTTGGCTGGAAAGATGATTCTGCCTCGTTTAGCTGCAGGGTTAGGAGGAGCTGTTCACATTTCTAATTTTAGTGGCTAATTCCTTGCGAGGTCATCTCGAGTGCTCCTGAGCAGAGGAACTCTCATTATTTCTGCCTGGTCCTGTCAGGACTGAAATACTGAAATGGCACAGAATGCATTATCCTAAAGGATGCACAGATGAGGGGCAGGGGGCCTTGGGTGCAGGATTTGAATCATGGATGTGGTGGCCTTTTCCTTGATGGAGATGCAGCAGTGCTCATGGACCAGATGTGTCTTCAGACACTTATTGCTTCCTCAATTTAGGGCTCAGCTTCTTGATTTAAACCCAGATGTTTCAGTTGGCAGTACTCACTGCAGGTATTTCTCCAGGGCTGTGCAACATTTAGTCACAGTCTTTTTCAAAGTTGGAATGATAAATCCCTAAGTTAGCCCTGGATCTCTGCTGCTGTGCCTGACTCCCCAAATCCTGGTGCAGCCCCTGAGGGGAGCTCTCCTGGCTTGTGGCCTTTGGCAGCAGCATCATGTGAGCATCGGGAGCCAGGTAAGGAGAATTTCAGCCCAGATCTTCATCACCAGAGGAGTTCCCCTCCTCCCTCCAGGTCCCAAGCGTTGTACTGTGTGGATTTCACTGTGCTGCTTCTTTAAAACCTCCTGACTCCTCCTTCTTTTTGATAATATTACATCTTTAAATCCAAGTAGCTTCCAGAAACCTGGTTTCCCTGCACCAGCCAGGAGATGGACTGTGGCCAGGTGCATTTGCCCACACCAGTCAGACATTTATTAGCTGCATGGTTTTACAGAGAGTGAACAAAACTTCTGTATTTCTGGTACAGCCTCAAAAACCAACTCAGCCCAACGTGTTTGTGTAGGCAGTGGAGCTTATTTCATAGGAGGAGGTTTCACAATAGTCTTTCCCACCCTAAGAATAACTTCAGATGTGACTCTTCATCAGAATTAACTCTCCCATCCACGCAGTTGCTTCATAAATATAGCGCAGAGAAAAGATCTCGTTGTAAATGAGATGCAGCAGATTGTGAGGTGGGAAGCAGCAAGGGGAAATACACAGCTTGAGGCTCATCCACAAACACTGGGCTTAGCTGTGCTGATGGGAGAGGTTGCTCTGCCCAGCTTGCCCTGGTTTCCTGGACACTGTCCTTGTACGTGGGTCCACAAGTGGACTTTTTGGTCCATGTGGCCGTGGCTGCTGGTGAGGGAGGAGCAAACATCAGTTTTGTGCCTGGCAGAGGGGTCACTGCAGCTTCCTCTGCCAGCAGCTGGTGAATCAGAGCCTTAAGAAGAATATTTAAAGGCAGGAGGAAATGAAGCCATTTGCTTGATTTTATAGGCATTGTCCTTTTGAGAAGCTGTTTTTCCCACAAGGTGTCTTGCTCGTATTTAGAAAAACTAAGGAAAGGAGTGTTCCTCTTGCTGCCTGGAATGTCCCTGCTGAGGGCAGGTTTGCCGTTGCAGGTGGTGAACGCCTACCACCTGCGGGTGCGCCGCAAGAACCCCGTGACCGGCAATTACGTGAAGATGAGCCTGCAGCTCTACCAGGTGGACAACCGCAGCTATCTGCTGGACTTCAAAAGCATCGACGGTGAGTAGGAGATGGAGAACACGTAGAAGGGCAAGGCTGGAAGTTTAAGAACCATCCTCTGCATTTTGAAGCGCTTATGCGGCTGTGTCAAGTCGGTAAAAGCCCTTTTAAACCACTCACATTCATCTCCGCTGCCGTTGCCAGTTCCTTACCACACCTGCACTGCAGCTGCCAAACTAATCCCACTTTTTCCTCTTTTCTTTCTTTCTTTTTGGCTTTTCAAGACGAGGTGATGGAGCAGAGGTCTGGCTCCTCCACGCCGCAGCGCTCCTGCTCGGCCGCGGGCTTGCACCGGCCGCGCCTGAGCATCGACGCGGCCGCGGCCACCGAGTGCCAGTCTCTGATGGGCTCCCTGAGCGGCTCCTTCGTGGGCAGCATCCCCTCGGTGCCCCCGCGCCTGGGCAGCCACACCATGGACTTCTTCGAGATGTGTGCCAGCCTCATCATGGCCCTGGCCCGCTGACGGCACCGGCCCCGCCGCGCACTGTGAGGATCTGCGCCGGCTCGTCCGTCCCTTGTTTATTTTGCTTCGTTGTTCTTCCTCCTCCTCCCCTCGCCACCCCACAGCCCGTGGCACAGAGCCAAGTGCGGACTCAAAACATGCTCCCCTCTAGCAAGGCACCAAGGAAATTAACTTCCTTTCTCTCCTTGTGCCTGGTGAAACGTATCCAATACCCTTTTTTTTTTTTTAACCTAGTGAACCCCATGGGAAATGTCAAGGCTGTAAAGTAACAAACGTTATCATTGAGTTTTTGGAAAACACCTCCCCCCTGGTTCATCCCCAGTTAAGGGAGGCATAGCCAAGCTTCCTGCAGGGAGGTTGATGTCTCCCCATTGCTGTGCAGAGCAGGGGCAGGATGGGCTGAGCCAGGGCAGAGGGGTTGACCAGGAGCTCTGTGAAATGGAGTGGAGGGTGATGAAGCAGCTCTGCAGTGTTCACACCCAGGTGCTAGCCTCTCTAACACTTTTCTCCCCAAAGCAGCAGCTGCTCAGATGCTTCTGCACTAGTGCAATATGACCTCCCTCCCCTCTCTTTTTCCCTCTGCTAAAGGTGGGGAGGGAAGGTGGGATGTGCAAAGGTCCTGGTGCAAACCTGCCGTGGGGAGGCCTCGCAGAGGAGTGTCCCTGAGGTGCTTTATTTCCTCCCAAGTGCTCTGGACAGCACTGACCTGCTCGCCACGTTCAGAGCTGAAGGCAGATTGCCTTTTTCCCAGCCCTTAATCACCACCTCCCTCCAGCCTGCTCCTCCTTCTCTGCCTCACACGGGCTCCAGGGGCTGAATCCCAAGCAGGGCTCAGGTGAGCAGAGGACAGGATCTGGATCACCCACCTGAAAAGCCAGCGAGGGCTGGGATCGTCACTGCTGGGCAGGAGCCATCAGCAGCGCACAGCTCCCGAGCGCTCACCTCTCGCCTTTCCCGTAGGAAGCTCTGCCCGTTGTCACCTCCCTCAAATCACTGCCAAATCTGCCTTCCCTGCTGCTGGACACTCCCTTCCTGTGCCCAAGGGCTCTCCCGTCCTGCTGCTGCCCTCTGGACTGTGACCTTCGCCGCTCCGCTGACCAGGCAGGGATATCCCAACCCGGAATTTTACTGTTCCTTTGCTACTTGGCTATCTGAAGGATGGGATTTTATTTTTTAAGATGAACCGCGGGGATTTTTAAGGTTAAATTCTTGTTACCCAAGGGTAAACCCTAATGCATGTGTGACTTCTTTGTTTAAAAGAGTTATTATTTTTTATTACACAGGATTAATCTAATGGGCAGTGTTGGCATCTGCTTGGCTTTGACATGGTATTTAATTCCATTTACTTGATTATGAAGTAATAGTCTAATCAAGGAACAAATGCTTTATGAAAACTTTGCCAAAAAAAATCCTGGGTGGGGGGGTTTGGTTTTGTTTTGGGTTTTTTTTTCTTTTGTGTTCTGTTTTAAGAAACAAAGCAAGGAACTTTTGCTGGTCCCAGGTATGCAGTCATTCAACTTGAAAAAAAATTTAATCTGTCTTTTTGATAGCTTCTTGTGACCCCTTGAGGTTTTTCCCTAGGTTTTTTTTTTTGTACAGTTGCACTTTAATTTATACTTTCTGCAAGTTTCTACGAGAAGCAAGGAAGAGAACAACACATTAAGCCTTTTTTACTAATCATTTAAGGTAATCAAGACAAACACGGGATATTTTTGCCATCTACTGGCAGTTAAATGGACCTCTTCAGCTTGAAGTCCCTTTTTTTAAAAAAAGAACCACAAAATTGCCTTACTTTTGTTAGAGATTTTTCTTGGATCCTCACTCATGTGACTTTACAGCTCCAGTTTTTCCAGAAGCCGCACAAAGCAGAAAGCTTCCAAAAAAAAAGAAAAAAAAAAAGAAAAAATCAGTTTTGCTGTTAAGCTCTTGAACACTAAATCCAACACAGCAGTGGTTGGACTGTAAACCCACAGCAGAACAGCTCTGTTTTTAAAAGAAATACTGGAAATATTTGTAGTGCTCCTAGGTTTCGTAACGAGCCTTTTATTATGTTATAATTATTAAATGAATACTCTGGGGTGGAGGATGGCTTTGGTGCTGTGCCTAGTGGCTGCCAGGTGATTTGTGTCCTCAGTGCTGTGGTGTGAGTTTGGATGGAGAATCCAAACTCCTGCATGCAAAAAAAAAAACCAAAAACCAAACCCCACCCCAGAGTCAAAGCTGAGCAGCACCCCAGCCCTTCAGCAGCTTTTGGATCAGTGCTGAGAGACGAGCAAAGAGCCCTGAATGGTTTGGGGTGATGGAGATAAACCCCTTTGGAAAGGAGCAGGAGCAGCTTTGGGACAGGCATTAATTTCCATCCAGGAAACAGCAATGAGTGAAATGTGTTTGAAATGTTAAAGGCTTTTCAAATCTTCACTCCCAACTGAGCATCTTGCCAAATCCTGGCAGCGCCTGGAGCCCCCTTGATAAGGGGCTGGTATGTTACAGTCTGGGGCTCAGGAGCAGGTAGATGTACTGATTGTCTTTTTTAAAATTGACTCTTGTCCTCTGGGATTTCCTACCCAGCAGAACTACTCGTATTAAGCAGCAGCAAAGGCCCTTGGGAGGAAATATTTGCTTCCTGGAGGCGGGTGGGATTTCTGGGTTGTAGAATAAACCCCTTGTGGCACTTGGCATCTTCTCAGAGCCGTGCAAACATTAACTGCTGTGGGGATCTGCAAAACCAGTCCTGCCTGGAAGGCAGCAGGAGTTACTCAGCTTTCCATATGGAGAGACACAAAGAGATGAAGCAGCTTCCCTGCTCGGGGTCAGCAGAGGCAGTGGAGGGAGCAGGACTGGTGGAAGCACCTCCTCAGTGACCGCATCGGATTGAACGGTCCGTCACAGCCTTACCCAAATCCGTGCTGCACTTTGAAATACTCCGAGGACTTTCACTTCTTTTTATTATTTATTTTACCTTCAAACAGGCTGTGTTCTGTTTCCCAGCTGCAGAGGAGCTGCTGACCTCCAGTTACATTTTCCAGAGGAAGAGTTTAACTTTCACACTGTTACACTGTGGTCAGCTCTTTTTGAGTTATGCTGGTACATGCACAAGCGTCGGGAAAAGCAGGGTAGACAATATTTGAACTACAGAAACTTGAATTACTCCAAGTGCAATTCTTCAGAAGCCACTGGACAGCTGTGCTTTGCAAGCCACAAACTCACCCAAACTTTGCTTCAGCCCGAGGGGGAGAGAGACAAAATGCAAAGGATAAAGAGTTCAGATAGGCTCCAACAATAACTCCAGCTCCTGGATGGGTAAATTCAGAAATACCTTGTGCTGTTCTTGTCGGAATCTATATATATGTAAATATTATATATGCATACATGCATATATGTAAAATGGCAGTGGCATCCCTGTCGTTGGCCTCTCAGCTTTATTCTTCCAGCAGGGCAGGTGTGTGCCCTGGACACTGCCACCACTCACTAATCCCAGCCTCTGAGAGGACCTGGACAAAGGGGATGCTATTTTTACACCCTCTTTTAGGTAAAGCCCATGAGTAGCTTAGCTGACCCCATCAGGCTCGGCACGGCCTTGGCCAGGGATGGGAGGAGAGGTGGCCTCAGGAGCTGTGAGAATCCTGCCCTTCCACCCTCCCTGGCCAAAGCCCTGCTGCTGATGGGGTTTGGGGCAGGTTTATTTTCAGGAGCTGGAGGTGAGCAGGTGAAGGCAGCAGGGTATTTTTTCCCCTTTAACAGGTCAGAAATGCGTCTTCAGCTGTGTGTCCAGTTTAGCATTTCATGAGGTGTGTACAAGCACAGGGGAATATATGGGCAGTGTTGTAAAAACGTGAACCAGCTGCGTAGTGCGTGTTGTGTAGATGTTTTTGTGTGTGATTATAGCGGCATTCGTGTTGGAATAGATGAGGTTTGAACAAAATAACCCTTCTGTCTACTCCCTTTCATTTCACTGCTCTTTACTGTGAGCGTGCAGCCCTGTAGGAGGAAGAGGGAGCTGTGTGCAGGACATGAACTCGTGCCTTCGCTGCGCGTTGGGGCTGCTGGAAGTGGCAGCTTTGTTTCACGAGGTGCACAATTTCCCCAGCTCGTGCAGGATCCCCCCGCTGAGACATGCAGGCCGTGTTTCTAAATACTTGAAGTACCATTTGTTGTGCAATTATTTGGCTTCACCCTTTTATTAGCTGAGAGGAGAGAGGGAAGAAGAATCGCACATCTGGATGAGCCAAACCAAGCCCCCGCTCGAGCTCCTGCTGTTTCTTTCCTGGAAAGTTTTAGGATCTGGTTTTGTTCCAGGTGTATGATGTACCTTACTAGAGTCACCTTTCTTAAGGTCTTACTTTGGTATGGGCTTTTCATTTAGTGCTTTCCTTTGGCTTCCTTAGCCCTCCCCTTATATATCCCTTTTTCATCATTCAATTATATAAAAAAAAAAAAAAAAAAAAGCAACAGCTTCTTGTAATTCTGAATTCCCAGTCTGCCTCCCGGCCGTGGAGTAAATGATTCAGCCAGAGGTACCTCACTCCCATGCCCGAGAGATGAACTGGATTTCAGAGTTCCCACATTACACCTACTGATGGAACGCTGACTTTTGCAGAGAGCACACCTGGTATTCGATGCACAGATCTCTGCTCATTTTAATCGTCAAAATTAGGAGAACTAGACTGTGAATCAGAGCTCTACCTGCAAGCACGAGTACACTTTTGGTGTTAGAAAAAGTCTGTTTTCAACAAAAGCCTTGAAGTTCCTGCTGAAGCTGCCTTAATTTAAAAATCAAAGTTTATTTGTAAGACTCATCTCTGATTATTGGTTTTTTTCAAGTTTGGAAATAGTTTATTTATCCTCATCTCACAAAGCTGTGAAGTAGATCCTGTAGCCATGGTAGTATTTATTCTTGTTGCTGAAAGCATGTTCATGTGTTCTGTATCATGTTATACTCACGTGGTTTGTACCTCAATGCATTTGTTTTGTTTTTTTCTTTTAGAGCACAAAGCAAAACTGAATCCCAGGATATCTGTGGTGTCCATGGCCCAGCATCTTTGGGCAGACAAACCTCAGCTCTACGAGAGAGGTGAACTGGACTTGTCCACTGCAATTCTTAAATTCCTACTCTAAGGAGTATTTATGATTTATAATATTATGTATTTATGATTTTAAAAAATATATACTGAACTTTAAAAAGTTCTGAGTAGAAGCATCCCTTCAAACATATCGTTAACATGAAGCTCAGGAAAAAACCCCCTGAGCTCTATAAACACTCCATCCTTCTTGATATTTTCTATTTTGTCAACTGAGGGCCTGGAGAGGGTTTTGTTTTCCGATTCATGGCTGTAGTACTTTCTGTTATGGAAGGGCACAGAGCCCTGGTTCAGTTTTGTCCTTTGTGCATTAGATAATCACAATGAAGCCTTTTTCCTTCCATTTATGGTGTGGAAAGTGTTTCTCGGTGTACTGCACTGCATGTGATAGCTGTCTCCATGGTTGACATTTGCACTTTAATAAACTCAGAGATGAAAAGAGATAAAAAGCAACAAATCCTTCGGATTTCCTTACTGCACAGTCCCTTTCTGCAGGCTGGGGTTGGCTGGTGGAGTTTCCCTCTGGAGATCCTTGCACATCCCAGCTGTGGGACCACAGATGGCCTCAGGGCTTGGTGGGTGGCAAAGGGGCAGGGAGGGGAGTTCAAATTTCTACGTGAATAATTTTAACAGCTTCCCCAACCCAAAATCCATGCCAGGAGCCAGGCCCATGTATTTACATGTGCTGACTCAGATCTTGACTCAGATCTTTACTCCTTACACCAAGGAGTAAAGACAGAGAAGCGTTTTAAAGACATCATGCAAAAAGAACCTTTCACTGCAGAAAAAGTGTTGGAACAAAACTGGGGACCTGTTTCCTCTGTGCCTGTGATGCAGGAGGATGTAACTCCAGTTAAAGCACACAGCTGCAGGGAGTGCTCCAGATTTGTCCCTATCCTCTCCCCTTTTTACACCATTTCAGTTCTCCCTCAGACACATCGACTCACAGCTGTTATCATTATTATTTCCCCTTTGAGGGGAAACGTGGAGGAACAGGGCTTAACACTCACATGAGAATTATTTTCAGTTTTGATGTGGTTAGGATGTGCCAGTAAGACTAAAAACAACAACAAAAAAAAAGGATGAGTTTAATTTCCTGACCGATCTCTTGACCTAAATGTAGCCAACCTGTGGTTTAATTGAGGAAATCTAAGTTGCTGTATTTAAAGCATTTTTGTATTGTCTGGAATCAGCCCATAGCAAGCTCTTTTCTTCTGTGCATGCACTGGAATGTGTCCATGAGGGAAAAAAAAAATATTTCTAGGGGTATTGCAAGGCATCCTTGCATTAAATCAGCTGCCAGTGGCAGTGCAGAAGTTTGTGTTTCACAGGGATTTGGGGCACAACCCCACGAGGACTGTGCGTCACCGCTTCGGGATCGGGGCGGGATCACGTCTGTCACAGGATACAGGGGGAGATTCCTAAAAAAACCTTCCTTTAAAATAAGAAAAACTTGTTAAATAACTTCCTTGGGAGGCAAAAAAGAGCTTGCACATGTGGCTAATACGGGGTTTGCCCGTGGTGCTTACAGAGGGGCTGATGGATAGGCTTCATGACTTGTGAACGAGCGCTGGCCGGGGAGGAGGATGAGGAAGGAGTGGAGGAAGGGGGTGTTTTCTTCAAGGTTTTAATCCTAAACATCACCATGGAAAAAAAAACCCACCCCGTGGAGAAGCCGTCTCCAGCGCTTCCCTGGGGCCGATTCCCTGCGAAGGGATGGAGGTGAAGGGCACAGAGCACGTCCCAGCCTGTGCCAAAGCCAAACACGCGCTCCAGCTCCCCAAACTCTCCATCTCCACCAGAAAAACCCAAATATTTGGGCTGGCAGGGCTGCAAAGCTGCGCATGCTTACGGGGGAGTGCTTTATTTATTTATTTTTTTTTTTTGCTGCAAGGATGGATGCAGGCCAATGCACTTAATAGTAACCACATGGTAAAATAAATAAGAATGCCTGTATAGACTTAAAAGTAAATGTTAAATATTTGCTCTGGTTTTTTTACTGATGTCTCCTATGCCAGCTTTGAAATGGCCCTGTGGCAAACAGCGCTTTTATTTTTCTTAAGCCTGGAACATTTAATAATTTCTAATTAAAACATCTTACATTTTTAGGATATTTATGAGCAAACTGATATGGGCTCTTAAAATGTGCCAGGAAGGGGTAAAAGCTGTACACTATAGTCAGATTTAAGGGATTTTTTTTCTTTCAAAGCTATGTAAAAACTTTATCCACCTTTTTTTTTTTTTTTTTTTGCTTTTGAAAAGGTATCTACTGAATACATGGAGGAGAAGCCATTAGCAATTTATATTTCTCTTCCTCCATTTAGGAGCATTTTTCTGAAATAAGTAATCATCCTCCAGGCCCACAGTGGAGAGAGAACAGCCTGAACACAGGGGCAACTGTTGGGTAACTCCCTGGTGCTGCGAGTCCCCGGGAGCCAGGAGTCAGCCTTTACATATCTGAGATGCCTAAGTTAGCTTACAAAAATAAAGTAAATTTTGACTGAATGCTTTATTTACTCTTTTTTCTTGGTTTGTTTGGGGTTTTTTTTGCAAAGAAATGAGTCAACTTTTCCATATATTTTTATATATTTAACACAGCAAGAGTGGTGATACTACTTCTCCCAATACTTTTAAGACCAAAACCAGTTCAAATTCATATGGTTGGCTTTTTAAAGAGCAAATCTTTTGGGGAAACTTGCAATTCTGACAGCAATGAGATGGAGCAAGTGAACTGCACTATGTTTTTTCTCATGCAAATGCAGAAATGTAATGGCTATTTCAGAGCTGACCAACAAGGTACTCCAAAAAGTGAGAAATACTGAAAATAATAATCAGTGAAGACATGCTCTAAATGGCAGGGGAAAAAAAAAACAAGAAAGAAACTTCTCTTGCACATTAAACAGTGTAAAAAACCCCCCAGCTTTATTTACATTGCCATCATCACTCCACAGCTGACCAACGCGGGCTGTCACGGATGCAGGAAGCACAAAAGAGACCTTCAGGGATGCTCCAGGGGAGAGCAGCTCTCAGGGCAGCTAGTACTGTCTGTCTCAAAGGAAAAAAAAAAGGAAATTTTCCCAGCAAGGGCCACCTGGGTAAGAGGAGGCTCATTTGTATGAATTATGCATGAGCATGCAAGGAAACGCTGCAGCAGGGAATTTAAGGGTGTGTTTTGGCAAGGCAAGGCACACCGAGTGGCCCATGTTTGCAGCAGATGTGAATTAATATGGCATGTCTGAAGGCAAGTCAGGAACCTCCAATTTCTACAAGTCATGACTGGACGGGGCTTTTTTTAGCTGCAGTTGGACTGGAAACTTGTCCAGCAGCAGAGCAAAACTGGAAATACTTATTTAATATTTAATACTGCCTGTTTACATTAACTCCCCTCGCCTTCAGAAGTTTTAAGTACATTTCTCCAGCTATCTCCACGCAGGAAAGAGAGGAAAATATGCATCATAATAAATAAAAAAACCTGAGTTTACCTGAAGTTCAAGTGCTCCACTAGAACATACCCATCTGAGAAAAGAGCAAATAGAAGACGGGAATTAGCAAAATCTCCTGAGCAAACGCAGCCAGAGCGGCTGAGCACGGAGGGCGTGCTGCGGTTCGGGAGGTGCTTGGTCACCCAGAGCTGGGTCGCAGACTCACATCTGCCCTGGGCGTTGCGGCAGATCACGGCGTGGCCCTGCACGGCGTCGATGACGTCCAGCTGTTCCCCAGCTGTGACCGGGAGGTCGACGCGCCTCTGGCTGGGCACCGAGCGCTCGGCCGTGGCCGTGGCGAGGACACGGATCTCCTTGTCGTACTGCAGGACAGCAGGGAACCAGTTATTCCAGACTCATGTGCAACCTCTGCAAGGGCAGTGGGGAGGGAGGGAGGGAGAGCAGAGATTTCGGGATGGGCTGTGAGGCTTTGCGGAGAAGGAGGGAGAAAAACCCCAGCAACGCTCCCAGATTAGGGGAGAAGGCAACAGGAGAGGGGGACAACTTTCCCAGCACAGCTGAGGACCAAAAAGGTTCCACCAGGTGTCTTTTAAGCAAACCACAGAGCTGCTTTTCTCCTCTGGAAATCTCAGATTAGGGGAGAAGGCAACAGATTGGGAGACAACTTTCCCAGCATTACTGAGGACCAAAAATATTCCACAATGTGTCTTTTAAACAAGCCACAGAGCTGCTTTCCTCCCCTGCCACAGCCAGAAAGACACTTACACACTTACCATAAATGTCTCTCTGAAGAACTTCTCTTCTTTTTCCATCTTCTTGCTCTTTTCTTCACTGCTCTTCTTGAATCTGAACATATTTCTGCAATAAGAGATAAACACACACGTGCACTTCTGAGCTCCATTTAAATAACCCCTGGCACACCTGGAATTGCAACCCCGAGCCTAATTCCAGCCTTGTCTGCAAGGAACTCTTGGAATAGCAAAGCACACTGTTCACATCCCTGTTTCCCAGAAAAGGGTGAATAGACAACTCAGATCTGTTACTGAGGCACAACTTGAGCCATTTTGTATCTCCATTTGGGATAATTTTTTTTTTTTTTGGTCTGTAAGCAGCGTGGGAACAGATAAACTCTCTATTGAATGTTTCAAATCAGCCCCGTTTTTATGGAAGTCGACAACTCACTTTTCCCCCAGCAGTTTGTCTCCTTCTGGTTTTATTTACGTTCAGAAATAAAGGGTCCCCAGATAATTCTCATCCTGAGTCATTTATGGAAGAGGGGTTTGACACAGCTCTCCAGATTTTCTTTGGGTTTTTTAGCGCATGGAGGAGAAAGTCCCCCAAGCAGACATTTATATGGCACTGTAAAGTGGAAAACAAGTTCTTATAACCCACTTAAAGGGAGTGGGGCATTCCCTGCATATGGGGCTGCCACTCTTTCTGGTACACGAAATTACAGATGTAGCACTCATTTTAAAACTAAGACAGGAAACAAACACCAAACAAAGAAAAAACCCCACCCATTTGTAATAAATTATCCCTCTTTGGCTCATTTTGATGCACTTAAAATTAAAGAGGAGGGGAAATGAGCTGAAATGAGGGACTCTTAAGCTGTGAAGAGATTCCTCCTTGGGCAGGACCTGTGATCTCTAAGGGAAGGTTGAAATTGCACAGACTCCCTGATGGTCTGTAAAGTTCTACCTGTGACTTTGCACAGCACCACCAGGGGTGTTTGAGCAACCCCACGCAGGAACTCCGTGGTGAGAACCCGAAAAACGGGTCTCTGGTTTACATTTGAAGTTCCCAGGTATTGGGTTGTGCAAAAGGTCATTGTGATGCACATTTTTGTGATCTAAAAGGGAAAGGAAATCTCCCACTTCCAAGTGAAATTTGCAGCAGTGGTAACAAACAAACAAACAAACAAAAATTTGCTTTTATGCACAAATGGCACAGCAAGAGTCAATGCAATCAGCCCAAATAATCAATACTTTAAAATACAGGGATCTTGCCAAAATCGGTAACAAACAAAATCACAGAATGGTTTCACCCCCTGCAATGGGCAGGGACACCTCCAACTATCCCAGATTGCTCCAAGCCCTGTCCAGCCTGGCCTTGGACACTTCCAGGGATGCAGGGGCAGCCACAGCTGCTCTGGGCACCCTGTGCCAGGGCCTCACCACCCTCACAGGGAGGAATTCCTTCCTAAAACCTAATCTAAACCTACTAAAATATCAGAAAGGAGCCAAATGTACAGCAAGTAACAACCTTTTGTCTCAGCTCAGTGGAAAGTTATGACAAGACTTCAGGACAGGACCTCTGGGTATCCCCCCCTTGCTCTCAGTTCAGATCCAAGGGTTTGTTCCACCCTTGAGATATTTTCTGCAAAGATTCCTGAACTCTGGCTTCAAAGGGAAAGGACCCTGGACTAGCAGCCAGTATAAAATGTCTGTGCAATCAGGGACATCCCACTCCTGAAAGCACTCAGGAGATGCGTACAAAGTCAGACAAAACGGGAACACAGAATGGAAATCAAGACCTTTCCACGTCGTCGATGCTTTTCCTTTTGTCCTTGTACTCTCTCGCCATCCGAAGTTTTGGCATCCGGACTTTGTACTTCTCATCCTTCCCTCTGAGAGGAACAGACACGCAGGAATTCAGGTTTTTCCCAGCAGATCGTGTCCCCTCCCCAGACCCGTGCACCTACAGAGCCGTGATTCTTCTGTGCCTCCCCCACACCCTGCACTGAAACGCAAACACTTGCTGTGATTTACGCCAGCACGCGCAGCCACCGCAATCATCTGGCAGCAAGACACCAGGACATGCTGTTCCTATTAAAACTAATTTTTCTGACAAGGAGCCTGCCAGGACGGGGCTGATAATCGGGTCTGGGAGACGGAGTTTTCCTTCCTTAGGAAAAAGATCTGATTTTTTCGTGTGTTTCAGGGAGCAGCTCTCTCCTTTTCACGTCTCTGGCACTAACTGAGTAACAGCGAGGAAACATCCTGCCAAATTAAACACACACAGGGAGGGCACCTGGACTGTCTCCAGAGCACTGAATCCCAACCAGCTCATGACCCTCGGGGGGTTACAGCAGCAGGCACAGGTCTGTGCCAAGAGGAAAATCTCCTTGGGTTGAGGGCACCCTCCTCACCTGGTCTCTCTCTGCCCCACCTCGATGTCGTCGTATACGTTGTCCTCCTGGGAGACAGCTGCTGTCAACCAAAATGCAGGACAGAAAATGATTAGGAGATGTCACTCGGAGCCTGGTACTCCAAATAATGTACTGCAGAGGAAAATCTGGGCTGCTGCTCGTCACTCTACCCAAAGGGGCCAAGGAAATGTAAAAGGAGCCCCGGGGTTCTAAACACCCAGCAAAGGTCCAGCACAAGGAAGGGTGCTTGGGTTGGTTAGCTGGGTGTATGGGCAGTTTTCTGCACAGGTTTGGCCATCCAGCTCCACGGATGGAGCAGGAGCAGCAGCAAAGCTCCAGCTTTGCACTGCAGCCAGCCCAGGCAGGGTTCCCAACACAAGGACATGGGCATGTTCTCTCCAGCACAGCATCAAGGCTGAGGTTGTATCCACCCCATTTATGCAAAGGATGAACTTGACCCTCCAGCAGGCAGCAATAAAGAGTTTTACAGAGAGCTGCTGGAGTGCCATGGGCTCACACTCCACCACCAGCCTGGGAGCAGTGCTTCAGCACGGACTGCTTCACACGTTACCTTCCTGGATATATCTAGATGTGCAGGAGGAATTCTCTTTTTTAAAGCAAAACCACCTAAAAATGAGCAAAAACCCCACTCTGGAGTGAAGCACAAATCTCAATCAAGTCTTCAAAGCTACTGCTGCCACGTTACATGATTTCCATGAAGGCAGGATGCACCAAGCTGATTGTACATTTGCCTCTTCACACACACACAAATCCCCAGGAGTCAGGTACAGGTATGTGCTTACCTAAATTTGGTACTGAAATGGAAACCAATCTGTGGATAGATAGAAAAAAGGCTTTTAGAAACAAATCTGCACATCAGCAATGCCCAAAAAGCCACAAGCCCCAACAGGCTGTCAGTGATGGAGACAAGTCGAGGTGCATGGGCTCCACGGTACCAACAGCACTTCCCAAAATGATATCCCTTGCTAAATAAGCATTTCCATCCTGACAGCAACAAGAGCCATGTGTTCATCAAGCAGAAAAGATCTACACTGCATCCAAAGAACAGCCCAAACTCCTGCTGCCCTTCCCAACAGCAAGAGGGTTGCTGGACAGTTGGCATTTTTAATCAGGAGTAATTCCTTCCTGTGAGTCTGCCAACATCAGGGGTTCTCCAGGAATTTAAATGTAATAATGTCTGTAGATATCTGATGATTTCAGGAGATTTAAGGGTTCTTTGAGACAGGAGAATGGCACAAAACTTGGTGGGTCTTTGCCTATAATGATATTTATATTTGAAGGAGCCACTGACAGAGCATCTCGTGTGAAAAGGTTTGTAAGGAAAACAAACCTTCTAACATAAAAGAGGAAAGGTTTAACCTGGAATTTCCAAAGAAATAAGAAAAGGCAGGGTTTTCCTGGAGTTCAGGCACCGTGCACAGGGTGAGGCACTCGCTGGCAGCAGTGGAGGATGGGTTCTGCAGGTTCTGCACATTTGAGGAAAAGGCAATTTCCCTGGAAAATCGTGGAGGGTTTTGAATGCTAGAGTACCCAAAAAGGCACTGCAGGAAGTTATACAATATTCCCTGCCCTGTCAGAATGAAGACTCACTGGCAAACATCCTCAGCAGATGCTGTTGCCAGCTTGGCTCTGAATGGGACTCGGAATAAAACCCCTCAACCCTCAAGTGCCACATCAGCAAGGCCGTCCCTCACCCTGGCTCACAGGTCAAGGCAGCAGGTATCACCTTTCTACATTCCCTTGTGCACCTCGTGTCATGCTGAGGGGTCAGAAAGGTACCAAAGGCAGCAGAAAATCTATGGAAACCTGGAGACTCCTGTAGGACCAGCTCCTGGAGACTCCTGGTGCCGGAGATCCTGGAGAAGCTGCACAGATGGACCATTGGCCACATCTGCCCTGGCAGCTCCTAGTGAGTTGATAGAAGCACTTTTGGCCTAAGTTTCCCAAAAAGCTGTATTTCTTACTCCTAGACCTCCTGCTCCCAAATAATTGCCAGGAAAAATGCTCAGGTTTGAAGGGGGAAGAGGTGAGACCATCAACATTTTCTTACCTTAGGTTGTCCTTGAGCCTGAAATTGTTCAGCTTCAACTTTTCTATCTTAAACAGGTTCCCAAATCTCTTTTGTTTCTCTATTCTGTCCAAAAGAGAAACAGGTTCAAAATTAAAAGAGACACGAGGTGCAGAGGCAGCCCCAGAGATCCTGAGGCAGGGAAAGAAAGGTCAGCAGACCCTGGACCTCAGCTCAGAAGAATTTAAGCCTTAACAGCACCATATGGATGATAGACTCGCTGGGATAAGCACCAGCACAGCAAAAGGTGCTTAATTATTAAGCCCAAGCTCAAATCTTTGCTTAGCTTTAAACTTTACTGTGTTAATTGAACTTGTTCTCCTCTGACCCAACAACTAGAGGGTGATCCAGGTTTCTTTGGAGTGAAAATTCCTGAGGAAAGGGCAGCATTACCCAGAAGCATTGCAGTGACCATTAAAGGAGACATCAGGGGCACCTTCTGAGCCGCCCTCCAGTACACATTTCTACTGTGCGTCCTTGAGGAGGACAGCCCATGGCACACACTTCTCCCTGAAGTTTACAAAGGGTTGCAAATCTAAACAGCAATTTTCTTGCAAAGTACCTGCAAGCAACCAGGATCCTCCCCTGGGGGTCATTACCCCTGCACAAGGACTATTAAAATTTACACTATATTTATGTGTATCAGCACGCTTAATCCTGCATGTGGGATCAACAGAGAGATCACAGAAAGGCTGGTTTGGGGATTAAGACCCTGACCTCCGAAACCTGTGAACTTGGTCCCAAATGGTCTTGAAATTCCTTTGCAGCCCCAGCAAGATGCACTGCTCCTCTGTGAATCAGCAAGAGAGTTTAATTTCTGCACCCACGCGCAGAGGGGCAGAGAAGAGGCAGGGATGTGCTTCCCAGGGGGTGGGGATGTGCATGATCCAGCTGGGAACACGCTTCCCTCTGGCTGGAGAAGCTGGTGCACCCCCACCACGCAACTCCCACGGACAATTCGCAGAGAAATGACACTTCCTTCTTTTAATAACCATCCTGCCACCTCCAGGGGTTCAGCTTTCCCCCTCTCTGACACACACAGGCTCTGCATCCACATGGAAGCTGGACTGGGATCCAGATGGAGGCCAGTGCAAGCCTCCCACCCGTAAGGGAAAAGCAGATGTACAGCAACACCTTATTATTCCTCCCACACTGCTCCTCAGGAGAGAGCCACCAGATGCACTCCAAGCAATTGTGTGCCACATATGCCTTCCCCAAAGGCTGTCTCTGTTCCTCAAAAAGGCAACTTTTTACTGCATGAGGGTAGGGAACCACACAAAGCACAACTAAACTTCACGTTTCACCTCTTAATCCATTTGGGAAGCTCAGGCAATGCATAAACCCGAGGCTGCAAAACTCATTGGTTTTATAACACACCCCGTGGAAGCAAATATCTTGAGAAGGGTATATAAAAAAGAGCAGGTTGCAAGTTAGTTACAGCACATCAGGCTCTTTTCCAGCCTTCTGTGGTCTCAAATGTGAGCACTTCGTCCTGTTTTATGGGGACAATTTGTCCCTCGAGCATCACCTCTTTTGGCACACACAAAAAAGGTGCCAACTCTCAGCTACAGCTGAGCAACACTTCTAATCAAGAGAAGGCAAGTGAGACTGTCCTGTGTGTTTGATGCAGGAAGAGGTCTGGGAGGGCAGTACTTCCAAAGGATGGAGGGTGTTACAGGAAAAAAAAATCCCTCTCCCTGCTTCGGGATTTAATTTTGGTAACGACTTTTTGCTCCCTGAGTGTCAGCCAAAGGGGAAAGAGGGAGGAAGAAGGGAAGAAACCCACCCACACAACAACTTCTCTGCAGTTCAGTCAGGAAGAAGAAAAGGCTTCCAGCCAGTACCTGGCATGTGAGATCAAGGCTGTACGGTCAGAATTTCAAAATACAGGCTAAGAAATTGCAACTTACTCTGGTTTTGCTGGATTATCACCCCCAATCTCAACATCTTCATATGTTTCCTCGTAGCTGTTTCCTGAAACTTAAAACCAAGGCATGCCATTAAGACAAGCCCTGTTCAGTAGCAACAAGGTGAGGTTTGCTGGACAAATTGCACCCAGACTTTTTGCATTTTACTCTTACAGAGGCTTTAGGGCTGCTCAAATGAATTCCATTCTAGACATGTATGCTACTCCCCACTGGTTTTAATGGGAATTCAGAGCAACCTGGCCAGAAGGAGACACTGTAGGTGCTGAAAGTGAAATGAAACCATTCCCAGCATCTCCCAGAGACCAGCCCAAATTAAAAGCAGCTCCTGTCTGAGCTTCCCCACTTACTGCTGTCTGAAGTGAAGGAACTCGAGGCATCTGAGCCGTGGCTGCTGGAAGACACAAGCGTGACACGGAGGGGGGTTTGCTGCAGGAGAGATTTTAAATGACATTTCATAGACACAGGCACTGCGAGAGCCCAGCTCCACACTCACAGTCTGTCCTGCAGCTCCTCAATGTCGTCATAGATGTCCTCTGGTGCCTGCAGAGACTGCCCAGGGTTTTGGTCCAAGGCTGTTCCTTCCACCCCTGGCCGTGGAGCACCAACACCCACGCTGTGCCCTGGAAATGAGAAAAGACCTTTGCTTTAGGAGCTTTTCTGAGGGACTTCTCTCAGGGCAAGGACACCTGTTGAGGGTAACACAACAAATAAGAGCCTACAGATATATTTTCCATTCCAGGAGTCCAGGAAATTCTCTGCTCTGAGCCACTTCAAGAAACAAAAGTGAATAATTTTCAAAGTTTTTAGCTTTAAAACTTTCAAAAGTGGTAAAAATATTTTAAGTTTAAAAACATTAAAATATCCACCGATATTCTCAATTTTGGCAGCTCTGACCCAAATCTTCCTCACCTAAAAACATCCAAGAGGTTATTCTTGGATCTCCAGGGAAGTGATTGGAGGGAAAGCTTGGCATGGTTGGTGGAAATGTTGAGATACAAGTAATGGACCAGTCCTTTGGAATACACCTGTAAATCAACATCTTGGAAAGGACCCAAGGAGGATGAGCATCCCACAGATGGATTGCACTGAGGGCTGGAACCAAGCCTGGGAGTTGCACCTCATGAGGTTAGAAAAAGATTATTACTGGAGAATTCTTATGTGGCAATGCTAAAACCTTGAAACTGATTTAAGAGAGTGGGAGCAATGCAGAAATACAGCCACACAAATAAAAGCAGACAGTGTTTGTAAATGAATATGGGACGTGTCCAAGGCCAGGCTGGACAAGGCTTGGAGCAACCTGGGATAGTGGGAGATGTCCCTGCCCATGGCAGGGGGTGGGATGAGAGGATCTTTTAGGTCCCTCCAACCCAAACCATTCTGATTCACCCAGCAGATCCTGCTGGACACAGGCACCACCTCAATATGGTCCAGCTAAAGACAAAAAATTCCTGCAAAACCTTCAAACTGCACGAAGAAGAAAAGCAGGCAGAGGTGGGACCCAACAATTCTCCAAACCAGCCTCTCTGTTGAAGCAGGAGGCTCACCAGGAGTACTTTGAAAAAAAATCCCAACAGAAATTACCTCCAGCTGCTCAAAGGTCAAGCAAACCAGCAGGATTTTTTACAGAAACAGATACCAACCAAACCAGAAAATTATTATGAGGTGATTTGAAATAATAATAATAAAAAAAATAATACCTGAGAACCACACCAATAAAAATAACCACGGTCACAGTCAATTTACACTTTCTCCTTCACGCTCCTGGTCTGTCCACAGGGCCCAACAGAGCTACTTTTCTCTCTTTCATCTTTGAAACGCTGCCACACCACACCAGTGGCTTGCAGAGCCTTTGCAGAATAGGACCCACGAACATTTACAGCTGAAGGTGCAAAACTGTGCTTACAGAGGGGACGTGATTTGGTTTCATTCGTGCAGCTGAGGTGCTTATCAGCAGCTCTGGTCACTGCCTCAGAGCACCCCGACAGAAGGAGCCCAAAGTCAGCCTGGCACCGTGAGGAGACAGAGCAAGGAGCCGTCATCCATCCCAGTGAGGGACACGGGGGGACTTCAGGCTCTCATCCTGCTCACGTGTGTTTCCACCCCAAGCCTCAGCCAAGCCCTTTCCTGAGACTCCATAAATTACAAGGAGCAGAGGAGACGGATTTCAGCTCTCGCGGATAAGGGCAATCCGCTAGAAAAACAAACACCTCGGCCGGAGTCACGCAGGCGGTTAACCAACTTAGGAAGCTATTTGCACAGCCAAAATAAATGATTCAGGCCAGAATACAAATGCTCCCGCAACCTTTTGCCCTGGTTTAACTAAATTGGTTCAAGAGTCGCATCCAAATTTAACGTTATTTCCCATATGGAAGAGACATTTGGGCAGCAGATGGGGCTGGGGATTGAGGAAACACTCAACGGTGCAATGAGATACTCACGGAGCTCTTCTCTGTCTTTTGCCAGCCCTGGTGGGGTTTCATTTTGGGGACTGGTCACATCCTGCTTCCCCTGCAGAACCTTCAGCCCACCTCTGCCATCTCCCTTGGCTTGGCTGGTGGGAGACATGTACTCATTTCCCCCTGTCTGGGATCAAACGTTTGGTTTGGTCAATGCAGTCCTTGGAAACAGCTTTCTAAAACATATTTCTAATATACATCTATGCATCTGTAAGAATATAAATTATCTGTGGACTTAGAACAGTTTCACACCCTCCTCCACCAGCCTTTTAGGCTGAAGCAGTTGAGTGATGAACAAGTAAAAGAGAAGGTGGAAAAACCCCTGGGATTAAGGGCTCAAGTTTCAACTGTTTCCCAAAGAGAGGAAGGATAGAAGGAGAAGAGACATCCTATAATAATTATTAAAATTAACTTCAAGGATACAATACCTGGAAAATTCTGTTCTCTTCCAGTTTCGTTCTTTCATTACTTGGTTTTCCCTCTTTTTCATCCTCTATTGTAGCTCTTTCTGGACTGAAATGTTCAGAAATGAGAGAGATCTCAGCAGGCAGACACTTCAGCAAAGTCACAAACACATTGCCTTATGACAGTGCCCGAAGAAGCAGCTCGTTCTCCCCCTGAATAAGGGAGGTGCCCAAATGACCACCAGTAAAGTAAAGGCAAATCCAAATCTAAAGGCCACTGGTCACTCAGGGATAATACAAATCATTCTTGGAAGAGAGACAAACTAATATGATCGTTTCCTCATAGCAGGAATGGACAAATTAGATCCATTTGTGGTGGCACCTGGATCACACGACGTGCCTCTCACCACACTGTATCGAGATTTAGGGAAGAAGAAACAGCAACAGGATGCAGGACTTGATACCTTTTTTTTCCATCATCACAACACTCCCTGCTAAAGTGACCCCATTTTATCATGTAACTCTTCAATCACCACCAAAAACCCCAGCCTTCAGACAGTGACCAAAAATACACACCACAAGGAGCTCGAAGTGTGACATTTGCAGGGTGAAATTCAGAATGGACCTTGCCCTGCCCACACAGCCCTGGACCTGGAACCAGGTGTCCCAGTTTGAGAGCCTCATAACTCTCCCTGCTTACACTGTTCAGGTTTCAGTAGGAATAGACAGTGTAATTTTTTAAAATCTCCCCTCCAGATATGCTTTAGCATAAAAACAATCTTAGCAACCATGAGTGCTGGCGTAGAAAAGCCTCATCTACGCTGTCTTGGTCATGAAATATATGAAATTTCTTTCTATTTACTGAGTGTTACAATATTCAATTCCTAACCTAAGTCAGTTGTGGGGCTAGAAGAAGACTGAGAGAGAGGAAAGGCAATTACCTGGGTTTGGCAAAGGGAAAGATCTTCTGTTTCTAGAATAAAGAAGAGGAAAGCCTTCAGCCACTGTGCTTTTCTCAGCAGTCAACCTTTCATACAAGGCCTCAACTGTCAGCTAGCATTTAAAGAAATATTTCTTTAGAAAGTCCAGAAGTATTTTGTGTTTGGAATAGTCATCAGGCAAGGATATTTCATCTATTTTGCAGGACAGGGAATACACATATTGACAAACTATACAGGGATAATAAAACAGAGCAAGGGTTGGACCAGTGAAGCTACTGGTCAGCATGGAAGCTATTACAGAAAGGAGAGCTCGCAGAGGAGGAGGAAGTTTTTTAAATTTAAATAAAGATTTCCCAGCCTACCATAAAACGAGACTCCAGCCAAGCCAGAGAACCTCTCTGCAAATCACACACAGATAAATATGTTTGGAAAGCTGTGCTGTTTCTCGGCAAAGTTTGATGGCTTTGCAAGCCAGGACTTGAAAGTGGAGTTTGACATTTTACAAAGAGTAGCTTCCCCTGTTTCAGCAGGGCCAGAGCTGATAGCCAGGACGTGGACATCTCCTGGCACGAGGCTGAGCTCAGCCAAGCAGGGCTTCTCGAGGACCACCGTCAGCAATCCCTGCCCTGTGCCATGCAGGATCCTGCCTTCCCTGCAGGATATCCCCACTGCCCAGGGGAACTGCCACCTCTGCAGCCAGGGGGAAGTGAAAAGAGTGATCTGCAGCAGAGATGTCCCTGCAGCAGGGCATGAAAGCCCCTCCAGTTGTGTCCACACACTTGTCCTCTCTTATGAGCCACAACTCCAAGTGTGCTGCCATGCCAAGCAGCCTGGCTCAGTTTTGCTTTTATACCTTCCCAGAAGGATTACCAGCACCAGCTCACCCTTGCCAGGAAATTACAGAACATTTCAGTAGATTTTTCCTCCAAAAATTCACGTTCTTGATATTGGTGCTTAACACTTACTTGGTCCACCACCAACATCCGTCCAGCTGGTGTTATCACTTCCATTTCTGCACTGGAAGTCAAGGAAACTGACTCTTCCCACTGGTATGTTTGGGAATCTCATTAGTCTTTGTGTCCCCTCTGCAATTTCTTATTTATTTTTTGAGAGTCTTCACAGACAACACACAGAGAAATTCTTGGCAGGGAAGAAATACAGATATTAAAAGTTTTCAAGAGAGGAAAGTACGGTACAGTCAAGACTGGAAGATCAAAACTGGCTGTGATGACACTCACCTTGTGTTTTTGAGGCTCTGCCTTAGGTACTAGGAAAGACATTTATGAACAGATATTAATTTTTAGTCCATGTTAAAGTCACTGCACTTTTAGGTGCAAAACTCAGCTTCAGTTGGGATGTTCAGCATCCAGGCACACGTTCGCCATGGACATTCACCATGTCCTGCAGGTCCTTCCCTTTGCTGTTTGAGCATTGGTTTACTGGCCACAGTTTTCAGGGGGCTATGAAATCCCAGGGGGCTGTGGCAGTTCCCCCCAAGGGAGTTGCTTGGCTCCTTTCCCAGCGGGAGACAAAATCAGTGCACATGGCAGAAATAACTTGCCCAAAAGAGGCAACACTGGAAACAATAAAAGCAGAGCAGTGGCACTTCTCTTTGATAGAGAAAATTATACTGGGAAAAAATACTGATGGAGGTGGAAAAGTCTTGTATCTGTGCCCTTCTGTTCCCAAGAAGAAGCTGAGGTCTGCCTCACTGTCTTCTTTTTATTCTCCTCCACATGGGTAATGCCTCATGATATTCCCCACTGCAGTTTTACTATAAGCATCATTTCACCCCCAAAATTTTAACTTTTTTTTGTCTGTGCCCCACAGTCCTCACACTGCACAGAGAGCCAGGACAGAGAATCATACTTGTTCTCCCAGATCACTGAGCAGCTGCTTTTCTCAACTTTTCTCCACAAGAAGCTGTATTATTTCCTTTTTTAAAGGTTTGTTGTTTTTTTTTTCCCCAGATAGCACAGAATTCACCTCACAGTCCTGCCTTTCAAAGTACCTTCAATGACACACAAGGTTGTGGTGTCCCCAGACTGATTCAGGTACATCGGGGTTTCTTCATAATTATTCCGCTCTTCAAGTTGAGCACTGAGAAGATGAAAAAGAGAGAAAAGATTTCTTTTTTTTCTGTCCCTTTTAGTAGTATGAAAAAAAAAATATTCATCTTAAGGACAAGGAAATCAAGAGCTTTGATAGTGAGCCTACAAAAAAGCAAAGTGAAATTGGGAATTCCGTGGAGGGAGAGGAGACCTGTGGCAGATGCAGGGCTCAGCTGAACCTTCCCCCCGACTCCACGCTCCCACTGCTTGTCCTTTGGGAGGTCAGGCTGCATTTAGAGGGCTCAAAGCACATCAGGAGACTTCCTACCAGGGTTAGAGTCTCCTGCCTACAGCAATCCCTCAAGTAGAAACAGAACAAAAAAAAAAAAGAAACCCAAGGAAACGGGAGCGCAGCATTTTTCAAGCCCACTCAGGTACTTCGAAACTGATAACAATTCCCAGCTGCACTGCTGGGCACACGGCTTCTCATGGAAGGGGACAAAAGGGAAAGCAAGAGATGGCAGAGGGGACGTTTAAAGGTCCTGCTCCTGAGCTTATCAAGCCACCCACCCCACGCCAACACCGTGAGTGGCACGTGCCAGCCACAGGAGGAGGGAAAGCACCACAGCTCCAGCACCACGCAGCCTCGAGTGCTGGGCTCCCCAGTCCAGTTCCCACCTTCCCATTCTCCTTTTTCCTTTCCTCCTCCACAAATTCATGTTGGTGTCGTCTGGGAGTAGGTGCAGGGGGAAAACCCAGCATTCCTGAATTACCCAGGCGAATCCTCGAGCCTTCCCCTCCACCCACAGTGGCAGAGTTTTTGAGGTTTTTGGCATTTTAGGAATGCACCAGGAAGCAGCAAACGCACAAGACACAGCTTGTAACACACGTGGGGGGACAGGGTAAGGTGGGGAAAGAGCACCAGGAAGAATTCTAGCGGGAACTTCTCTCTTCTAACTGAAAGTCTGTAAAAAACCCCAGAGAGGGTCTGTTTTTCCTGGAATCACCCCGCTGTCACAGCTCAGCCTCAGCAGAGCAAGGACTAAGGGCAAACCAGAAAATGAGGAACAAGAAACTCCAGGTGCACCTTGACAGCAGTGAAATCACAGAAAGAAACAACCCCTAAAGCCAAGCAGAAGGCTGTGCTGACAGCAGAGGCTGCTCCAGCCCGCTGCTGTCCCCTGCAGCCCCCCAGCACTGGGGACAATGCCCTGCTGGTCCCACAGCGTGTTTATCCCCACACAAGCAATCAGAGCTCAAGATTAGTCAGCACATGAAACTATGTCAGGGTCTCTAAGAGACCAGACTTCATTCCAGGTGAGGCTTTGAGGAGGGGAATTTCTGTCCCCAAACCACAGTTATTTTGCTTTTATGCCAGAGCTATTTAATTTATTTCCCCTGTTATCACACAGTTAATATTTAACAAGTGACCTATTGTAAAGACCATATCACAAGTGTTGGAGCAAGACAGCTAATCCTGCTGCATTGCAATGCTAGAACAGCTTCTTGCAGTGCAGAGCAGCTCTGGAGGAGGTTATTTTTTGACCACTTCTCTTCTGACAAGTACAGGTTAAAAGTTAACACCAGCCCACGCTGGCCGGAGCACCTCATGATGTCAAGAACAACTTGCTGTCGATAGCTGGAGGAGTTGTTTGGGCACAGAAAGTATTTTAAGAATTCCCCTCTCTTTGCTTTGGTTCAGCTGTTCCATTTCGCCTTTTCACGAGCAGAACAAAACATGTATATCAGTATTTCCCCCCACTTTTGCTGTTCTTGTTGTACGAAACCCAGGCTGCTGCACAGCCACTCATGACAAATGGGAGACCAGAAAAAGTCGGGATACCAAAGAATTGTGTCTGCAAGATTTCCGAGTTGTTTCAGACAAACTCGATTGATTTTGGACCACCACTCAATAAAAACCTCACTTCAGCATGTGGAGACAGCTGAAGGGCTGTGATGGTGAGGGAGGGCAGTGGCTCCTGTGTCCTGGCTGTGCTGGCTGCACAGACACAGGATCACGGAATCATGCTGGAGTACAAATTCCTTTGCTGCTGGCAAAGAAACCCCCAACACCTGCTGGTTATGCCAGGGCTTTGTTTCAGCAACAGTTCTCAAAAGCATCTCTTTTCTAAAAACACAGAGCTTGAGTACACAGCAAACAGGAAGCAAAAAACACACAGGGGATGATGACTTTGCAGCTGAAGCACCGGCAGTGTTCTCCTTCCCACCAGCTAAACCAGACCTAAAGACACGCAGATGTGGTTCTCCATGAGGCTTTAAGAGCCCACAGGAGAAAAGAGGGATGAAGTTTTCTCCTTCAGTAGGTCATCCCAGGCAGTTTTGAGCTCCCCATGGAGGTTCACACAATCACAGAATCCTAGAATGGGTTGGGTTGGAAAGAACCTTAAAGATGATCCAGTTCCAAACCCTCCCTCTCCCACAAGCAGGGACACCTTCCACGAGACCAGGTTGCTCAGGATCCCATCCAGCCTGGCCTTGCACACTTCCACTTCCTCGAACAACCCCTGGAGCAAGCTGATGCCTCCAGGAGCGGGATGTTCCCTCCAGGCTGAACGGGAAATGGGATGGGGATGTTCCCATCACCTGTGGGCCACACCTTGCCTCCCCCCAGGCTCACCTTTCAGGGGTCAGGTAATCCTCTTCTCCAGCAGCTGCACACAAACACACAGAGGATTAGTGCTGGAAGGCAAGCCCACGCTCCCGCAGAGCACATGGAGGGTGTGACAGGGACAGCCTTTCCTTGCTGCACACAAAGGCAGGCGTGACACAGGACTGCCAGCAGAAACTGGGGACGTGCCTCTGTTAATATGCCATTATTTCACTTTTCCAGGCAACAACCTCAGGCTTTCTAGAGACAGATAATACTGGGAAGGCATGGAGATGATGGCATATAAATGTAACCAGTTCCCTCCATCAGTTATTATACTTAGAAAAGGCAAGTAGGCTAGAAAAGAGTTTCAGTGAAAAACTCTCTTTCCTTCTCGTTCTTATCAAAGCCAGGGCACACCAATAAGCACTGGCACTGAAAAGCCAAAGAGGCTTTAGCAGAGCCCTTCTTACAAAAGCAGCTCTCTTTGAATTCATCAGAAGTCGTGCCTAAAGATCTGGCTATAATTAAGCCTGTATCTATAAAGAAACACCACTTAGCAGCTTAATAAGTGGTCCAGAATATTCTATTATGCAACATCAATAGGGTTTTATTATGGGAAACTGAACTTTCGCATTTCTTGATGTCGGAACACTTAACGACATTGCCCTCTGTTGTATTTAAAACAGAAGTGGGGGGGATTAGCAGACTGTTTTCTAACAATTTTATTGTGCCTTCCCACAGTTGTGTGCTCCAGAGTCAAGGCATTTCCCATTGAAGAGGAGTGATAAAGATCAGCTCAGCTCACAGGCAGCTGCTGCTGCTTTACAGCCCAGCTGTAAACTGCTCTCAGCACGCCGCAGCTGGGAGGGAAGCGGGTTTCTGAGCACAGGATGGCGTCCAGCCTGGAAAACCAGATCCCTTTTCCAGATTAAGAGCAAAAATCGACCCCACTGAAACCGCTGGGCTCCTATTAATGTTTGAGGAAGAAGTTATAAACAAGTAACAATGTCTTATTTCTGCGCGCTGGAAATCGCGGCCTTACAGATGTCGATAAACCGCGAATTTTAATTCATTTTCTGTACAACGGATCTGGGGGAAAAAAGACTGAATATCTCTTACTTGTTTCATTTCCTCTGTGGACCAAAGGCACGGTGCTTTGGAAAGCACTGAGATCAACCTTTGGGGGTCTTAGAGGCTTCTCAGGGGCAGGACCCAGGGATTCAGCTGAAGGGAGAGGTTTAATCCTCGGCCACTTGCTCCCGGGGCTGTAAGACCATTTTCCTGCTCCAGGCTGGCAGAAGGGGGGCTCCAGTTCTGCTCCAGAGAAGCACAAGGACAGGCAGCAATTAGCCCTGATTTAAGCAAAAATCCATGCAGGACCATTAGTTGTTATACTGACATTTCTAACCAGCTCTGCCTCCTCCCAGTTTCAGCACCCCCGTCACACAGCGGGTCTCTCACCGTGTTACCAGAACGGCAGAACAAATGGAAATGTCCATTTTTACAGATTTTTACCACGTGAACTGTGTTGGGCTCTCAGCTCTCGACAGCTCCCTTCCTCTGGATTATAAAATACCAGCCCAGTTTTCTGGGCTGATAACAGTTTAATCCACCAGGATTTAGGGCCATGGGTGTTCGCAGTGCTCAGTCTAGGCAAGGTGGCTTTCCAGGGTAAACAAAGACTTAAGGTTTTCAGTGCCCTGTCACCCAGAGTGACGTCAGCAAGGAGAACTTCACAGCCTCTGACTTTCCTAGCACCAGTTTCTCTAAGAAATACGTTCTCAGATCTTAAATATGACCTTTTGCAAAGCAGGGAGCGTGCAGAGTGGGGAGGAGGATTCAGGTTTAAGCTACTTTAATTAGTATTAAACTGTCTTTGCAGACCAGCCAAGCCTTTCACGTCTGTGTGAAGTCACATTTACCTTGGGATTGCAAACGGCCAAAGCACACCAAAACTAAGACAGTCTCCTGTCCTCAGTCTCCATCCTACTCTCAATACGTGGACAATTTCTGAGAATGAGTTCTTCAAAGTTGTTGGATTTGAGGAACCCTCCCCTTACCCAAGCTGAGCAGCAGTTTGAGACCCAGGACCTCCAGAGAAAGAACAGAGCACTCCAATGGGCCACTCTGGCCTCTTGTTTGAAGGTCCCAACTCTCAGGAGCTTTTCTCTCCAGCTGCTGTACCCCACACTTCCAGAGCACCTATATACTCATATATTTATATATTCAGTGTTAAGAACACACCTCACCGTACCTTTCTGGTGCTGAGGTGGCTCTCTCTGTGCATGATAACCCAACCGGCAGAATGCAGATGCCACCACACCCTCAGCACCCGCTCCATCAGAGCTGCTGTGTCCTCTGGGAGCCGGAGGAAGAGCTATCCCAGTGCCATGCAGAGCATCCTTCCTCTGGGCACGCCAGTCCAGCACAGGGGAGCTTCCAGAGGGTCGCATCCTGTCGCTGCCTGATGCAGCAGGAGCTGAGTTTGCCACCCGCTGGGCTGGGAGTCTTGGACTTGTTTTCTCATTGCGGGATAAAGTCTCTTCCCAGATCTGTAGGGCATGTTGGAAAGAATCTGGGAGCTGAGGGTCCTCTGGAGTTGTTTGGCTTGATCTTTGCTGGTCAGTGCCACAGGACAGCAGAGGCTTTTCGGAGCTGCTCTTGGGAGAGCTCAGCCCTTTCTCCGAGGTGCTGCCCTCGTGCTCTTTGTCGTGCCCCATCCGCTCCCTGTAACCCAGCCTGGCTTGAGGCCGTGCCAAGGGGTTGTGCTGGGTGAGCACAGAGGGTTGGGAGGTGGGATGGGCAGGTTTGGACACTTTCAGCTCTCTCTTAGGCAGGGGCAGAGGGCTGGACGTGGTGCTCCCTGCAGAGCCAGGCTTGGGGGCGATCTCCGGGGGACGTTTCTGGCGGGGTTGCCCCAGCTTGTTGGCCAAGCTGGAGTCATTCTGAAATTTTGCTCGGAGGGCCTTGAAATCACTCACACCTTCCTGGGCGAGGGGAGAGAGAAGAGCACAGAACAGCTGCTTACAGAGGTGGCAACAGGCAATTTAAACAATCATACTGTTTTCAGAGAGAAAGAGGCTGCACACTCAACCCTGGTCACCAAGGATATACCGATCCTGGTGAAAATTTAAAAGCAGTGGAGGAGAATTCCCTCTTTCAAAGGATCCTCCAAAGGCTCACAAATCACTTCTGGTGAAGACAAGAGCTGAAAACAGGGGGGAAAAAGCAGGAGCAAAGCATGGAAACCAAGCAGAGCCAGTGTGGCCATGGGAAATGTCTCCTTCTCCCCAGTGTCACCGAGTGACGGAGAATTTCCCTCAGGAGGATCTGGCAAACACTGAATTGAATGTTAGAGCTTCCTGGCAGAGGTGCTGCAATGCTGTTTATGCACCTGCTGGGTATGAAAGCTGCACTTTATTTTCAGTACACAAGCACCAAACAGGGGAGAGGCCAGCGCTGCTCCAGAGATGCCCAGTCCATCCCCACCCTCCTTGAGAAAACTCCACCATGGGAAGAGAAGCACTAAATATCCTCCTTGGTGGTGCACTCCTAATGACCCCTGGGACAAAATGCTCTTCCTTCATGGTGCTGGTTCAGCTCAGGGTCCCCAAGGCTCTTTGGGTGCTTCTCCCCTTGCCTTTAATCCCAGCCCAGGAAGCAGAGGACACAACCCAAACACGTGGCACACAGAGACAAGAGCATCTCCCCGTGCAGGTGATGGATGCTGGCTGTGACACTCAGTTCCTCTCCCGCACAGTTACCAGATCCCAGGTTCTTGAAGAAAGGGAGCTCATCAGTGGCAGTGCAGTTTAAAAGGGCACTTAAAGAACACTTTGTTTCAGTCCTTCACTCCCCTGCATCTCACCATCCCACGCTGGAGAAAAGGGACCACAATTTTTGCCCGCAGTGCCGTGGCTTGAATTCAGCCCTGAACTGAACTAGGGAGAAAATATGAAGAAAAATTTATGAGCTACTTAAGTCCTTGAACTGCTCTATAAGTTTTTATATGCCATGATTACATTAGGTGCTCTGCCCTGGCAGCTTAGTTCAGCGCAAGGCTTCACGAGAACCTGTCTAATGAGGAAATTGGAAAAAATTATCTAGGACAGAACTTCGTTATTCTGAAAAAAGCCCCAGCCTTAAGTGTTAAGACAGAACAGATGAATAGCATACTGAGGTTTTATTGCATTTAATTGCACGATTTATTAAACACTGACAATTTCTCTTGAATAACCCCTTTCACTGACTTTATTACTTTCACAGGGTAGTACATGATGTAAAGAACCAGCCCTTGGGGGAGAGGTTTGAATTGCTCCAATTATATTTCATATTAGTGGTCAGCAGCCTGATGCCGTGTGAGCTGCCCAGACAGGCTAATCTAGCGGCGAGCCATGGGAATGGGAGCTTCCAGAGGCACACGGAGGATGAATCAGANAAAAAAAAAAAATCCCACATGCACCCGATCCCTCCAGCGATGCCAGACAGGAAATGAAGCAGTGAGGTGCCCTAATGCAATTGCAGGGAGCTGCTGCACACGCTGCAGCAGCGGTTGAAGAGTTCAGCGTTCTTTGCCTCCCCTTGCTGATTTTCTTTATTGTAGCAAACAGTTCCTCATCAGCGCCCTCAGAGACAAAGAAAAGAGAAAGGAAAAAGCACCTGCATGCCTCAGTGTGCCCCAGGTGGGGCAGACAGGGGGTTTTTGGTCAGGCCTCTCCCTGGCACCGGCTGTGACAGAAATGGGCTGTGACAGTCACGAGCTTGGCACTAGGTTTAATTAACGAGGGATGGATACCAGCTTCTCTTTTCCCCCCTCAGATTGTTATTCCTCTTGCCTTGAAATGCCAGCTTCAACTGATTTGCCTAATTAAGAGGGAGATTATCTGTGCTCAATGCACTCTGAGTGCCCCTCACTAGGATACGGTTCCCCCAGAGCGCAGCCTGATGGGATATTCATGGGGAAACGGGATACATACGGCCCCCAGCCAAGCACAGGGAACTGCTGGGGTGGATGGGGTTAAATTGCACCCCACGGCCACCTCCTGCACACCCACACCCAGCCGGGCAATCCATCCCTCCCCAGAAAGCTCCTGCACATGCTGTTTCCTTGCACAGGGCCGAGTTTAGCCAGACCCTCTAAGGTGCAGCGAGTTCTCCCGGTCTCTGCAGGGATGATTTTCCATCAGAGCTGGGACTGTTTCAAACCACAAACCCATCCAAGCAGCTCTCCTGTTCGACCCACACGCCTTCAGCTGGCCCAGGGAGATGCTCAGCCTGAACACAGTGCTGGGCAGGTCACAGGCAGGACACACGTGGAGTCCCAGCGTCCCAGGAGCCCAGGGAGGGCTCAGGTCCCCTGAAAATCAGACCAGCTGACAAGCAGGGAGAATACATTCATAAATTTAAAGGGCTGCCAAAAGCTCACAATGTGTATCACAGCTACATCTGGCCAAATAATTGACTGTGAATAATACTGCATTTGGCAAAAGCCCACGCAAGATGAGAGGGGAAGAGAGAGAAAAGGAAACAAACTTTCCACTGGCCGGAAAGCTGTGAGCATTAAGGAGTCAGGGGACAGAAGCATTACAGAGTCAGGGGGCAGCAAAACTTTCCATATTTTCTCCCTATAAATAAAATGCTCTTCTAACATTGAGATCAGTCTAGGAAGCAGAATAAAGCTCAGCCTAAGCCTGTGATAAGGGTGCCTTTTAGGACGAGCACCGGCAGGAGGTTTGTGCTGATACCTTGGACTAACCAAAAGGAATCTGCATTGCAGAATCCCAGAATGATTTGGACTGCAATACACTTTAGAGATCAACTTGTTCCAACCCCGTGCCATGAGCAAGGACAATGACCAGGTTGCTGAGAGCTCCATCCAACCTGGCCTTGGACACTTCCAGGGACCCAGGGGCAGCCACAGCTTTCCGGGCAACTTGTGCCAGGGCCTCCCCACCCTCTATGTGAAGAATTTCTTCCTCGTATCTGATCTAAATCTGCCCTCTTTCAGTTTGAAGCCATTTCCCCTTATCCTGTCATTCCAGGGCCTTGTCAAAAGTCTCTTCCCAGCTCCCCCGTAGCCCCTTCAGGTACTGAAATGCTGCAATAAGGTCACCCCAAAGCTTCTCTTCTCCATTAATTGACTAAATTGAACTAATTCTCATTAGTTTCCTGAAGCTGCTTTTCTAAAACGAATCAGCACAGGAAGATAAACCCCATTCAAGACGTGGCACGCCGGACAGCCGAGAGGAAGCACTGCCTGTTCCCCTCCTGGAAATTTTCTGGCTTACTCCATTCTTTTATCTCGACTCCCAGGGGAGCTCTGGTGGGTAAATGTTTAATCTGTGCTGCCCTCTGCCCTGGCGTGGGACTCCTGGAGCCAAGCCCAGGCACCCCGGGTAGGCTGACGAGAGCGCGCTGCAGATACCATCGACTCACTAACCCGCCGGCTTCTCCCAAAATAAATAAACAAAACCCGACTTTCCTTTTTGTTACATTAGGAGGCACAACTGCAGCTCGTGTCGGATTGAGAGGGGAAGAAAGCAGGCAGAGGAGCCCCTATTTTGGGGCAGCAAATGTCTCCACACAGAGCAGGAGCGGCGATGAGAGCGTGCACCTCACTCCCAGGATAAACTGCTCCCAGCACTCCATGGAGAGAACAGCCCCAAGCTACGAATCAGCAGCAGAAAACCAAGCAGAAATCCTTCCCCCAGGCCAGGTGCAGAGGAAACAGAGCCCCAGCAGTTACCAGGTCCATCCCTCGCTGCTCCATGCCAGCTCCAGCGGCTCAGCCCAGCATATTCCGTGCCCTGTCTCCCTCAGCTGCTCTTGCTCCAGTGCCCGTCCTGCAGCCACGCCAGGCGAGGCGGAGCGAGCCCTGAACACACCTGGGTTGGGGCTGGGTCTGCCCCCGGGGCGGAGAGAGCCTCACCTGGGCAGGGCTGAGCCTGCCCAGCAGTCCCTGACCTGACCCACGGTTCCCAGAACCACAAATGTCAATTCCTGAACCACAAATGTCAGCTCTGCAGCAGGCTTGGGGTGGGAAAGGGAGACACCAAGTTTGGTTTGCTTTTTGAGGGAAAGAATGGCACTTGGCCTTGGCATGGGTGCCCCCACAGCACCCATGTGTCCATATGATGTCCACATCCGTGGAAGTTTATAGAATCCAAGAGCGGTTTGGGTAAGAAGGGACTGTAAAGATCATCCAGTTCCAACCCCCTCACTGTGTTCTCAGGTGCCTTCTCACACCTGGGACCAGCAAAACTGAGGAGAGATGAGGAGCCCCACCATGTCCATCACTAATTCTTACCCTAATTTTCAGGTGTCCCCATGGGTGACACCCACCCTTCTGCATCAGCCCTGCCTGCACCATGCTCTTCCCCACGGCAAAGCCAGAGACCTTGGAGTGATTAAACCAGACATTTCCCCAGAGGAACCAAGTGTTTCCTCCATCTCTGCACAGCAGAGCCCAGCAAAAACAGTCATCCTTGCTGCAGCTCACACATACTCCCTGGTGAAGCAGCTCCTTTCCATGCCCAGCTGTTCCTCAGGGTCCTAAGGACAGGCCTCTTAAATTAGGGCAAACAAGACTTCTCCTATCACTGCACTGGGTGTTTCTGCCCTGGAGGACAGACTGAAAGGATCTGTCCAAACACTGAGCCCATGTTTTTACAGAGCATGTCTCCCAGGAAAAGCAAGGCTGGTTAGCTTGGCAAGAAGAGAGCTGAGAGCCCCAGGACTTCCTTTTTCCCTCTGTAACTGCTCAAATGTGATTTCATCTCTCTCTTCAGGAGTGCTTGGTGTTTCCCTTGGAGCAGAGACAGCTGCTGCACGGAGCCTGGGTGCTGGTGGCACTCAGAGGTGGCTGTTGATGGGGCTTGGGAGGGCAGGGAGCCACGGGCAGCCTGACCAATACTCATGAGCTGACCTTAATCCCACACACCAAGACTCAGCCCCTCACCTACAGATCATTCCCAATAAGATGCCTGGAAAATAAACCATGAAGAGACCTTAAAAATCACCCAATTCCAACCCCCTGGTGAGGGCAGGGACACCTTTCACTAGACCAGGTTGCTCCAAGCCTCATCCAACCTGGCCTGGGACACTTCCAGGGACTGGGCAGCCACAGCTTCTCTGGGCAGCCTGTGCCAGGGCCTCACCACCCTCATAGGGAAGGATTTTTTTCCTAATGTCTAATCTAAACCTGCCCTCTTTCAGTTTGAAGCCATTCCCCTCTGTCCTAGCCCCCTCTGCACATGGGCATTGAGCAAATCCTTGCCCCAAGCACCCCCAATGCCCTCAGGAGTGGGACCGATGCTCTCACAGCCTAAACTGACCCTGCTTTCCAGAGCCAAACTTGAGGGGAGCTGAAAAATAACAGGAAGAGAAACTGAGGAAAAGAAAAAGGCTCATTTGTCAAGAGACATGACTCGAAGCATGAGTCTGGTTCCTCGCCACATGAAAAGCCCTGCTGCTGCGTGGAGGTCTTGGAGAAGAAAGGGGGGTCCTGCCGAGCTGGGAGTTGGCAGGGAAGTCTCCCAAGCCAGTGCTGGAGTCGCAGCATGATGGGAATCAATGCCAGCTTTGTGTACAGGTAGCTGGGGAGGATTTATGGCCCGCCCAGTGGTATGAACACAGGCCGTGAATTAAAGCACTGTTGGAGAATCAGGAGGTTCTGACTTCAGAGCTGCACTCCTGAGGAAAAGGACAGGTTTCCTCAGATTCCTCTACATGCACTCTAAAAATTAAAGTAAAATGCCAGAAGTTTCTTTAAAACATGCATTTTGTGAGTGCTAGCCCTGGTGGGACCCCCCTAGCCTCACCAGGGCTGCCATAAATCACACTGGGCTACAGCAACTGCACAGGGAGCACGGGGCAGCCACGGCGTTGTGAACATCAAACACTGCACGAGTGGAAGGCAGCCTTGTTTCTCTGATGCCCCAGCAAAGGAGAGTGACCACCTCCTCGGGGCAGGAGCTCGGGGTTTGCTCTGGGATTGCACCTCAGAGGAACCAGCCCAGGATGGGAGATCCCAGGCACAGCCCCAGTTGGAATAAACCCAAACACCACTACTGAGAGCAGCAGCCACAAACACTCCTTTCACAAGCACAACCTCCCCAGAACAAACCATTTCAGCCTGTTTAAAAGCTTTAAATTTCATTACTTGGGTGTTTTTTTTCCCTGCAGTGAAGCATTTAGAACATTATTTGGTTGCATCAGTCCAAGGGCTGCAAGCACAGCATCTAGCAGAATTATTTTCCCTGAATTATTCTTTTCAGCTACTTAGTGGACTGGTGGGGTTTGTATATAAGTCTGTTATAGAGATTTGGGATTTTTTTTAAAACATTTTTATCCTTTTCAGATTTCACAGAGGTGCTACTAGAGACCAAGAATGACAGCAGATCTTGGGAATATGCTTTATTCTTAATATTTCAGATTTTTAGAAAGATGGGGCAGCGTGACTGGTGAAGACGAGACAGATTTTGGGGCAATCCAGTCTTTTCTGGAAGATAACAAGAATTAGGTATTGCCCATGACATAATTGGTGATAACAATAGCCCAGTGTCAAAATATTTTAGACTGGGGATGGTCTGACAAGTTGTTTTCTTTTGTCACAGCTACTGGCCCCACATGTAGGACAACACTGAGAAAAGGCAGTAGGGTCCGTATCTCTGAAAAAAACACCTCAAAACCCCCCAAAAATGGGGAAAAATGGAAAGCAGGGCACAGCCTTGTGCTAGGGAAGGATTTGGCTTGGTTTTAATGCCTTATTCTGTTCCCAGGAGAGCCAGGACACTCCCCCCAGCCTGGCTCCCTGCACATCTCAGAGAATCCTAGAATGGTTTGGGTTGGAAGGGACGCTAAAGATTATCTAATTCCCACCCCCTGCCACGGGCAGGGACAAGCGCGGCTGGAATCTCATCCTTCTCCTGCCAGGAGGTCATATCGTGGATTTCCAGCAGAGGGGGAAATAGGATCACTTGTTCCACCATCGAGCTGCTTGCTCCGTCTTGCATTACTGGCAGGAACGAGGGATTTAGGGAAATGCAGCATTATCGATCCCTGCATTCCAAAAGCCAACGCTTGCTGTGGCTGGCCAGGACAAGCGTTGCTCAGGAGCCCGTGTAGGTACCCACACAGCTCCACCAGAAGTTTTAAGATCAGCCCCATCAAAGCGCTGTAGGACTCGAGAGAGTTAATTTCAAAGCCTTGCAAAGTGTCAGGTGTTTTATCTGCCCAAGCCACACGGCTGTCTCTGCAGTGTGGCCCTCATCCCACACTGAAGTGCACACCTTTTTTCGGCAGTATAGCCCGTATAATCCCTTGTGTGTTTAAAGCTGAGTGTTTACTCTGGTGGAAGATACGTTGTCAGAGCAGTTCTGGGTTCAGGGGCACCAAATGCGGACTGGCAGGCCCAGCACTAGGGCTGTGGTCATCTGCTGCTCCTTGGGTGGACCTTGGCCACATCTCTCCACAGCCAGTCTCAGTAACTGAGAGACGAGCACAATGGTGCACGGAGAATTTCAGCTGGGAATGAAAACCTGAGGAAGTGAGGTGCAGAAGTGGTGCACAGAGGAAAAGCACGGTGGTGAGAGGCTGGGCAGCAGCGTTTGCTGTCCCTGCTCCGACACCAGCGATGAGCAGGGTCAGGCCCAGCCTGCAGCAGCCTCTCCTTGCTGTAATGCAGCTTTCCAAACTGCAGGAACATCATCACAGCACCTGCTCTGCAGGATGAGCTATAGCAAACACCTTGTCCTTCTTTGTGCTTCTGCTCAGGTCTCCTACTTGCTCTACAACATAAAGCCAGCTCTGAGTCTAAATCCTTCTCTTGATGACATCTGTGCTGGGATTCTGATACTTGAAGTTCAGAGATTAAGACCTCAGGAGCCAGCTTGGCTTCTTTGGCAAAACAGAAGTGCTTTCACCGAGCTGCTGTGCAGAGAAAGAGAGGATGAGCTGAGAAAAGCCCATGTGTGCTGCAAAAGCACGTGTGAAACAGCAAACTTTCCAAGGGCAGAGCTCCAACTGCAAGGCACAGCTTCTCGATCTCGCCACAGCTCCGTACACAGCTCTCTATAAGCTCTGCAATTGCAACAACCCCTATATTGTTTGAAAAAATCCCCACCACCCCTGAATAAAAGGCTGTCTGTTCTGCCCTTTTCCCTGGTGAGCCACGAGAGAGCAAACAGCACGAGGCAGGTGTCGGTCACATCACAACTTTGTGGGTAGGATGGCTCGAATAGAATAAAAAAGAACAAGACTCTCTGCCTTTAGATGTTCATGGTCTTCAAGTCAGGAACAAAATTCAGATTTACGGTATTGCATGAATAATGTACTACAAAAATATAAATAGAATATTGGCATTAAAAAAAGGACGATTTTTCTTACATAGCTGTATCCCCTGCAGCAAAAGCTATATGAAGATACTAAAAATAAAAATCCAGATATGAAGAAGGAACAAATGCAAATTGCTGGATGACAATAACATTATGTTATATACATTACAACTTCACCCTGGGGCGAGGCTTGTGCAGCCAGCCACGTTACCCACAGGCTGCTCAGGTGATACCTAAAAGATCAATGCACTCTTCAGGCAGAAATTAATTCTCTTTATTGGGCCAAACACATTTGAAGTGGAGGCTTTTTTGAAGTGGAACAAAATCCTGTGTTGCTATCACGGAGTTTGTTTACACTGAGTTAATCTGCCCCTGATTTTAGATACAGAAGAGTTGTAAGTGAGGAGTTGTGTGTCTTTTCATTAAAGAGCTCTTCAGTGTCAGGGAAAGAGCTCTGTGGTGGGAATAGCCACAAAGTGATGATGTGAGCTCACTGCCCACCCCGGCCTGCTCACAGCCCTTTCTCCATGCTCCTGAAGACCTCATGGCTCATCCTCCTGAAGGTGACTGCATGGACAGCACGGCCAGCACTGCAAGCCAGAGGTCCAGAGACTTAATTCAGGTTTGGAGCCAAGGATCCAACACAAACATTTTAGACGTGTTCAATTCACAACATTCTATGTGGAACCATAGCTTTTAAATATATGTATATATATCTCACTTTCAGAACATAACACCTCTGAGAAAGGTTCTTTAATTTCACCTCTAACGTGGAGTGCCTTGCTGGCTGCTTAAATCTCTCCCGCACGCCTCTCCCCCTGACGACCTCACCTATCAGTGAGAAATTGGTGTTGTGCCTGATTGCACAAACCAGCCCAGCCTTTTACCTGGGAGATGTGCCACAAATAACTTCCATTATATATAGGGGGTGTTTTAGATGCTGCTATCAGAAAAAAGAAGATATAATGCTTCGACAGCCTTGCTTAGATGCTGAGGAGGCACTTGGCTGTGCAAAACAGCCATTTGTATCACAGGACAGCCCAGGTTTGGATGGAAACCAGTGGGGTGCATCTCTACCAGACCTCTATCAGCATGGCTAGAACCTTTTTAAGTCGTTCTGTCTTAACAGACACCTGCAGAGAGGCTGTGATGTGTAACAGGGAGATGGCGAGGGGGATCGCCTCAGGCCGGTTACATTTCCCTACCTTTTCTCCCAGGCAAAAGCAATTTAGGTTTAATAGTATATTAAAAAAATATTAAACCCCTTATTGGAGTTCTTCTTGCGCAGGCAAAGAGAGGAGAAGGACTTTCTGAGCCCATCTGCAGTGCATTAGTAGGTAAAGGATTGCATTAACGCGCTCCCGAAGGTCGCAGAAGGGCGATTTTCATTTCATTTCAGTCCAGAGTTTACCCCTCTGCTACGTTTCTTAGTGTTTAGCAAAGACAAGCCCCAGGGTCACTCTGAACTTTAATTACATGAAAATAACCTGCTAAGAAGCTCTTTCATTTGGATAATTTACAATACCAGCTATTGAAATGAGCTTTGCAGTTGATTTGGGAAATACACAAAATGACACTTCCAGCCCAGCCTTTTGTGGACACAGGACAATTCACTGTCTGCTTAACAGCTATAACAGCCCAAGACCAGACTTTCCTACAATAATTACACTTTCTCTTGAATTTATTGAGGTTCAAACTTGCAGTTGTCCGCTGGGAACACTTCATTTATGCACGAAGCATCTCAGCCCACTTATGCAGAAGAAAAAGCAGGGAGAAACAGGCCCTTGTTTGAACACACAAGTCTCCATAGATCTCTTACTCTTTTTTAAACGGATACCTAATGAAGGTACAGATTCCTTGTGCATTTTTGTGCCTGCCCAGTGCCCTTAGGGGCACTTTGGAGGCTGGAAAAGGTTGAGGAAACAGCTATGAGGCAACAACTTGGGCTGCGACCAAGTGTCTTTCCCATGGCCATTTTTATTTTCTTCTAACATGACAGAATTAAATATTGTCATCTCATGACTATTATCTTGAAAATAAATAACCTGTGGTGTTCTTGCTTACTGTGGTATTGCTTTCCTACAGTTCTGCACATCCACTTTTTCTGTTCTAAGATTCTAGCCAGGTTAAAAGCATTAGAGCCACCCTGAGCAGATGGGTTTGCACAGGGTATGGCCACAACAATGTCAGGGACATTTTCCTCCCCCCAAATCACTTTAGAAAACAAGGAATTCGATTCTCACGTGGCAGTGGCTGTGCAGGGCCATCCAAAAGCCAGGTGATAACTCACGTCAGCTTCAGAGGTGGGAAACTGCCTCGTGGGGCTGGCAAGGGGAGGAAGCTGAACTGACATTTCCTTCATGTAACTGCAAGGTACAAGTTCCTCATAACACAGTTTTGTGCTAATCTTCAATTTGCTGTACTGGGAAGCTTTTCCCTGGTCAGCAACCACACACATCAAAATTACAGTGAAGTCACTGTGGGAAATAACATGAGTTTCCTCCTCCTTCAAATTAAAAGGACGGCGCAGGCTGGACAAGAAACACACTGCTGCAACAGGACTTGATTGACTTTAATGTGGAAACAGTTGCACAGTTTAATATATTTCCCTTGCCAGAACACAGGGAATTTGTTTCCAAAAGGGCAAAGGCCTCTGGGATGTGTCCTGATTCTTTGTGATTCGATCTGTGCTGCTGTCAATGATTTACAGCAGCATTTCGGAGCCTGGTGGGCTCCGTGCTCCTTCCAGCAGTCTTGAAAACTTAAAAGCTTTGGTTTGCAGCTGATCTATAGCAAACATTTACATATGGCAAAGCAATGTGGTGGAGCCTGGGTCAGCTTTGTCCCTTGATCCTGTCTATGTGCTCACTGGCTTTAATGCCAGGCCAGGCCACGGCGTGCAGGGAGCTCCAGGCATTGCCTTCCCACAGGTAAGTCTGTTCCCCTTCCCAGATTTCCATACAGGAATTACCAGCACATCAATCAGCCCATCAGTTTTGTCCTGACTGGAGGTATGTACACAAAGCTACCAGGAAATAAAAAAAAATTTAAAAAAAAAAAAAATTGGCAGTTGTCCAAAGCCCAAGGCAGGCATCGTAATTCCTTCTTAAAGGAACTGTTTGCACAACGGTTTTCCTCTTACAGATGACTGCTAAGCCTTCTTAAACTTCCTTACCGAAATTACCAGGCTGGGTTTGGGCACTTGAAATGAATTCTCTATACAGGATGATTTATGAGTTAATATTTCTCATATTCTTTTGCATTACAATTATTTTACATTCGACAACACGAAGCTAACAAGTGCATGTGAATAACCCAGTTTTCAGTCCAAGCCAGATCCTCATACCTCAGGTTTTTTTTCCATGAACAAAATTATTAACCTATCTGAGTGTCACTCAGGCTTTGAAGGAAAGGAATAAACAAGTTACATTTTTTTCTAAAGCTATAGTGTCATGATAGGGAAATGGGTGGATTTTTTCTATAGCTATTAATTTCAGGCTTTTTGTAAAGGCAAATATGATTTAGGAGGATCAAAAAAAGGTATCAGTGATAATTGGAACATGGAGACAAGGAGAAAAAACTGTGGTAGTGATACACTTAATTATGAAGGCTTATTCCGATAATCCCTTCTGAAAATGAACAAAGACGAGATTTTTGATGTTTGATGAACTTATCAAACAAGGCAGAATAATGAAGAGGTAAATGTAAAATCCAATCGAAGGTGAGCCAATTAAGTACTTTGCGAAGTGCTGAAGGATGCAGCCCACAAATCCTCCTGTCAGAGCAAAGAGGCATCAACACCTGCGTGTCCTGCAGCTCTGGGTTCGTCTGCAGCCTCCTGGGTTTTCATCTCACACACGGATCTGCACCCACAGGCTCCCTTACTGAGCTGCTGTGGCTTTCATTTAGTAAATCTCTCTTCCCCAGCCCCTGATAAATCCCCCAAGAGCTCCGTACCTCTGCTAATTATCAATATTTCTCTTTGGACTGCAGTCTTGTAAGTAAAACAGACTGCTCATTAGTTAATCACCAAAATAATAATAAAAATAATAATGTTCTGACTCAGAACAAACCCTCAAAATGCTTCGAAGGCTGTGGCAAATGCAGGGTTGTATTTGCATGCCACAGATTGCTCCTCAAGACAAAGAAATGCCTCATTCAAATAAAGGTTTTAGAAGTGGGGACAGAACCAGAGATTTTAATGGCTGGGCTGGGAGGCAGGAGAAGGATTTTCTGGCTGTTGTGTAGTGATATCCAGGGTATGTGCAGCGAGTCTGATCCAAGAGCCACTACAATACAGCACTTTTGCCATTTTGTCCTTTTACAGTATTCCTTCAGTTATTTTGTTCTGCTCATAATTTATGTATTTTGCCTTAGAAATACTCAACCAACAAATTCTTAGTGAAAATCCTTTGTACCTTGTTCTCTCAGCACCGTTGGTGCAGCCACTCCCAGCACTCCACAAAGCCCATGGAAACCAGGATCTGATTTCATACTTGCTGGGGAAAATCCTGACCATGAGCTCACACTGGTGTAAAGAAAGTGACATCAAAACAGGCTCAGCAGTGATAAACATCCCTGCTCCTGGAGATTGTGATGTGCTTCTGAAAAGAAAGGCAAAAAATTAGCTTTTCTTTAAAACCTGTCTCTTCATGACCCTCCTTCTGTTTACTCAGGATGGTTGGTCATATATATATATATATATATATATTTAATTGCAGTCTACCTTTTGGAAAGGGCAAATATGTCTTGAGAGAGCAGGAATCCCAAGACAAAATCCCCAGGTACTGCACCTGCAGGCCCTGCTCAATTCTGATGTGAATGCTTGGATGGGACATCTTGGGATGCTTCCCATTTCCTACAAAACAGCTTCCTGCTGGAAAAACACACACACAGAGGATTTTCCCCCTTCCAGCCTCCAGCCCCTCTCAAAACACAGCTTCAAAGACCTTAGACCACTCTCTCTTGCCCTCCCTAGAAGAAGCAGCAGAGATGTTAATTCTCCAGCTCCTGTCGACTGTCAGCTGAGCCAGTGGTCAGAATGGACTGATTGCTTCCCTTGCCAAGAGAAAAAAGTAAGGATCCACTGTAATGTATTCATTTATCTTCAGATGTGTCTGTGATGAGGATGTACACACATTAATTATATATATTATACATATTCATCATTCTGAAGCATCCAGTAAACTCATCCAAATATGATGGAAATGCTCCTCTGCTAGAGGGGCTCTTACTTACCCTGGTGTAAACTGGGGAATAAATTCAGTCAAGGCAGCAGAACAGGAAAAGCAAAATCAAGGCAAATGGTGGAAGAATCAGGCCAGAATACTTGCCCAAGACTTTCTTCCTTTTCTATCTCAGATTTAATTAAGTATCCCCTGATTCTTAATGCAAATAGTCCAGTGAGAAGAGATTAGAAGCAGCCTTCATGCATCAGCTCCTGTTCTCATATTTTTATATCATTTCACATACGTCTTCATAGTTTGAGAATTTATTTTCAAATATGTGACATAATTCTGCTTTCTACTGAGTTTATGTTATCCCTGCCTTTTTTGTTCCTGTGCTTATACACAGTATATTATCAGTAAATAATATAGCTCTTCTCCCTTTCCCTTTTTTTTTTCCCCTTCCTAGTTTAAAGAGCAGCAATTCTCATTAATAATCCATCAGAAATGTTGCAGGATCAGTGTTGTAATTAGTGTCTGTGTCCATCTGAGCCTGGTGCATTGCAGGACAAAGCATATGCAGCTGGAAAAATGCCATATTTTTCCAAGGTATAAAATAGAGATATTTTTAAAACAGCCACTCCAACCCCCTCTAAGTTCCAATGTATGAACTCCAGGCAAATCTCAGCTCCCAACTCTCTGCTGACTCTCCTGCATTTATCACGTACGAAGTCTTTAAGCCACACACACACACACACACAAATAGGAATTTAGATAAAAATGATAGTTTTGACTGCTTTATGGCCCGTGGAGGCGATGCCTCTGGGGGATACAAGTGGCTGTGTCTCTGTGCAGCACCGGTACCGGCGCCTGGTGCAGCCAGCAGAGTTTGGAGGGCGACGCTGTGCGGGGCACCTCTGGGATGAGCAAGCCTGTCGCCCTGAGACAACGTGCACAGGGCCACCTGGGTGTGGGCAGGACTTCCAGTGCGAGGGAACAGGTGAGTGAACCAGGCACAAACCCCTGCCAGAGAGGTTTTGGTCCTGGGGGTATCAGTCCCCTGCCCTGGGCAGCAGGAGGGTGAACCCTGATGAAATTCCCCCTTTAGTGTTTTCCTCCCACACTTTTACAGAAATCCATCCACGTTACACTCGGAATTGGGTAGAAAAGAAGGCTGTGTGACATGGAGAATGTGAATTTTTCAGTGGAACAAAGGGAGCAGGAATATTCTGCTCCAACTGCTGTGCTGCGCGCTCACACTCCCCTCCGCGGGCGCGACGCTCCCACAACGCGCCGCTTTCTCCCCTGCTAAAGACAGAGTTCAATCATCAATCCAACCAGCAATCTGTTGGGGTGATTTAGTTATTTTTAGCCATCTCCAGCTCTGAGGATTAGGATATAAAACGGCTGTTCTCTGAAACTTTGACTAGCCTTGACAGATTTTTGTTTCTACACAAAAGGCTCAAACTTCCTTCCTGAGCACTCAATGAAAATTCTATCGAAATTTGGAGCCACAGGTCAGCTCTGTGACCAGCTCATCAGCTGGAGCAGGTTATCATCACTCCACTGGGGTAAATTAAGCACTGCCAGTTCCCTCCACAAGGCTTTCTCCACGCTCCCAGAAGCAAAAGCCCTTCCACATTGCCTTTCCTGCAAATACCCATTCTTGCACTCTAATTATTGCAATAAACTCCCCAAACGCCTCCTGCAATGGGAAGAGGAAAAATTGTACTTTAATAAGATGGAGTTGGCTTCCTTAAGCCAAGGGGAGAAGCTATCCTTATAGCAACTTTCCAAAAGTATGATTTTAGAAAATAAAATCAGGACAGCGAGGTGACCTCACCTTGATTCCCACCCCATGGAAGCCCATGGGAGCGGCCAGCTTGGACTCTGTGCTGTGTTTAGGTCACAAAGACCTTCACCCAGGAGCTTGGAAAAGCAAATTCCCAGTGGAACAGCACTGTGTTTAACACCCAGCGTGACTTCTCGTGGCCCTGAGATGTGGGTGAAAAACAGCACAATCAGTGCAAGCTGCCAGCCAGGATTTCTGGGGGGCGGATAAGCCACCGCCTGCATCTGTGCACTTTAGGGCGCTGCATCAAACGGCATCTCGTGTGCAACGGAGACACAGACTGCAGAGATGGGTCTGATGAGGATAACTGTGAGGATGAAGATGTTGAAAGCCCTTGTGAACATCTGTTCCCAATCCCAGGGGCGGAAAAAGCAGTCCAAGGGTGAGTAATTAATCAATAGCTGCTCCTCCAGCAATCAAAACAGGATTATGTTTCTTACATTGCTCTTCCTTAGTAACAGCAGTGATCCATGAATTGATAGGGGACTGTACAAAACCCAAAGGGGAGGTGCTGTCCCATGTGACCACGGGTAGCAGTGAGGGTTCATTCCAGCTTTTATTTCAAATTCTGGCTCGGATCTATTACCTGACCTCGGTACTTGTGATGCCCTCTTTATACTCCTGTAAAAATACATCCCAGTTATCTCAGCTTTCTCCAGTTGTTAAAAGTAATACACTAAGCAAACAGCAGACTCTGGAGATGCAGCACCCTGCTGGCATTCATCCTTAAGGAGATTTAACTCCAGGATTTAGGACTTCAGAGCACAGATTCAAGGCAGAGAGTGTGAGCTCCACACGAGTACACGTAAATACTCCTACCCACAAAAAGTGTTTCCCTGTTCAGTTTCAAATTTTGATTAGGTAATACAGGCAAAAGAGAAATCCAGAAGGACTTGAAAGGCAAATTGTGACTGTGACATTCTCGTTGTAAATCTTGGGTTTTAACCAAGCTACTGCTCAGTTTCACTTGCAGAACATGGCCCTGCCTGAGGCAGAGGGAGTGGAATGAGATGATCTTTAAGGTCCCTGCCAGCCCAAACCATTCTAGGATTTTATGAACATGGGCTACAGGATGAGACTGGAGCCAGCCGTTGGGGAACTTTCCCATCAGCTCGATCCAACAGTCTCTGGAGAGTCCATGAGATAAATGTCTCTCTGGCCCAGGGCCTGGGAGGGCCCATCAGAAGTTTCAGAAGACATGCACTAATTTTCAATGAGAACCCCATTTAATTCTGCTCTCTGAAGTGTTTCTCCTGTAGAACACACAAAAGCAGTGGCTTTTGCTATCTTAGTCCTAAAGATGGCTCCCCGTTGGGAAGTGCTGCTGTCTAGTTTGAATAACGCTTTCACTTTGGGCCACGGAATTACATGGAATACTAAGTAATAGGAGGGATTTCAGAGGGCAGCAGCTGTGAGAGCTGGAGAGCAGGAAGAAGGAGGAATAAGGAAATAATAAGTGACAGACTTGGCAAAGCACAGGCTTCATGTCTAGGGAGGGTGTTAACTACCCTGAGAAACGGGACCATTATTAAAAAGAAAGAGATGAAATTAAGACAGAAAATAATTGCAGAGAATGCCAGGAAGCACTTTGTGACAATGAGATGCATTAGGCTCAAGAGGAACCTGGAGGAATTCCAGGACTTTGGGACTTGCACTGCTGTACTTGCTGGGAGGGGCTGGGCAACTTCACTGATTTCTTCCATTTCTTGCATGTGAGTCCAAAAAACGCCCTGGAAATAAAATGGCTGTTTGTCCCCTGGTAGCTTTGGGAAGGAGATAGCAACGAGATAACAAACCCAAGCCAGCTTTAAGTTCTATTCCAGTTCCTCAGGAGGCCTGAGGATGGGTAAGCTGTAGTGTCAGGAGAACCCGTGACAGAGACCGAGGAAATAAAACCGGAGCTACGCGTAACTTCCCGAACGCTGCTTCTTTCCAAGATACAACATCCTAACGCAGGAAGGGAGGCAGAACATTTACGACCCTGGGTTTTTTGGAGGGCTCTGCGAGTACGTGTACAACGGGGAGTGGCGGGAGCTGCAGTACGACGCCGCCTGCGAGCGCCTGCACTACGGAGACGACGAGAAATATTTCCGCAAGCCCTACAACTTCCACGTGTACCAGTTCCTGGTGAGTGCTTCAGGAGGCCAAACTCAGCAGCCATTTCCCAGAAAAAAGCCCAACTTCCCACAAAGACATTAAGGCACATTCCGTCTGTAGGTTGTCTTTAAGGTACCTCAACAGACACTCGATGGTGTAAATTCTGGTTCATCAAGGCACTCATATGCTTTATCACCTAGGCATCCCCACTGCTTCCTCTGGCCCACTCAGAGCCAAGGGAAAGGTGTTTTCTCTAAATGCTGCTATTAACGAGCTGTAGAGCTTGCACCAGCCTCTTGCCTCTCTAGGGATGGAGTTGGCCACGTATAAAATGGTAACAATGCTGCTGGTTCAACCTTTGAAAGCGTTTTAAGTCTATGGCATGGCTACAAGGGGCAAAAATCCAAATTCTGAGTGAGACAGGGATCCCGAAACCCACCACCGTGGATCGCAACACCTACAGTCCATGAGGTCACATCTGACGTTGGACACTGATCCAAGCAGAGCAAGGATTCAGCTTGGGTCTCCCACGTCATAAGTGGGTGCCTTGGCCACACCGTTAAACATTTATCATGTTTTTTGACATGAATGAATGAAAGCACATTATTCGGAGGAAATACTACTCAAAGCAAGTAGCTTTTCATGTCCTCCCAGCAAGCAGAGTCCCTTTATCCCCAGTTTGAGCACTTTTTTTTACAGAGCTGGCAAATGGCACAGCCCAGACTCAGCAGAGCTGCTCGATTCCACATGCCAGCAAAGTAGAGCTGTCAAGGAAAAGGTCACTTCTCTAAAACACAGGCAAAACAATGTTTGTTTTCTAGCCTTGCCATTGTAAATAGATGTTGAATTTTTTTTTTTTTCTAAATAAATTCATCCAGAAGCAGGCTGGAGAGAAAAAAAAAAATCAGTCCAAATCGTTAGGATTTGGCAGAGCTGTAAGGAACTGGAAGGAGGGTTTTATAATGGGAAGTGTCAGGCTGCATAGGTACCATTAGCAGCTCTGGCTTTGAGTGGCTAAACACAAACCTCTCTCCTGCTTGGAGATGGATGAGGCAAAATGCTTGGCTTTATCCATGTTTCTCACATATTTCCAAATGAAATGGAACGGGACTTAATTCCTTATTCCACATCCACTGAAGTCAGTGCCATTCCTGTCAGGGGCATCACAGGCTTCAACAGAGGTACTATCAGCTCCTTCAAGAAACTGAGATTAAAAAGGAAGGGAAGCACCTGAAAAATTAATGTCTGCTCCTTTCATTTTAGGCTCATGCTGATTCTGGATCCAGTTTTGAGTTTTATGACGATTCGAAGGACCTGCTTGACGCCCTTAAAAGCGATAAATCCAAAACAACGGGCTTCACCATTGGAATTGGGCCTGGAGGTGGAGACCTCGTGCTAAACCTGGGCCTCACTTTATCAGGTGGCAAAGGATCCCTGAAGAATTTCACACAATACAATGCAAAGGTAAAAAAAAAACCCAAGCAAATCAGTGATGCATCTGCTGCCGTCGCATCATCTGTGCATCGCGTGGTCTGGCTGTAACTTATGTCAGTTTATTCTCTCAATTGCATTTTTTAACACAGGGTAATTGTACCTTAATTTGTTCATGTAATTGCAAATGTATGATCGTTAGTAATCCTGTTTGCTGTTCTTGGTATGTTTTCGCAAACAGGGAGTGGGAATAAAATTGAATTACGGAGTGCCACGGCACATGTCATCTCACCCCATCCTGTTTCATGGCTGCACTAAGCACATAAATAAAAAAATGCTTAAAAGTGACGATGAGGGAGGAGGGAATATCAAGATGCTGATCAAAACAATTATCCTCAGGGAATGATCTCCGGTAGCAAATATATCTTGCTCAAATTAATACCAGCTGCCTCGTGATGGGGAAACAGGCTACTTTTTACAGGAGGTTAAAATACCACACTGAAAAAATAATACCTGGTAATAGGGTGTACTTCTCACAGAGGGTTTACATCATGGACTGGCTGTGATGACCTCTTTCCAATCTAATAACATGAGTGCTGGTATTTCCTACATTTACTGTGCCCCATCTCCACTTCTCTCAGGGCTGCTGACAGAAAACAATAAAGAAGAGTTACTTTGATGGTGTTCCGAGTTAAAATGCCCTTAAAAGCTGTTTGAAATGAGCACCATTATAGTATTTACTGTGCCCTTGTCCAGACTCACATGATGTTTGCAGCTAAATGATGATCAGTTATTGGAGGAATCATTTAAAGGACTGCTCATGTTGCAGTGGAGACTTGTCCAAAGCAATGGCAAATATGGAGGTAGAGCCTTGGAGCTGCTGGTATATCCAGGAAATCCTCCCTCCATCAGCATCTTCCTGGCCAGGGAATCTCCCCTCTGCTGGGCTGGGCTTGACCCTTGTGCTTTGTCACTCACTGAGTTTGTGAAAAAAGCAAAAAGGGAATAAACAGTACAGAACGGAAACCAGAAAAGGAAATTGCAGAAACGGAGAATGGAGGGGAATCATGTGGAGCCCAACTCTGATCATATTCACACATCAATAAAAAAACCCCCCATAGTATCCAACCCCCAAGGCCCTCCACCTCCCTCCACAGCACATCAGAAAGAGATTTTAAAAAGAGAATTATCATTATTTCACTTAAACTTGGGCTTGTTTTCATGCCTTCAACATACACTGACAGTCAGAGACTCAGGCTTTCCCCTGCAAGCCTAAAGACTAGAAATTTACTGGTTTAAATTAAATTAATGTTGACTGCAGCTCCTCTTTTCTTTACCTGCAGAATGTTGCATTCATTAGAGCTGTGACCAAGGTGCAGACAGCCCGCTTCAAGATGAGAAGGGACAACATTGTTTTGGATGAAGATGTGCTGCTCTCCCTGCAGGACCTCCCGGACACCTACAACTACGGCATGTATGCCAAATTCATCAACGACTACGGCACCCACTTCATGACCTCTGGCACCATGGGGGGTGTCTTTGAGTACATCCTTGTCCTCAATAAGGAGGAGATGCGAAGGAAAGGTCAGAAAAATCAAAATACGTTCTCTGTTCCCAGCTTCCTGCTTTAAACCTGGCATTTCCAGCCTGGTGGCACTACTGACCACATGGCCTAGGATTAGCTTGAGTGCCACCAAAATGTGCTTCCTGCTGTGATTTCAGAGGTATCTGGGTGAGGGTTTGGTGGTTAAGGAAGGAACCTGAGCATTATTTTCTCCACTTTTTCAGCGTCACTTGCTAATCTTCTCCTATTTCTTGTCATCTTTGTTCACCATGAATGCTTGAAGGCTGCAAAGCCATCCAGAGCTCAGCAAATCGGCCCACTCACAATTTAGCCGCAGTTTTCTGTAAATGGAAATATCGCACTGCACTCGGCAATACCTCTGCCACTTCACCCTGCTTAGTGCCACATCTGAAGACTAACAGACCCTTGTTAGCTCCAGTTCTCAACAAATTGGAGTGTATGAGGCTGGAGAGCCGTACCTCTAGATCTCAGTTAGATAAAACACCCACTGCAGACGCCGAGAGCGTGAGGATTGCCACTGCTGGCGAGCCAAAGCGTAACATTTTTCCTAATCAAAAACATCTGGGATGCAGAACAATAATATGGGATTTTAGCTCACTAATCAGGTTGTCAACTTCTGCAAAGGTGTCAGCAATGCAATAGATCCCACTTCCCCTAAGGGCCATTGCTCTGCTGTGCTGAGGGTACCACTGCTTTGGTGACTCCAGGCCAGACACTGATGCAGAAGGAAATCGTGATCCTGGACAACAGGTGCAAATTGCTGTAATTTCAGTAATTTCAATAATTTTCATGGTTCTGCCCCAGATTCTGCCTCTGGTCTGAAATGGTTTGGTCCCATCAGCATTAGGATAACTATGCACTCCATATTGCACATTAACCATGCCAATTTTTCCACAAAAAATTACTGATTGAGAGAATTTTCATCAAGTTCCTGAACCTCTAATGTTTGGAAACATGATGCCTCTTCAAATCACTTCTTCACTTTGAAGGGTGAGTGATATAGAAGTGAACAAGGTTTTGGCAAGCAAGTCTTCAGGAAGCAGACTGCCAATTTCAGAGGAAGAATTAATCAAGAGCATGTGGAGGAAGGCTATTATTTTGCTTTATCTTGTGCTTGCTATGTATGTAAGGAGATTTACTGCTAGGAGATGCCTTATCTTAGGAAAGAAGGATGCTGAAGTCCAGCAAAAGACAAAAATGTGCCCCAGTAGAGATGCAGTTTTCATTCTAATGCAGCACCATTCTGCAATTTTCATCTAACCCAGGCTCTGCCAGAAAGTCCAGCCTTAGCAAGCCAGCAGTGCTCTGTGTCCCACAACGCTGACCCAGAGGGACCCACCTGCAGTGTCTGATATGCCACTGTCTGAAAGCATTTAGTAAAAAACCCCTGGTTTCTCTAATGTTGATCACAGCCATGCTTGGAGGCCGTGTTTGCAAGAGGATTATCCTCCTTCCCTGAGGAATGGTTAGGATCAGGATATAAGTGCTCAAGTCTTAAAATCAGAGCTTCCTAAGATGAGTCTGAAGCTCTGCAGATGCATCACTGAGTCCCCACAGGGCTGAGCATGGCACTGCTTTAGATCAACCACTGCATCCTGAGGGCCCACCCAGCCCACGAGGTTGTTTGCTAAATGCTCTGGAACAGAGAATATTCTTTTTTCTATAGACCAGTGACTAAAGCACAAGCCCAGGAAAAAGATCCCTTGGCTGAGTGCTCCCTGCACGAGACACAGCTCAGGTGGTCACTGAGCACTTGGCTCGGCACAGAGCTGGACTTTGAGCGTTTAGGAAACCTGAATTTTGAAAATGAAACCACCTTCTCCGTTTAGACATCCACAACTCACCGCAGAGCTTTGGGGCTGCAATTTTGCTGCCAGACCCATTCCCGGCTTTCAGCCTGCAAGGGCTTCTATGGATGCGGTCATGAGTGAAATAAATACATATGTCAGAACGAGGTCCCTCGTTGCTCTGCCATCAATATTTTTCATTACTTGTTTTTAAAATAGATTGTTACGGTTCTATTATTTAGCAGAAAACAGTATAATGTGTTCACACATTACAAGAACATTTATGGGAGGAACATTATGCGCCGAGTAAATTAGAAAGAGTCTTCATATATTCTGATTAATTCAAAATGCAGCAGTAAATCTTATCACTCGAGCACATTTAACTATCGCAAATTATATCATATTAAAAAAAACCCTATCAGGGCTCCCCCCTCAAGTGCCAATATTTACTGAGGCCACCCTTTTGCAGCGATAACCACTTTTCATTTATCAAGACCCAATCTTGCTGCGACCAATAGCGAACGGTATCGACAGCCCCTCGCTGAACATAATTACTCAACGGGAACCATGGCAAATCAATTAATCAGGGTGTTCCTCAAGTTTAATTTTATGGCACTCCAGCACCAAGATAAGCAATCACTCACGTTGCTTTGGGTGAATGAACTTTACCCACTGTGTTTACAACTGTTGAACAGTTTAGTACGAGTAATTGAGTGCTACACGTTTAATCTTTCTCAAGGGCCCAGTTTTGCAATGGGAGGCAGTTCCCACTCAAGTCTGGAGCATGTTTCAGCTCTCACCAGTTTGAAGCCAGGACTTGCAGCCCCCTTCTCAGGACGCTGAGCACTTCCCCAGGGTTTGGATCCACCAGGCCAAGGAGCAGATCTGTGCCCCAGCTGGCTCCAGTGAGCCTCTCCTGTAGGGTGTGCAGAAGGGAACAAGGTTGCAGTTGACACCCCAGAGGGACCTGGACAAGCTCTGGGCCCACGGGAACCTCATGAGGCCCAACAAGGCCAAGGGCAGGTCAAGGGAGGGGATTCTGCCCCTCTGGTGAGACCCCACGTGCAGTGCTGCATCCAGCTCTGGGGTCCCCAGCGCAGGAAAGACATGGAAATGTTGGAGCAAGTCCAGAGGAGGCCACAAAGCTGATTGGAGGAGTGAAGAACCTCTCCTGTGAGAAAAGGCTGAGAGAATTTAGGTTATTCACCCTGGAGAAGAAAAGGCTTCATTGCAATCTTCCAGTTCTTAAAAGGGGCCTAATAGAAAGAGATGTTTTAATCAGGGCCTGTTGTGCTAGGACAAGGGGTGATGGTTTTCAACTAAAAGAGGGTCTATGTAGATTAAAGAAGCAATTTTTTACAATGAGGTTGGTGAAACACTGGCACAAGGCGGCTCGAGAGGTGGTGGATGCCCCATCCCTGGAAAAATTCAAGGCCAGGCTGGACAGGGCTCTGAGCCAACTTGTCTAGTTGAAGATGTCCCTGCCCATGAAGGAGAGGGGCTGGACCAGCTGGCCCTTGAAGGTCCCTTTTAACCCAAACCACTCTTGAAATCAGAGCCATGAGCATTTGAGTGATATTTTAAACACAAGCAAGGCAAGGCACTGCTCCCCAGTGCTCAGGTGAGGCCATGCAGCAGACAGTGCTCCAGGGTGGGACTTGGACAGAGGTTTAAACTTCAGACCACTAAACCACAACACACAAACCCCACTGACCTCTGTGCCTCCTTTCAATACCATGGTATTGACCACCAGGCTCTTTTGGAAAACACTTTAAGGTCCTCTGACAAAAAAGAGCAATATAAAAGTTACCCGTTACTTACAATACCCGCGTTTACTGAAATCAATGGACTTTTTAACTACTAAAGAAGACGGCCTCATATTTGCAGTACACCGAAGTGCCTACATAAAACCAGGCTGTATGAAATATGCACATTGCTTACTTTGGTGAAACCACCTCATTAGTTCCCTTCTCCCCTCTGCAGTCGCTTCATGGCTCTCCAGTTACGTATTTCCATGATGTATGTGGTGGTGGTGGTGGTGCTGGCAGCAGCAGGCAGGAAAGCTCTGGCAGCTCCCAGCACACAGACCTTTTGCAAGTTACTACTTCAGGTGCTGCTTAAGCCATTAATAGGTGGATCAGATCCTGAGTTTAGGAATATTAGTGAACATCTATTGATTTCAGCTGCTGTTCCTGGCTTTACCCTAGTTATGAGTTAGCCTGTAAAAAAAAATACAGGTTTGTTGTTAAATATATAGAAAAAACAAGGATATTTGTGCCTGAAGACTTAAGATTTTTACTTTCTTCTAGTATTTTCTAAGGAAACAATTTTTACACCTATTATATGATAGGCCAAATATACCCCAATAAAAAATTGGGGTTTTCCACTGTCCTCTGCCCAGAATAGCTCTTGACTCCGAAATACAAGCCATGAAAATAACTGAATCTTTTCTCCAACGACAGAAAAAAGAAGTAGGAAAATGAACATCACGAGTCACTGAATTTACCTGTCTACTTTCTGTTTTGCAGACATCAGCATCGAGGAGATTAGTGCCTGTGTTGGCCTGTCCCTTGGCCTTACAGTCAGCAAGGAGACACTGGATCTGGGTGCAACTCTGACACACTCTGACTGCAAAAAGAAAGGATTCCTGGAAACTGGTACAGCAGCAGGGCAGGGGTCTGTTGAGGCACCTTGGGTCACTTGTTTTGGTCACCTGGGCACGGAGACTCAAGTAGGGTCACACAAGGCGTGAGGAAGGGAGCTCTGGCGTCATCCCCCAGACAAGGTGGGACCCCAGAAACTTTGGGTCCACGTCTCCAGGAGTACTGATCTTTCTTAAAAGAGCAGGAATTAATGTAGCAATACCTGGATTAGAAACAGAGGCCGTGGGGTGGCTGGGAGGCTGCGGTCCTCAGCAATGACAGACTGGGAATGCATGGCAGTTAAAAAAAGTCAAAATTCTAAAAAGTCAAAGAGTCTAAAAAGTACTCCAAGAGGTTAGGAACCCCCAGATTTTTACATTTCATAACGAGCTATAGACAGTGTGATCTGTTGCCCATGTCCTACCCAGCAACCAAGGCTGGAGGAGTGCAGGCTCTTCAGGTCTGATCAGCTGGGAGGATTTGGGATGCTCAACTTGTCACCTTGTGATAAGGTGGCAGGGCTCACCCCACAAGCAGGGAGCACCGGGCTGCCATCGATCCCAGCAGGCAGCTCCCTGATAGCCCCCTGCACGATTGATCTCACCTCCATTTAGCGGTTTCTGGAGCCCACGTGGAAACAGCAGCTAAATAATACGTGTGCAATTCAACTTTCCAGATGCTGAGAGCCACAGTGCAGTTGTGGAAGATATTATTCCCCGGGTTAGAGGAGGAGATACCAGTTACAGCGGAGGGCTCCTGAACAGCTGGGATGGCAAAATGTATCGTCACTGGGGAAGGTCATTAAAATATAATCCTGCTGTTATTGATTTCCAGGTAAGGCTTTTCTGCAGTTGAAGAAACTCTGCCGCTCTAAGGAATGAAAGTGTAGTCGAGCAGATCATTTCGTATTTTTATTGTGATCCCATCACAGAACAAGATTAAATGTAATGGGCCACTGATCTGGTAACCTCTTATTCATTTCACAATGGGGAGTACATCTCCCACCGAGCGCATCCGCAGGGAGACGGACAAGGAGCTTAATGCTGGATTAGTGCCAGGTTAAGTTTCTGATGTGCTCCCCAACAGCTTCACAATGAATTGCAGTTGTATTCATCCCTATTATTCTCCCTCATGCTGTCTGCCCCTCTCTGTGTAAGCAGGGGACTCACAGGGGGCTGGGGAAGGTGTTTTGTTTCCCCCCACCCAGCAAAGGCTCTGCATAGACAGAGCTCTGCCTCTGAGCAGGCAGCTCCTGGCTACTTTGTCAGGTGGGTCCTGTCTTTCTACACACTCCAAAAAGAGGGTCTGTGGCCATAAAAATCAGCAAGGCTCTAGTGTCCCTTCTGTTTCACCGGATGCCCCATAAAATGGGAAGATCACTGGAGCATCTTACAGGGCTTCTGAGGGGGGGAGGAGATGGGTGCAAGCAGAGAGGATGGAAAGGGACAGATAAGAGCAACCCTACAAACAAACAATCCAGGGCAGAGCTGGCAGAGGCATGAGAGGGTGGCCACAACTCCTCAGCTGTGGTCAGCAGGACCACAAGTACCCCAAGATGCCAAGATCACCAGTCTGCTCCAGGAGCGGCTGTGGTGTGCGGGGGAAGGACCTCTGTCATGGCAGGGACATGCTGCCATTTCTATTCCTCCTGTCTTCATTTCAAAGCAGGTCTGAGAGCTCTGACAGAGAGTGGGAGAAGGGAAAATGGATTTGGGAATTATCTGTGTTATTGGCAGGGTAAGAAGGACTGTGCAAGCCTTCCTGGGCAGCACCTCGGTGGCGGAAAGATCTGATGACACAGAAATGCTTTCAGTTCCAGCTGCAGGTTATTCACCTTTTTGCACAAGTTCCCATCAGTTCTGGGCAAAATTTCTTGCAGTTTTCCAGTAAACCATGCACTGACCTCTCTGTTGGCTGCTCCTGAGCTGAGCAGTCACCCTGAAACCAGAGCGGCCGATAAGTGCTCGTGTCCACTTCAGCAGCTCTTATCTGCAGCCCCCTCAGTTTGTCAAACAGGCGTGTGCAAATTTGCCTAAGAGCTCTTCCCAAAGCCCAGCTGATCCTGACCCTCCCCATGAATCACTCTCACTGTGCCTTGTACAGTGAGCTGACACCCAGCTCTTCTCTGGAACAAATTCCTGGCCTAGACAGGGAGCGTGTGCACAGGTGCATCAATGGACAAATGTAAATAAGTGTCCTCAGACAGCCGAGTTTTTAGCTTTAATACTCATTGAATATTAATATTCAGTTGGGCAAGTTATAATTGTTGCCCAAACTGGACTATTTTTGCTGACTGGTATATAGGAACTGGATTTTGCTGCTGGAAATATGATGAGCGAGCTACATTGCCAAAGCTGTAGATGACAGTATTATTTCACTACATCAAAGGGCAAAAAATATATGGGCAAAATTCCTCATTCTCAGCATTTACTGGATATTTCACAATCTGGCCACTGCGAGTGATAGGATGGCAATAAATTTTGATGATACCCTCTGTCCAAAGCTCTTACCAAAACATTTTCTTCAAAAAGGCAAAAAGCATTCAAGAATCTCAGGGATTGTGACAGCACTAAGAAATCAGTCAAAAAAACGGGCTTACTGGGGTGTTTTAATTTATCATTCGAACCCACACTAAAACTCCAAAGCATGTCCAGAAAAGCCAATCCCACACAAACCTCCGAGATGAGGAAGGTTTTGGAACGGTGGTTTCTCACTGGGGCAGCAACACATTTGCATGATGTACATGCAGCTGTCGAGGAAGACAAATGAGTTTTTCCCGAGTCCCGAATTCATCCAGCAATGTCACAGCATCCCGGCTGATGCCCAGCTGAAATTGTTTCCATGCTATCCATCTCCATCCCCTGCAGCTGCAGCCCATCCACGAAATCCTCCGCAGGAGCAACCTCGGCCACGTGGAGACCAAACGGCAGCACCTGAAGAGGGCTCTGGATGAGTTCCTGCTGGAATTCAACCCCTGCCGCTGCGGGCCGTGCCAGAACAACGGGGAGCCCGTCCTGGTGGGGGACACCTGCTCCTGCCAGTGCCGCCCTGGCTACAGAGGCCCTGCCTGCGAGCAGACTGAGCGCCGAGGTGAGAGCCCAGGCTGCAGCAGGGGAGGGGGACAGGCAGCAAAGGGGATGGATTTTCCCCTCCACGTGGCTAAAACCAGCAGCTCCTGGCATCCACACATCAATCCCACCTTCCCTTCTGTATTTTGTTGCTGCGTTATCCCGAGCGGCCCTGCAAGAGACTGAGTTTAGCAGCTCGGGAGATGGGAGAATGGCTTTAAATTGAAAAAGAGCAGGGTTAGATTAGAGGTGAAGAAGAAATTCTCTCCTGTGAGGGTGGTGAGGCCCTGGCACAGGTTGCTCCATCCCAGGCAGTGTCCAAGGCCAGGCTGGATGGGGCTTGGAGCAGCCTGGGATAGTGGAAGGTGTCCCTGCCCATGGCAGATGGGTTGGAATGAGACGTTCCCTTCCAACCCAAACCACTCTATGGCAATTACAAATAGAGTAGTGGAAATGAGGGTGTGATTAATCGCTGGATTAAATCCAGGAAATCCTCTGGAGGGCTCATGGCATCCCACTAAGGAAGGCTGCTCCAAGGGGGAGAGCACAAACCTCAACAGGCAGGGAGGGGAGGGAAGGGGAAAGGCTCAGGTGAAGCAACTGCTCACACAACGTGCCACCAAAAAAGCCATTTTCGTAAAAAAACTGCTACATTGCCAGATCTCCCACCCCTTCCTGGGATGCATTTTGACTAGAGTGTCTATTTTGGGGTGAAAAAAATACATTTTTCCAAAGTGACAGGCTTATATTTATGTTTTCTTTGACACTTTCTATACTATCCTAAAAAGTTAAGTGGGTAGCAAAAAAAGCTGAGGTCGGAACAGGCTCTTTCATTTCCAAAAAAAGTTGCAGTTCTCTCTGGATATTTTTGTCCTGATTCATGATGACAAAAAAAA
>VZTF01008876.1:2124476-2358869 GCA_013397755.1 Cnemophilus loriae | reverse complement strand
AAAAAAACCCAAAAAAAAAAAAAAAAAAAAAAAAAAAAATTCAAATCTCAGCACATGAAGCTGGCAGAAAAATCCATCTTCAGAGCAGTTCCACCAGGCAGAGCTCCAGGCCTTCGACCGTGGGCTCATCACTGGGGTCTCACCAGCGGAAAATCAAAGCTGTGATGAGACAAGGAGTTGGAGCAGAGCTGGGGAGATGGTTTGTGAGGCTGAATGCCAAAGCTTTGCTTCACTGACTGCAAAGTGGGTTTCTTTAAAAAGCTCAGGTTCTTTAAGTTGTCTCCAAATCTCAGGAATTTGCTTGGGAAGCCCAGGACCTTCCACCAAAGCAGCTCACGGAACTGGCCAGCCCTGTGCTCCTTGATTTTAGCAACAGTGGGGACAGACACACTTCCAACTCAATTTTTAGTTTCAAATTTTCAGTTCCAAAGCTCATTTAAGACCAACCTAATTTTTTTTTTTTTTTAAAGCACAATGTTCCAGCAGATGGAAAACCCAGCTTCCCAGCCAGCACTAAGTAAGAGCACACACATCCATTTGTGCTGTCTGGATTAATAAAGTGCCCAAGCCAGGCACGAAGGCCAGATGAGTAAATAAAAAACGACAGTAAATGACAGCCATCAAGCATTCCCATCATTCAGGAGCGCCGCCATAATCCATAGTATCGACCGCTCCTGACAACTCAGTCTGTACTGTAATGAAAAAGCTTTGAAACGACCCATCTCCAAAAGGACTTTTCACAACACCTCCACATTAGGGGACTTCTGTCCCTCTGCCTTGGGCAGAGGTGAGGAAGTTGCTGCAGAGAGAGCTCTGAGCTGCCCTTTAGGAAAGGAAAACCAAGGTACAGGCTTTGAAATCAGCTGACAAGGAAAAGAAACAGCTGCTGGTGTTTGGGGTGATGATGTTTCATCCGTCCTGTCTTCGAAGTGCCTTGATCTCAACAGCCTGGGCACGGCTGGGATACAGCAGGGAGTCCATACCCAGAGAGGTTTCAGCCAGAGCTGAAACCCCATTTTTTGTTTGCCTATCCCTTTCTTTTCTGTGTCCCCAGGCGGTGAGACGGATGGGCGCTGGAGCTGCTGGTCGGGCTGGTCCCCGTGCCAGGCGGGGACGTCGCGGCGCAGCCGGCAGTGCTCCAACCCTGCCCCGCAGCACGGCGGGCAGCCCTGTGCTGGGAGGCACCTCCAGAGCAGAGCCTGCTGAAAGCCCAAGGTGCCTGGTGGTTTGGAACCTGGGCTGGGCTATAAATACTCCAGGCGTGCGATGGAATTAACCCCGGGAGAAATAATTGACCGGTGATGCGTTTCTGCACGTGCTGGATTCACTGTGTAAAACCTGACCAACTGCTCCCAAGGTTCTGCCCCACCAGATAGGATGGGAGCCCCACCAGACAGGATGGGAGCCCCACCAGGTGAGGTGGGAACCCCACCAGTGCCCAACACCGCTGCTGCAGCACAGGAGATGGCAGAGAACCCACCCAAAGGAGGTGGCTTTGCTGCTGGGTGACCGCGGGGCTACAGCGTGTCATGAAATAAATTCACTGCGAGTGTTTACAGAACCGAGCTTGACTCTTGGGTAGTTTATATATTTTCCTTTGGGAAACACATGAAAAGCTCACGATCTATGCAGTTGGTATTGACATATGTGCCACGAAACTTTTGTGAGTTGGCACTGTCAGATTTGTAAGTCCAGCATATTGGCCAGGGCTGCATTTGCAGCAAAGCCATATGCTGCTCTGCATGGAGAAGGCTTCAGCCTAAAGATGCCGAAGCATCACTGCAAAATGAAAGCCCAAACTGATGAGGAACTTCAAATAAATAAATAAAGCAATAAATAGAGAGGCTCGAACGCAACCGCTCGGCAGAGGATGTTCCCACAGAAGCAAAGGCTTTTCCTCTGTAAGATCAGTGATGAATTGACTATTAGCACGCAGGCATTTTATCTCCCAGGCACACAGAGCCTGAGAAGATGCTAACAGGCTGCTTGATTTAAGGGGCTTTTTTGAATGTGGGACGTAAATCTCAGCACAAGAATGCACACAGTATTGAGCTGTGTCCAGAGACCAGGGCGAGAGCTTGCAGCTCCCTCTTCTTAATGAACTGCCACAAAAACCTGGGATGGACGGAAGGCGAATGGCACTTCATTTTACTGAGCTTTTCATTGCAGGGGGGAGAAGGGGGGGAAAAAAGCCCTGAGAAGGAATCAGCCATTATGAACAACAACAGCACCAAAACCTCAAAGCACAAAGCAGCCCTTCTGTAGACATTTGAATGGAGAGAGGGAGTAGAAAGGAATCGTGGTTTAGTGAAAGAAATTGCTCAGGTGCTTGGAAATGCTTGTTTTTCAACTGTGTGTCAGTGGGGATTTACAGGCTGACACTCAGCTGATGTAAATCAGTGTTGCTCCTTCACTGCAGCTGATTTATGGCACCTGAAGATCTGGCTCCATATTTTCTTTTGTGGGCATGTTTGCCAAAGGCCAGTTTTTTCACCTTTTTTTTTTTTTTGCTTGTAAATGAAACTACGGGCTGAAAACAACAAACCATGTTGTCTCAAACCCTGAGATGGATGGATTGTTCTGTGAAAAATCCCTTTGCTGGGAGGCAAAGCTGTGGCCTTTTGGGCCAACTTTGCTATTCCAGGTGAAGGAGCTGTTCACCCAGAGAGGAATTTGCTTCCAGGGGCTTAAATGTGATGTCTTCTGTGTTAGGAAATGCAGCAGCATGAAGCACCCATGGATCTAAGTGTGACTTAGACATCCCAGAGGAATGTGAAATATGGGATCACAACAGGTGATTTAATGGATGCTGTCTGGCACTGGGCTGCCTGGTTATGTGGAAACACGAGACAGGGCTCTTACACCAAGGACCAGTTTGGACCCTAAGCAATTTTTACCTTTACATTGACTTCTTAAGACTCAGGAAAATCCCTGCAACTAAATGAGTACAAAGTCACCTCAGTCAGAAAGCCAAGTACGATTCTTTTGTGACCAGAGGGGAGAAATTAATGAACAGAAAGATCTGATGCCTTAGAGGCTGCAAAAACATGGGGCCTGCAGGAAAACAACCTGCATCATCAGCTTTTTGAGCTGTTTCTAGAAGGATCACAGAAGAACCACAAAAAAACCCAAATCCAAGTGATTAAAGAAACTGTATGCAAAATGCCACCATGAAACATATAAATAAGAGCAGAAAAGCTATGTTTTACCTGCAGTTGTTCATTGTCATCACTCACCTCACAGCCCAAGGCACTGAGACACAAACCCAAGGGCTTCTTTCAAACACCAAAGGCAGGTTGATAGTGCCCCTCTCCTCCCCCTCCACCCCAGGGCTCAAACATCCACAAGGTGAAACCCAGGAGCAGTGAAGCTGAAGTCAGAAGAAAGGAAGAAGCTGCCTGTAAGTTCTGGGGGAAAAAAAAAAAAAAAGAAAATAAAAGATTATGAGCAATTACACATTTACAATGGCAGTGGAAGACGTTAATATATCTCGTGCTGAAGTGGGCAGCAGGAGAGTTGTGCAAGATGAGATAAGCAGCAAAAATGTACGTTTCTTAGTTAAACTAAAAGCTTAGAAGGTACAATAAAACACTGCAGTTCCACCCGGGTTTTAATGAATGGATTTTCCCCTCTTGCACACTGACATACATTTGATATAGTTATTTATCCTATATATTTCTGGCGGCATATTTCCCAGGAGATCTTGTTTATCTCGCTCATAAGCACATGATGGATGTATGGCGCTTTGGATAAATGGTATCACAATCAGATATTTTTATGGATATAGGCAAACTGGGTTATTAACAAAGGAAGGGCAGAGAGGAACCAGCACGCAGAAGAAAATGGGAAATGATTGATGACAATACACCTGAGGTTGCAAGGTGTAGGCTCCAGATAACCAGCTAACAGAAGAGGAGATAAGGGCAGTGCTTGAGACAGAGCTGTTTTCTACCTCAGGGTCAATGTCACGTCGGCTGCCCCACGTCCCTCTGAGCCTGGGAGTTTAGAGCAGGCAAAAAATTCCCCGGCAGGAGCAGCTCCAAAATTGTTGCCTTCCCTTTTTTTACAGCAAAATGCACAGGCACGGGGAGATAAAAAACATTTAATCCCACCAGAAAAACCTGAAACAAAATAAATTCCTGGTTCTGGCGAGCTCGGGGAGGGACTGGCGTTTGTGGTGCTGCTCTACCATGTCCACCACAAAGGGACCTGTGGTGCTGCACTAAAAACAAGTAAAAATATAAATTTTTATCATCAAAATGATATTAATTACTGTGTTCATCTCTAGTTTTTTACTTACAGAAGCAGGGGCTATTAAAATGGGATACAAAAGGAAGATATATCTGCAGGCATGATTTGACCTGAAATCTGGCAGTTGTGTTTGGGTGCTCGCCAGGCTCTTCAGCCACCAGGGTAAAACCTGGAGTTTGAAATCTGGGGACTGCTAACACCTCTGCATGGACTTTTGGGGTTGCTTTCAACAAAACGTCTCTGTCTGGGAGAGAACCTGGGCAGGAACAACCACATCCATCTGATAGTGGGAGAAACAGGAGCATGGTAAAGTAATTCAGCAATACTGAGCCTGCAAGTCCCCAGCTGCAGCCTGGACGACGTTCCAGCCTCACAGGTCTGCATGATATGACACAACAGGGAGCACACGAACCCAGGCTGGAAAGCAGTCCATCTTCCCACTGCTGATGGAGACATCAGGGGTGGCAAGATTCAAGCTGGTTTTGGCCTGGGAAAGCTGGATGTGGCAATTACAGCTCACCTGAAATACCCTTCTGGGAGTTCCCAAAGCCGCGATACCACAGCAGCAACGTCTTCAAGCAGGGAGGTGCAAATAAATACAGCCTCTCCATGTTTATCCTCTTCTTTTCCTCAAGAAAACTTGTGAAAACACAGCCTGGGATGTAGGAGAGCCCACTGAGACGAGTATCTTAACCAGAGGGATGGGTTAGAGCAGCACAAGCAGAGCTGAACACGTGCCCAGCCGCCTGCAGCCTTCCCGAGCCCTCACACGTGGGTTATTAATCTGAACTTACACGGGGAGTGAGAGTTAGGAACACCAGTAAAAGATGGTACCAAAATTTAATGCCAACCAAAATGAAACAATAAAAGCTTCAGCACAGTATTTTTTATTACCCTCCAGGTTATAATAAATCATTAGTTAGGCGAATCAAAGCACAAAATCACAAGGACAAGATAAAGTTATGTCCTTTATGGGAGGCTTCTAAGCCTACAGGCTGAATATTCAACCACTGCTGAACTCATCCTTCAGTCAGACTATCCTGATGATCTTGATGACTGTCAAATCTCTCCTCTCTTCCTTCAAAAAACCCCCCCAAATATACAAACTCAGGTACTGCCACCACTTCAAAAAATCTGTGTTTTTCTGGTTTGGGAGCAACAGTCCCAATCCAGGTCGCTACACTTGGCTCTCCTTGCCACAGCAGTGGAGAGAGGCACCACTGCTGTGTGTTTAACCAGCTCGATGATCAGGAAAGGTGGTTACATTTACAAAAGCCACTTGGCTCATCTGAGGAATGTCCTTAATCAGATTACACTGACGATTCTCAAGAAGGGCAGGCAATGACACTGCAGTTTGTGTCCTCAGAGGTGAACCACACTCAGGGTCACCTCACCTCCAGAGCTTCTACAGTGCCCCTTCCAAAAAACTTGGAGGAATATCCCACTTCACACAAGCAGTGACCTCTTTGACCATGACCCAAAAAAGAATCTCTTGGCAAATTTCTATCACACAAAAGATATTGCGGCTACACAGTGGAAAAGGGAAATGTTTTGGGTTGGCAGCTAAATGATGAAGCCCATAATGAGCGCAGAGCCCTCTTGTTTTACATATGCAATGTGCTCTGCCTTTCTTAAAGCTGTCACAGAAGCCCTGTCGATAAGTGTGGAGGCGGCATGAGGGCTACAACTAAATGCATGTTCCATTGTTCAGATGTCAGGGAGCCTGAGCTGCTCTCACAGGAATTACATTCAGACAACGTCAGTCTGAAAGGAAAGGAACGGGCGATACCAGCCCACCATCACCAGCTCTGCTAAAAACCCTCAGAAGAAGAGTTTGACCTTGCAGATGTTAGAAGACTCACAACACTCATGAACAACTTTGCACTGGTGGAATTGCCCTTTGGAGCAAAGCTGTCGCCGGTTACTTTGCAGCAGGACCAACCGAATGTCTTGGCAAAAATCATTTACCACCAACAAAGCTGTAGGAGGCAAGTCCCTGGAAGGATCCAGGCCCATGAAATGGTGCACAGTGATTTAAATTCCTTTGTTGTTAGACTTGGACTGCTCCAGGGATGGTAATAACAGGCAAACCATTCAATTTGTCTCTTTTCACAGTGAACTCTATCCAGGTCAGATGTCCCACCCTGGGTGGACCCAGCAGCAGCTGCAATACTGGATTTCACGGGATCAGACTTATGAACCAGAGCTTGTTTGGGGCAAACTCAGCTCCTAAGGGCAGGAGACCACAGGGGATGTGCAGACAGCATCTTCAAAATGTTCCACTTGTCCCAGGGAAGCTGTGGCTGTCCCATCCCTGCAAGTGTCCAAGGCTGGACAGGGCTTGGAGCAACCTGGGCTAGTGGAAGGTGTCCCTGCCCATGGCAGGGGGTGGGAACAATACAGTAAATTGGGGAAGCAGGGTAGTGAGGCACCGTGGCTCTAAACGTCACGCTAGATACCGTTGTGCTTGTTGAGATTTAGGCTTTAATGTGCTGTATTTTGCTCCACATGACACAGCTGCCTCCACGGAAGCTGTGCATCAGTGCACGTGCTGCTGCACGTAAGATCAAAGTGTCTCTTCTTATCTCAAAGGAGCCTTCAACAACAAGACAGTTCAATTTGAAATCATGCAGCTACCAAATACAGCCAGAGATAAAGCTTGTCTCATTTAGCCCATTGCAATAAAGACAGGGAAAAGGCAAAATATCGAGGTCAGTAAGCACATTCAATCCCATGGGACAACTGCACATCCAAAGGTGTGGTTCCTCACACCCTCCCAGTGTCTTCTGAAACGTTTCTGACTTGGATGAGACCCATGGGCAGAGCGAGGCCAACTCAGAAAGCCAGTGAGGTGACGTCTTCCCAAGCAGCCTGCCAAGTGCCCATCAGTTTTGTGTGAGTTCCTACTGACTCCCTCTAGCAAGGAACCGTCTCAGAGTCTGGCCCCGAGCACGAGGAGCCACCATTCTGCGGGGCAGGGTTGTTGCACTGTCGCCTTCTTGTCCTCTGACCTCCTGAACACGGGGACCAGCTGGCCCAGCACCCCCAGTTTCCATTAACAGCAGCATCTGGAAAAAAAAAAAACAACCAACAAAGCTGGAAAGGACTGTCAGAGCCAAGCAGCTCTTTCCATGGGAAGAGCTGTCAGCTCCCATGAATCGTGGTTGAACACAAACAGCTCTGCCCCTGTCCACATCACTAACAATATACTGGAGTCATTAATAATGAGTGATTGTTTCAGAGATGTTAATGCTCTGTTCAGCACTTCTGGTGTTCAAACCACACTTCAGGAAGATATGAAAGTGGGAAAAAAAAGGCAATTAGCTTTATATTTGCTTGAAGGATGTTTCTCTCTTTGTCTTAGTCCAAGCCTAGATAAGAAACAGACCAACTAAACTTGTCTCAGCCACATTTCGAGGTGGTAGGGGCAGTGTTAGCACTTCAGTGAACAACAGCTTGACTACTCAGCTTTCCCTCCATTGCTTTTCCTATTACACTGATTCTTCTGGACCCTGAGCATGTGAGTGACATAAATTCAAAATCCTGAGAATCACGGAGGCAACACATAAAAGGAGGAAATGGGAGTGAGAAATGAAGTTACAGTGTTGACAAATGGATGGATGTGAGCTTTGGGAGGGTTGGATGTGACTCTGTGTGTGAAAAACAGACTGAAGTAAGGTGTCAGTGACTCCACCACTCAAGGCTCCGTGGACTTCCTTTGAAATACCCACAGAACTGACCCCCTGTTCAGTGAAATCTTGGCTTAAAGCGCATTTCAGTCTGGCTCAGTTCGGACACAGCCATGCAGAATGAGTGCTGGGTAAGGCTGTAAACAAAGCCAGTGATAAATGCAGTGCATCAAATTGTGGGATGGTGCCAGAGCTCTGGGTGCCTGGGATCTGGTATTATTTAGCATCTAAATTAATGAGCTGGAAGAAGTAAACAAAATGATTAAATTCACAGATGATCCTAAACTAGAAGGAGTTAAGAACATCAGTCAGGAGACAGCAGAGATATAAAGTGACCAAGAAGCATTAATAAATGCTTCAAAACAACATAATAAGATTTTAAGATTAAAATGCATGGTAGCATATCTGGGGGAGAACAGTTTGCAACACGCTGGCTTTATCAAAGGGAAAAACTTAGGAAACAGAGCTGTTTCCTAAAGAGGAGCCCTGAGGCTTTCCAGGGATTGCGAACTAGGCAGGAATTCCTATTTTGATACAATTGCAAGGCATGTACATGCAAAAATAAACCCACCTCCTCAAGAGGGCAAAGAAATTCAGAAGAGGGCAGGGAAAATACATCAGTCCCCTTTGCAGGGGCCCAGCTGGGTGCACTGGGCTGGGCAGACTGGGGACAGCCAGGGCTGGCATCAGTGCCCATCCATCAGCTGCCATCCCTGGACACTCCTAACACAGCTGGGATCGTCTCCTGGGAGCTGGGTCCCGCTCACCTTTCCTCCTGCTGATCTCACAGGCGGCGCCGCTGTAGCCGAGGGGACACAAGCACTCACACTCTGTTCCTGAAAGCAAGCAGAGATGGTGGGAATTACAGACCTGGAGCCACATTTCCCAGCAGGCATCCAGCGCTTCATCTTCTGTGAGGAAGGGACAGTGGGTGAAATGCCACCATTTTTCTCCAGTGCTGAAGGGATCAATACCAGTGAAGAGGGGAGCTGTGAGAGCCCTGCCACCCCTCTCACCTCCCCAGCCATTTGTTCCTGCCCTGCAGCTCAACCTCAGACTCACTGGTGCAATTCCACGAGCCAGGGGACCACAGAGTCCTCCTGCTCCTCTCCAGAAGAGATCACAGAATCCTGGAATGGTTTGGGAAGAGACCCTAAAGACCCTCATTGGCAGAGACCCTAAAGCTCATCTCATCCCACCCCCTGCCATGGGCAGGGACACTTCCACTATCCCAGGGTGCTCCGAGCCCTGTTCAGCCTGGCCTTGGACAATTCCAGGGATGCAGGGGCAGCCACAGCTCCTCTGGGCACCCTGTGCCAGGGCCTCCCCACCCTCAGAGCCAGGAATTAATTCCCAATATCCCATCTAACCCTGCCTTCCCTGTGGCCTCCTCTGGACTCGCTCCAGCAGCTCCACGTCCTTTTAACATTGGGGGTTTCAGAGCTGGACACAGCACTGCAGGTGGGGTCTCTGCAGAGAGCTCCTGATAAAGCTGAGAGGGAGCAAACTGCAGCACCAAGAAAGAGCAACCAGGACAGGAATATCCTAACTTGGCTTTGTGGCAGAGGAAAAGCCCAAAATCCCTGCTCTGGCTGCCCAGGGCTGTGGTGTGCATCCCATGTCAGGAACCTGGAGGAGAGTTCCCACTTAGGAAAATACACGGTCATTTAAAACCTTTTGCTGGGAAGATCCTAAATGAAACACTAAACTGGACTCAGCTCCTACAAAGTTATTTAAACAAAGGTCACCATGAGACAAATGCTTGAAGTGCTACAATCAGCTGGCTGGTACCTGAAGTGATCGTTTCTGTATTAGACGCAATTTGATGATAACGATTCTCATCAGGACTTTTGCAGATGCAGATTGGAATTAGGCACTTGACAAAATGGTCCCTTTGTTAGAAGCTCTCATCACATCATATATCTCTTGTTTAGGCAGGGAGGTTTTCATTTAATTTGATTATTTTCCCCCTTCATTTTTTAAATCACAGCCTGCTTACAAAGGAGGACGGCTTCTATCAGAAACAGGGGGAGGTGGTGGTGATCACTGTGCTTGGCACTTGTGTGGTGCTTTTCATCTTCAAAACCCTTTTACAAACACTAATTAATGCTGAGACAGTAGTCACTTCTCCAGGAGGATGGAAGGAATCTTAAAAGCAAAAGGAGGAGATTTAAAGATGTCAAAGATTTTTTTTTTTTTAAATACATAATTGAGAACTAACAAATTCTTCTGTAAAACTGATACAGATAATGGTCACTCTCATGACAAAGACACATCCCTTGACTTTACTGTCTTTACTTACCAGGACTCTACAAACAGAACAACTTAAAAAACACAGAGTAATTACCTGAGAAAGAAATGACAGGAGAAACTAAAGAGCAGATCGTTTGCCACTTGCTCCCCACAAATTCCCAACTAATTTCAGTTAAGAGGGTAGAAAAGAGGAGCAGGATCCCTGTACCTCTCAGGAAGGGGATGCCATTCCCGTGGCACGGGGCACAGCGACAGGAGCTGGTCTCCTGCTGGAACTCATCCAGAGCCCGTCGCAGATTCTCTTTTATTTTGATGGAATCAGCCAAGTCAGAGGGAGTCACCAGCTCATACAGTGGCTCTGCCTAAAGGGAGGGGAGAAACTGCATTAATTCCCAAGCTCAAAATGCTGTGAACATCCCAGGGCTCAGCGGTGGCACAGCTGCAGAGGGAAACGGAGGCTGTGTGCTGCAAACTCCAGGTTTCCCATTACTATTTGCTAAAACCTTGTGAACAACAAGGCCACAGTGCCAGGAATACTCCCAGGGATGGTCCCCTTGGTTTCCAACACCAGAGCAGTTGGAAATGTGTAACAAACTACAGCACCCAAACTGTTGGATAAGAAACAGGCTAAGTTGCACAGGAGTCTCATTAAATCCTGTCTCACCCACATTCCTGGTACAGACATTTTTAGATCAGATTTGCTCAAACTTATATTTTCTGAGTGATCTCTTACTCTGATTTTAAAAATGTCCCCTAAAAACCATCCACAAAAATCTCCTCCTACAGCCGCCCATCACAGCCAGAGGCACCAGTCACAAGGATCCACATCAGCACTTCCACCTTCACCACTCCTGCATTTCAAGGCTGGTTTCTACCCTCATGGAGCCCAGATAAGGGTTTCACTGCCTTCCAGAGGGGAGAGGATTTGATCTCCATCTGCAGATGGGGTTGGGGAGAAAAGACAAGGGGTGCACAACACAGTGAATGTGCAGGGACCAAGGAGACTTTGGCTCACCCATTTATTTTCCTCCTGAGAACAAGGGAGAGTTAAAGTGGGGTGTCAGTAGTGCCAGTCACCCACTACTGCCAGTGGGATGATATTCCATGTGCCAGCAGAGGATCCATCCCAAATTCCCATCCTCACTGCAGAGATGCTGCCGTGCTGGCCTCACACAGTAAGCATGAAAGATCACCCTCCTGCTATCACAGGCTCAAACTGCAAGAACTAAAGAATGTTCCAACATACCAAAAAAATGCTCATTCCCTGCTGCTGCACATCCACTCTTCATCAATTACCTGTGATCCATACTTTGCTTTCTGAATTCAGATCATACAAATGAGGAAATACACTAAGAGTGACCTGCCAAGTCCCTGCAGCAGATGATTTATGAACTGATTTGCTTTAGTTTTCCCTAACTAAGCATTCTTGGGCTGACATTTAGTCACACTCCGCTGGTACTTTTGATCTCCAAGCCCCACAGGGATATTGGTATGGAAATGAAGATACCAAACCCAAATTACATCCGCCTGAGGTTTTTCACTGGGCAGCCTGGTGGTCACTGATGCCAGGCAAGACAAAGAACACCTCAATTCCTCATGGGAGGTTTTTCTGTGTGTGGGATTTGGTGCAGAGGGTTGCATTTCTCTTGTCTCCTGCCCTGAGACCTCCCAGTGCATTTCTGGAAGCTCAATCCACAGCACACCAGGGGCTGCAGCAAGTGCCAGATGGACAGTGGCTGTATTTCCAAATTACTGATTTTTGCTTGCTTCACCTTTTTAGAATTCACCTCTTTCTTGAGAAACAAACCCCTTTTACAAATGTAAGGATTTTTGCCTAAAATTAAATTTTACCATGAAAAACAACTATAAATCAACTTTCACCTCTACCAGTCCAAACTCCTGTTTTAAAGGATGTTCTCTTGCACCTTTGTGCTATTCACTCATTCTGACATTAAAGGCGATGAGGCAGAATTGCTACACACTTCTGCTAGCTTTCTGCATTTCTAAAACTCCCCAGGACCAAAAATCCTTGGCTCTTCAAAGCCTCACTCCTGTTCTTAAGGTTCAGCTAAGCTGCACAAACATGCAGGCATGCACAATGAACCACCTGACCTTCTGAACCAGAAAGAATTGTCACTGGTGCTCACAGAAGTTGATAAACATCACGGAAAATAAAAGTCCTTATAAAATACATGCTGGCAGATAGAATTTTGGTAAGTTGTACACTGGTGAAACAGAAGGTGGATCATCTGATCTGCCTGGCAGGCAGCAAGAAATGACATCTGCACAGCCAAGCTAAAGGGTTAAAGCTGTTTACTTCGGGTATTTCCAACCACAGTCCCTTTAAAGCATCTCACCTTCGCTTTTCTGAATACTCAGCCTTACAGAAGCTATGCTGCTGAGGCTGGAGGAAGTGGAGGATGCAGTACCTTCAGCTTTATGATCTCAGGGTTGTACTGCACAGCATCTCCCCACCGCTGCATGAGCTCGGGCGTGGGCAGGTCCTTGTGGGCCAGGCTGGTGATGTCTTCGCTTGCTCCACCGCGGACCAGGGCCATGAAATCCTCCACAAACCGTTTCCTGGTGGTGTTGTCTGCAAAAATGCACTCAGAACAGTGCCCAGCTCTGCCCAGCTTGTGGCTTTGTGGGCAGCAGTTATCAGCCCACAGCAAAACGCTCCCATACAGGACCCGTCCCACTCAGAGGGCAAAGGAAAAAGGCCACGAGTGTTTCTCACCTGGTTTCCTGCAAAGTGTGTCCCTCCTGCTCCCTGGCAGGAATTCCCCATCCTGCACCCTGCATCTCTCCCCTCAATTTCCTCTCTATGGTTTTAAGCTCACAGGTGCTTCCACAGCCCGATGCTCCTCACCACCAGGGATATTCCTTGTTCTCCTCCACATATTTCCATGTGCACCTTCCTCCTGTGCACACCCCCAGCTCCCCACGTCCCCAGAGGCTCCCACAACACCTTCACCTCCCTGTTTTCCCCATCAGGATGCAAAGAGAGGCGTGCTGGGTTGCCCTGCTGAGAGGTGGGGGTTGATATTTAACACAGCGCCGGCCAGGTGGGTAATGGTTGATCTGTCCCTACTTTTCCTTGGGATGCTGAGCAGATATTTACTCTCTACACAGAAAATACTGGAAAAACCAGGCATCTCCCCCTCTGTTAAGCCTGGCTGGGGTTAGCCAGCAGACTCAAAAGTGGCTGTGAGGGAGTGGGGAAATATTTCAAGCAGGCAAGCTCACAAAATCTTCCTTTCACTATGACAAAGAAATGAAATGGCAGAAGTGTTTCATGCTTACCTCCAATCTCTTTTAAAAGGGCTTTACAGCCAGCTAAATCTACTCCAAGCCCCACAGAGACTTTAACAAGATTCACACCAACATTAAACCCCTTCTGTGTGCATTTCTGGACATCGCTCAGAGAAAAACCTGAAATACACAACCAAAAATTGTAGGGTTTTAGTACAACTGTTTCATGTGTTATGTCCATATACACAGAAAATGGGAGTTGATAAGTATTTTTGCTTTGGAAAAAAAAAAAAAAGGTAAGATGAAGAAGGTTATTTTGAGATTTTTTTGATATTTAATGGAACTATCTGAAATGAAATCTCTCTGTTTTACGGAACTCTGAAGCCAAGTGGAAATGCAAGGTAAATGCTGGAAGAGGAGGATTTTAGTGACCCACCCAGCTGTACTGGGTCAAGCAGAGCTGCAGTGGGTAGGAAAACAGTGGATGTCTAACCACAGGCTACCCACCAACCCTCCCCATGCCCAAGATTCAGGCTTTTTAAGAGGAATAGATGAAACAGCTTTTCCTCCTTTGACCAGCTCACATCTCCAATTCTCTGCTGCCAGAAGAGCCTTAACTGCCTCATGGAAATTTAGATTGGATATCAGGAAACATTTCTTCACCAAAAGGGTTATCTAGCCCTGGAAGAAGTTTCCCAGGGCAAGGGTGGAGTCACCAACCCCAGAGGGATTCAAAGGACATGTGGACGTGGCACCTGGGGACATGGTTTAGTGGTGGCCTTGGCAGTGCTGGGTTAACAGTGGGACTCCATGATCTTGGAGAGCTTTTCCAGCCTAAAGGATTCCATGACTCTAAGATGTGGCAGGTTGGATTCTGCGTGAGAGCAGAGCACGTTCCAACCATGTGACACAGTGTGTGACACCAGATCTGCAAAAGGAAACTTCAGTTCCAGCACAGACAGTACAAACATAATGAGGGATTTAGAAGGGAAAAACCTGAATTCTCAGACTGGACCTACAAAACCCTGGTGAGAAGTTACAGCCCAGTTCAGCACCTGTGTGAAAATGTTGTTATTGCTGCAGGATCCTGATCTGGGTCAGCAGACACTGAGCATTTTGATGCAAACATAACACACTTTATTTCAAACAAACGTGGCTCGTGATGGGCCCACACAACAGCTGAGAAATTGGGAAACCGTGTTAGAATTTGAATACCTGAAATCTGAATCTAAATTCTGTCCCTCTCTCTGACTCCAGGGTAAGGAACTTCCCACACAGCAGAAGAACAAACAAACAGAGTATTACACAATCAGAGCCCAGTAAATGCCTCTGCAGACAGACAGTAGAGGCAGTTCCTCACTCTCCTGCCAATGAATAAATAATTGAGAGTGCAGCTATTGATTAATGTCACACTGCTCGCTCTGTCCTACACAACAACCATCATTTCTCACAACAAAGGGAGCCAGAGCCAAAGAGCAGGAGCAATGTCAGGCACAAGAGTCACCCAGCAAATTATTTACTGTTTCCTACATGCTGGAAAAGCTCTCGAGGCTAAAGGTGTTTCAAAACTGCCATTTGAAAGGCAGTGGAAAAAGAACTTGGGTGAAGGTTTTCAAAGCTAACAGAAGTGTTAAGATCCACGATTCTCATTCATCTCAACATCTTGTCAGCCTCTAAAACGTGTTGTCTAAAATACTTGCCACAGGGCCTTTCTTTGTGAACTAAATCCAGCCCACGATGCCGAGCATGCTTTGAAAACCTCTTTATTCACTGCCAAAGAGCACCTCTACTCCAACATTTCCTGCAGGGTTTCTTTGAGACGCCGTTGACTCCTTCTTCCATCATCTCCCTCTCCTGACCCGAGCCATCCCTGTGTGCCTGCAGAGGAGTTCTCCCACCCAGAATCTGTCCCCAAAGCTCCTTCCCGGCCATCAGATGCACGTACCCGCCTTGCGGAGCTCGTCGCTGTTCATGACCAAAGTATATTCGTAGATGCCTCCAACAGTGGCCTCCTTGATGTAGTGTGTCCCAAAGTCCCTGTAGAGCTCCCGGTACTCCCCGTAGCCGTATTCCGTGGGGAGCTGCCGGAGCCTCTGCAGGAACTCGTGATGCAGCATCAGCGCTCGGGGCTTCAGCTTGTAAACACCAGCAGCCAGCTCGGAACGGGCGTGGATGAACTTGCTGGACTAGAGGAAAGGCAGGAGCACAGGAGAATCCAGGAGGAGTGAGGGATGTCATTCTCACGACAATGTGAATTTCTTACTTGCGGTTAAACAATCGGCGCTGGTCGGGATTTATTAATTTCACGGTTTGCAACCGGGAATCTCCTAACTGGAAATCTTCTACCTGGAAATCTCCTAACTTTTACTAGTAAAAGCAAAACTTTTACTAGTAAAGCTCCTGAGAGTCAGGCCACGACTGGGACACAGGGAAAGGCAGGGTCCAGGTTCTGCTCTGGCATCCCAGGATGCACGGACACCTGAGCATCCTGCGGGACTGCTCTGCCCCTAATAAAACTTTATCTCTTTAAGCTCTCTCCTGAAAAGTTCTGACATCTGAAACCATGATTTGTATGGGAAATGGTCATTCTCTGGCTGAGCCAGATTCCTATTTGTGTTTCACAGAATACGCCCTTATCAAAACTGAAAGAAGAAAACACAAACACACTCTCTCACACACACACACGTATTTATATGTCTCAGTGCAGATATGTAAACATGGATAAATTTTTTCTCTCCCCTTTCTGGCACAAAAGTCTGGAACAGAAAATGTCTTTCATTATGTTTAAAGGATTTAGTGTTCAGCTGTCTGGGCCAGCAGGACAAGCACATCAGGGAGGGTTCAGTATAGAGCTCTGCAGCTTAAATAATGAAATCAGAACTTAATACTGGGTTTCTTTATGGGTATCTATTGCAAATGCTTCTCATCAACCTCTGATCTTGCTGTGGGAAATGCCACTCTGCAGGAAGCAAATGCAAGGAATACTTTGCCATTCCTGAGTACCCTTTATACTGAAAGGAGACACAGGTTGGTGATACTATTAAACCACTGGTATGAGCTACGTTTGTTGATGGCAGTAACACATGAAAAAAAAAGAAAACAAATGATGGCAGTCCTAGGAGTTATAGATTCAAGTTGAACAGGATTCTTAATTTCAATTTTTAGATGACTTCACTGCAAACATTCAAAGTTGGATGCCCAGCAGGGCACTGGACAGACCACACTCAAAATCAGAGAATATCCACAGCTGGAAGAGACCCACAAGGATCACTGAGTCCTCTCAACCAGTTGTGGCTGATTTCACAGGTCAGGAAGCCCAGATCCTGGCTGAGAGCTGAATGGAAAAGCTCCTGGATGCTGCAAACACAAAGGAAGGCATTGTGGGGGTAGTCAAGACTTGAATAAATGGCAGAATACAGCTGGGGAAAAGATTTGATTTATCCCAGGCCTGGCTGCTGACCCGAGGAGGAGCATCAAACCAACACACACACACACTTACAGGGAACACGTTAGCAGGGAATTAAGTGGAGCAGTGCTTACACTTGAAGAAAATCTTTTCATCCTCTGCATGAACTTCTTGAACCTCATGTCATTTGAACTGTAACCAAGTTCAAACACTTTTGGTATTTTTATACCAAAGCTGAAGCTTGACTGCGAAGCTTTTGCCTTCAGGACGCTGCTTTCATAATTTGAGTAGGAGTCATATTCAGTCATTGTAAATTCATATTTGCCTTTGGTCTAAACAGAAAGGAAAAACAACACGTCTCATTTCCTGCACAGTGATTGTACACCTGAAGCATGGGGAAGGAATGCAGACACAAATATACTTGTGAATTAATGCTTGCACTTTGAAGATGAAAAGCCTTGTATAATTGCACAGCACTATTATTATTAACACAGGTACTTCAAGAATACTTGATTTACAGCAGCAGGAAAGCTCCTATCTCCTCCATACTGCAATGTCCTCAGGCTTACACTTAATATGTCAATCTTATGCATAGAAAGCGAAATCTTAAACACAGGCATCAATTAAAGTACAAATTCTAAAAGGAAAAGGTTTCCTAGTGGGCAGCACTCAAAAACATCATGTTATCAGAAGCATTAAGGTCAAATATATAATATTTGAAATAGAGCTTTGATGCATGACAGGAGCAAGTTTTCACACAAAGCACGTGGTGTGTTCAAGGTCGTGGAGTGCACGGGGTGTGACGACGTTCTAGAATAGGGTAAAATTCAGCCTGATCCTTTGGGGTATCAAGAATTTTGTGATTTTTTTTACAAAATGATCCAGCAATGAAGCTTCAGGCACTAAATCCATTGGAATATGTGTATGTAAGTTTATTTGCAGGCACATCTGACACGTACCTCTGGTGTGTAGCTTTCTACGTTGTACGGCTTCCTGAACCTCGTGTCTGCGATGTAATGGGGAGAACATCCCCCAGCGTAGTACCTGTGATCAAGGACCAACCCTTCCAAGCTGTCTGTGAAGATATTCAACCTGTAGGTGAAGCAGGACAGCAATATTTTATGGTACCATCAATTCAGAGCTAAACACCAAATGCCTCGGATGAAAGGCAAAAGATTTGTCTGGCCACGGGCTCTTTGTTTCACACTTCTTTATTTTGAAACCTCAAAAGAAAGCTTGGCCTCTTTCACTGTCCAACCAACCCAGGTGATGCAGAAGAACCTGGCTAATGAGAAAGCAAAAGACAGAGTTGAATTTTGACACTTGATGAATATGAAGGGCAATTTTCATCCCCCAGCTGTGAATGACACCAGCGTTACTGCCACCAGCACTGGCAGCTTTCTGGCCTTTAGTGGAACTCTCCAGGAAGAGCAGAACAAACTGGACCAGCCAAACCCCCATCCCACCAGGCTGCTCACCCTGAGCATCCCCAAATATCCACAGCATCCATCAGAACCTTCAGAGACAGGTTTGCCAACCCATGCCATCAATCCAGACTGAATTTTAATTCACATTTCTTCGTTCTGGTTTATCAGCCAAAATCTTTGCCAGGTTGGTCACGGATCAACCAGAGGTCAGTAGGTAACAGTAAAAATTGTTGGGGAACAAGAAAAGAGGTACTCAAGCAACAGCTCAACTAATCCTTGAAACCACAGGGAGTTTTCCTCTGATTTCAGTGGATGATGGACAGAAACCTTACCCTGTCTGCTCTAAGGAAGGCTGCAGCCCTGCAGTTTGTGGAGATGAAGAGATTAAACCCCATCACTTGCTTCTCCCATTGGTGCTGGTGGCATGAAACTTCACCAAAAAAAAATAACCCCAAAAAACTATCAGCGCTCCAGGACTCTGCTGGATCTGCCTCTCCTGATTTTGGGGAGAGAGGCTTGCATGATAATGACTCTGAAGCTGTAAAAAAATTAACTCTAATTTTAGAACAATCTGGAAAAAAAGGCAAGTCCACTAAAAGCAAATTACTGAGCAATTGTAGCTTCAAAGAGATGAGAAGCATGTTCCTATAATTGTCCAACATTATTTTTAATTTTGATTAAATTCAGAAGTACAAAGCATTAGCAATGACATGTGCAGCAGCCATATCTCCAGAGAATAACGAGAAAATTATATTTTTTCCTTGCAATATGATTTTCCCTTTTCTTTTTTTTTTTTAATGTAAAAGTAATTTTTTCCCTGCAGAATAAGGAAAAAAACCTCTTTTCACACAGTCTGATCTTATAGAAAGTTGTCACAATCTTAGCCTGTAAAAGCTGAATCAATTCAGACTTAGATTTTAATCCCCACAGAGCTGCTAATATGCAGGTTTACCCTACCCCACTCACATAAAGCACAAAAATTCCATCATCTGTCAATGTCATGGAAGAAATAGAAGAAATTCGAACACCTTTCCCCCTCCCCACCAAACCAATACAGGGTGTAAGAATACAAATCCAAAGAATCATGGAAAGATTTGGGTTGCAGGGACCTTTAAAGGCCATTTAGTTGACCCTCTGCCGTGGGCAGGGACACCTTCCACTGCCCCAGGTTGCTCCAAGGCCCATCCAGCCTGGCCTTGGACACTCCCAGGGATGGGGCAGCCACAGCTTCTCTGGGCAGCCTGTGCCAGGGCCTCCCCACCCTCACAGGAGAGGATTTATTCCCAATCTCCCATCTAACCCTGCCCTCTGTCAGTGGGAAGCCACTCTCCCTTGTCCTGTTACTCCAGGTCCTTGTAAACCATCTCTCTCCATCTTTCTTGTTGACTCCTGCAGGTACTGAAAAGCTGCAATTGGGTCACCCCAGAGCCTTCTCTCCCCCAGGCTGAACAATCCCAATTCTCCCAGCCTTTCCTCTTAGTAGAGCTGCTCCATCCCTCTGATCAACCTGGGGACCCTCCTCTCGACTTGTCCCAACAGGTCAATGTCCCCCAGACTTTGGATCAGGTTCCTGGATCCCAACTCACTCCTGGATACAGCAACTGCTGCAGCTTTTCTGTTCAGTGTTTGTCTGAAGTCACATTAGAGCATTCTCAGCCTTAAGTGAGAGAGCATCTCACCAAAGTCACTGACTTACCCTTTTGCCAGATTCTCTATTCCCCAGTACTCTTCCATCTTCTGGTCACATTTCCTGAACACTTTTTTGCAGTTTTTTTCATCTGACTGGTCCCCACAGTCGTCATCCCCATTGCAGAGCAGCCTCCGTGCAATGCACCTCCCTAGGATGGAAGGGGAAAGTCACTCACGAAACAGTCTGTGATCACACTCCCTGACATGGAGGCTAGGAGCAAAATAGGAAATTCCTGGAATGAATGGTTCAAGTCCAGCTGGAAAATAAATTCTTCTCTATCTGCATGGATCCCCAAAGTCCATCTGCTCAGTTTCACTCAAAACCGTCATAATCTTAAAATTCCTTGCTCAGCTTAGGAAAAAAACCCACATCAATTAAAAGTATTAAAAAGTATAGAATGTTTTTGGTGAATTTTTTTTCATTTTGAGAGAACAAACATGCTGTTTCAGCAGGCCTTGTAGATGGTATTATTTTTTTCCCCTCTTCCCATCTCCGCAATTACTGAGGGTTTTCAGTCTCACCAAACACTGGAAGATGGAGAGCAGAGGCATTTTCCTTTGCCCCATCTCAGGTGCTGAGCTCCTGCTGCTGTCACTTGTGCTACAGATTTCGCTGATATAACCAGGTCATAATTTCCTATTTGGAGATTCTAAAGATGGACAGATGTTGCAATAGACTCACTCAAAGTCACTGACACAAACACAGCACAAGCATGGAAGGAGCCAGGTCAACTCCTGGCATCCCTCTGGACCAGAACTCCTGTAGAAGCACAAAGGTCAGCACAGTGGCATCAGAGGTGACACCTGATTATCTGAGCAGCACCACTCCCCAGATCCTTACCTGTAACTGCACACACAAACCCATCACACCGAACTCTATTCCTGCAAGGACTGTTTGTGACACAGCCTTCAGCTTCTCTGTCAGAGTAATCACAGGGATCTCCACTGAACTGAGAGGGTTGTTCCAGGCGGGCAAATCTGTACTGTGATGAAATAAAAAATATTGACTCAAGTGCACAGAAATGGTGAATTTTACGCTTCTCTGGTTGAAAAACAAACTTTGTGTCGCAGAGACCTGATCTAAGTGCACTCTGTCATATTAAAAGAGAAAAGTGTCAGCACAGAAGTGTGATGCTGGTAATTTGCCTCGTTTCAAAGGTTTCTGATCTGCGACAGTTTTAATTTTACTGAGGAAAGGCTGAGGATTGGGAGGGATGAAGGAAAGTTTGCTTTTCTTTGACAGTTTGTTTAAATGAGCCTGACAGTGCAGTGCAGGACTTTGCAAGAGTAAGGAAGGATTCAGTTCCATCTCCTCTCTTTCAATTAGTGCTGGTAACGACATCCCTTGTTATTTTCTGTCAGTGTATTTACTTGCCCCTCTGTATCATTAGGGATTTTTTTCCGCCCACAACACTGCTGTGAAGCAGTCAATTACTCCGTCCAATATGTTAGCCCTCCTTTTTTCCCCCAGCTTCTGAGATTAACTCTTTGATACGAAGCTTCACTCTCCCCAACTCCCATCACTGGTTATTTCTGCTTAAGCCTGGGAACAGCTTCTCCAACTCGTTAGCAGAGGTCTCTCTAGCAACGGGGATTTTGCTCTTCACGCTGTTGGGATCATTACTTTCATTTGATGGGACTTCTCGGGTGGAAAATGCTGGCTGGCAGACAAGAAAAAGCATCTTAATCCTGAGAGGCACCGAGCATCTCCAGGTCCCACAGGGGACCATTAGTGGGGAGGGTGCCTCGCACTGATGCTGGCACAACAGGACTGTGATGGAAAGTTCCTGCAAAGCCTGGGCTTACACCTTCCAAGGACAGTGAGGCACCCTGGAAAGCACTGGATTTACTGAGGGTCGTGGGCTGAAGAGCTAAAAGCCACCTGAAAGCAAAACCCCCCAGCCTCACCTGTACAGGGCTTTCCTTGGCAGCCCCCCTCGGTTTGCCCAAGGCCCTGGACAAAAAGGACAAGGCTTGAAGGAGGTCCCACCTTCTGGTTTCTAGGTGGTCCCCAGACCACAGAGACTCACCCTTTTCTTCTGGCAGGGATCACACTTGCTCCAGGAGGACCAGGTGGAGAGGGCGCAGTCGCGGGGCTGCGGCGGGACACTCACGGAGCGGGCGCGCCTGTCCCTGGCCACGCTGTCACTGCTGTCACCGGGGCTCAGGGACTCCTGGCCACTGTGTCCAACAACATCAGAGCTTCAGGCTGGGAAACTGAGCTGTGAGGACCCGGCACCTCAGCCTATGCCCACGTGAAACTACACACCAAGGAGAACTAACACTCACCACGCCCTGCATGCAACCTCTGGATTTCAGTCCACATCCTGATGGCATTGATTCCACTGGCACTGATTCTCTGTGAAACCTGATCCACTCTCCAGTGCCAGCATGGGAAACTCAACCCATGGTCCACTAATCTGGGCTTCACCTCAAGCTGTGCAAGCAGTAAAACCATCACCACCAGTTGCTGCCTTCACCCCATGGCTCCAAGCTCAGATACCTCCATGACAAACACCGGTCCCAAGGGAAGGCCTGGCATGCACTCAGCATTTCTGAAAACCAGGCTTAAGTGTCTCTCTTCGCCCAGCAGCCCATTTTTTTCCCAAGCTGGCCGAAGCCACTAGTCTTAGATTCTACTCTCAGTTCACAAGCCATTACCCCATTAATCCCTTTCAACCCAGTAACGAACCTGAACCCCAAGTGTGAGCCTTTACTCTTCACCCCAGCCACTATCTCACGCCCTCACGTGACAGCCGTCTCCAAGGTTTCCACAATGCCACCATTAAAATGCTGCCTCCTCTTTTGGTGGATTCAGGATTTCTGATTAAATCCTCGTCCCAGACAAATGCTCCCTTGTAGCACCTCCTTCAAGTGGGGAGCTTTAGTAAAATGTTGACAATTAGTTTCTTTTCATACCCAGTTTGACAAGGAAACTACCACAGCGGTGTTCCCAATTCTTCCACCCAGACAAGGAACAGCATCAGCTGAAGCTTTAAGTATGATTTAGTGCCTGGCATGGGGCTCCCATTATAGCATATTAAAAATCACATGGAATAAAGGAATTACAAAAACCTCATCAGCTTGCTGAGGCATGAAATCAAAGCTCAAAGTTCAGAGAACAGTGCAAAAATACAGTTAGATTGGAAAGATTACAAGATGTAGTTCTCTGAAACAGCAAAATCTATTACACCAGCAGAGAAAGAAACAGCTCTCAGCCACTTTCTCACCATTTCTGCACTTGGAAGGAAACAACCCACCGTGTGCCCAGCACTCTGTGGGGCAGCCAGCACGGGAGGAGGCTGCATGTTCAAGCAATTCCACGTTACAACACGAGCGTGGCAACTTGTCAGCTCCAATTTATCACCAGGATTGCTTCTCTGAAGGCGGAAACGCCGCCCTACACTAACTTCAGAGCGATGTCTTGCGCCATTCATTAGAGACGCACAAATCACTCACGACAGCAATTACGGCCCGTACAACACGAAAGCCCGTGCTGATCCTGATGGTTTCTCGTGCCATCCCGTGGATGTGGCTTCAGAAACACTCACCCAAAGCCACGAGCAGTGCGGGTGCCGAGCGCAGCACAGAGCAGCAGCAGCAGTTTGACGGGGTGCGGAGCGCCCATCGCTCCCCGCCGGCGATCCCACAGCGCCAGCACCCCCGCCCCGTCTGCCCGTGGGGGTTTGAACAGGGTTCAGGGAGAAAGAGAGAAACTGCCGAGCTGCTCTGCCACCCTGCAAACAGCAGATGACCCAGCACCTGGCAGGCTCACAAGGTAAACGCTGCAGTTGTTAGCACGCAGCTTTCCCGAGGCGAGCGGGGAGGAAGCAAAGCTCTGCCTAGGAGCAATTTGCACTTTCATTTGTAATGCTCCTTTCAAGGGATGGGGAAAATGAATATTTCAACAAACGAAACATATTTGAGTCTTGGCAAGAAGGAAGTGATACGTAAACTCAAGTCGGCTTTCTAGGAATAGAGTGCAGAATCATTTATTTATTGCTGCTTTTCATGTCTGTCTTCCAGAGGAAGGTCAGACACGAGGCATAAAAACTTATTCTCATCCCCCACGGAAAGCTGGGGAGGACAAGAGCCCCAGCCTGGCTGGGCCATTCCACGGAGATTCTCTGCTCCACATACCCAAAGTCTTGAGCCCATGAAGGCAAGACCTCCCAGAGTATCAAATGTAATGTCTTGGTGTTTTCTTGCTACTACACTGAGTCATTCTCTCTCTCTAATGGTCCTGACTGGGCTGAGAACTTGGCATGGGCTGGTTCCCATAAGTTCAGCTGGGTTTTCAAAGGCAGATCAGAACCCTGAAGAGTTTTTCTTTGGTTGCCTGTTGAGCCTTCACATCCTGCTGCTTCTCCCTCCAGGTACAGTGTTTTGACACTCGAGACACAAGAGTCTTACCCTTCATTTTCCTAATTAGTCTTTAACCTACGGTGAGCATCTCAGAGGGAGAAAAGTTCTCTGAATCTCTGTTTTCCTGCACAAAATGAGGAATATCAGGTTCCCCCACCCTTCCCCTTGCTGGACAATGTCTTCGAGAAGACAGAGCCTGACTCTGTGCAACTGTGGCTTTTAGCAGCACAATCTCTCACCCTGGGATACATCTCTGAGTGCTTTGATGATATAAAGAGTAAACACATTTTAATTAGCTCGTTATGGGAATGATGGATGCCATACATAAAATTATTCATATTCACTAACACCAAACAAACCCAACAACCTCAGTGCCATTATCTGGCCAAGTGCTATACCTTAAAGTGTCACAGTTACCTTACAAATGACATTATTCTGCCTGTGGAGCCACGTCCCAGCAAAATAAGCAACTGGCTGAGACATCTTTCTGGTTTGGCAGCCTGGTGATAACAATTTAACACAGAGAGGCACATTAACCGAATCCTTGCAGGAATCTGCTCCAAATAAAAGATTGTATTTCAGGCAGCCCTTTTTTAACCCAGAGTTACCGAGCACAGCGATAAACTGCCCTCTAGACACAGAGGACAATCTGTTAGGGGAGATGATTCAGGCTGTGCAAAGCTTTCTGTTTGCCTTTTTTTCCCGATTTTTTTCCTCCAAATGACTTTGCCCCAGCCTGAACCCAAGATGTGCCTGTGTGATACAGCTTGCTCAACCTCTGGCACAATTGATTCAGTTGTTAATCATTTGTCCATGACAAAAAAAAACCAACCAAAAAAACCCACCCACTTACAGAGAAGACCTTTCCATCCACGGGACCTTTGCTGGCCGGGAAACACAGCACACATCCAATATTTCAACAGCAGTAAAAGATAAACCAAGATTATAAACACAGAGCACCCTCTAGATTTAACTGCACACCATGACAGCGATCCCAGCATGTGGAATTCTCAAGCTTCTCTCTGCTGCTTGTTCTTGTTTTGCTGCCTCTCACCACGCACATCTCAGTGGCGAACATGCAGGAAGAAGTGGTGAATTACCAGGAGCGAGGTTAAAACAGAAGCAGAGACCCACGAGACAGAACTTCCTACATCTCAACACACTTTTCAGACAGAACTGAAAAGCACAATGAGGTTTTACAGATACTTTACAACCCAGTTTAATTAGAGGTAGGTCTAACACATGAAATTTGTGACAGCAACCACAGGTTATTTTCTGCTTCCTCAGGTCCACGGATCAGTGGGAATGTTGCCTTGTAACACCGCCCGTGTCCTCTTTTCCATTGCTGCTCCTTCTCCACTGGTGACTGCAGCAGCTGTGGCTTTCTGATGAGCTGTTCTGAAGTCCCAAACCAACTCTCTACGTTGCTGAATGAGGGTTCATCACACTTGAAAATCACATGCCCACCATGAACACGGAGCCTGCAAGCGCAACACATCCCTTGCACAGTTCATATCCCAAGTTTGTGAGCCCTTGCTCCCCGTAAATAAATCCTCTACAGTTTCACCAAACATGATGCTTCTTTAGATGGCAGTTTCCCGTTCAAAGGAAAACTGAAACACATCAGAGCTGAAAGGCCCTCCCTGGGAAAGATCAGATTGGAGCCAGCAAGCAGCTGTTCACAGAATTATCAGAGCACTTTTTAAAAAGTTTCTTTTTCCCCTCTGAGAAAACTGTTTTATTCCCTGCTTTGGAACTCAGAACACATCTCCTTCTGTGGAAAAACTCATTCAAAGGTTAGAGGAGGTTTCCCACCAGTTTTAATTGTGAAGAACATAAGGTGGCAAATATCTGGTAAAATTTTCAGCTGAGGAATACTTCCAGATTTTCACAACTGACCCCATTGCATCACCACTTTTGTTACTAACACTTATTTTCTGGTGTGGGGCTGGTCTCTGGAAGGCCCTGGCCGTAAAAAACTCACCTTGCTGAATTTAATTCTCCTCTTCTGGGTTTTGGTTCACTAAAAATAATGTCTCATTTATGCCTGAGGCCAAATCTGGCACAGGTTCACCTACTCTGAAAGCTCTAAAGTCCTGTGAAGAGGGTAAGACAAACAAAGAAAACCCCACCATGCCCCACCCCTTGTCTCCATCTCCTCTCCATTAGACCTCAAGACAACAAACACACACAAACTTGTTTTCAAACTAGAAACAGCATTTTTTAAAGAAAAAAAAGCACTCATAATCTGTGTACATCAAATAAATAGTACAAAATTTACAAAAAATGCAACATCTCAGCATTGTAACTTCTGCTCATTTCAAATACAGCTCACTCCTGACACTGAGAGCTGTTCTTACACCTCTAATAACTGTTAGAGAAGACAAAGATGCCACAAAAGGGTTTTTTTTGCAGCTAGTACCTGGCAGTAATTCTTCCTAATCCTTTATTTTCACAAATGTCTGAGGCTGAATGAGCAGAGATTGCTGCCTGTTAACCTGGTATCTTTTAATCTATTGTGATTTCCTTTCTTTGCTGGTGAGGAGTATTTATAGAAGTGGTGCTACGGGAGCTATGAAATAGGGTTGAAAAGCCAGCAAATAATATCAGATCTTAAAAGATCTTTTTTTTAAAAAAAAAAATCCCCATTCTGTATCTGAAAGCCCCTTGAATGGGCAACATCTGAGGCTATTCTTCTCATTGAGATTTTTTCAGGTGCTGATAAAACATTTTAGGGTGATAGATGAGCCACAGGGCAAACACATCTATTGAGATAAGACTGTTTAAAGCTCTACAAACTAATAGCTGGAGAGCTGTTTCACTAATAGACCTGATATTTCCTGCCTCCAGTAGGAGAATTTCAGAAAGAGACAGGCCACGTTACATGTACTCAGGAAATCCTATCAGGATATCTCCCCATACTCCTCACTGTCATGAGCTGAAATGTGTAATTCAGTTTCCCCCCACTTTCAGGCAGCAACTAAAACAAGAAAAAAACCCAAACCCCACACCTTTATTCTTCCCCATGCCAGTTTTACCTCGGGTATTTAAAAACTACAAAATAAAGGTTTTTAATGGGGCTGATCCTAAAACGCAAATCAGTGTGAGAAGACCAATTCGTGGAAGACCTCATCACAAGAGAGAAATACTCTCACAAATCATGACTTTTGCAGCAGTGACACCAAACCAGAGCCAGGAGCAGGGGTTGAGTCCCAGGATGGCACAACCAGGAGCAGAAGGAGCTGTGCCTCCATTTCCTGCTGCTCAGATGGACTTTCACTGTGTCCCTTCACTACTGTGCGCATCCCACGCTGGCTCAGGGAGGTAATTGTAGAGAACAGATTCAAACTTCTGTGGAAAACTGCCAACAGATATCCCCTTTCATTTCTTTGACATGATATTCTTCTGACTGAGAACAGCATTTGCCAGGAAAGCAATAAATACGAACCTGACAGGACAGGAGTTCTTCAGAAAGCAAAGGAAGAAAAAAGGAAACAGTGCATGAAAATATATTTCACAACCTAAAAAACAGCCAGAAAGAGGTTATCTTCTCTGCTGCAGCAACTGTCACTGAGTACTGATTAAAGTACATAAAACACTGCCTTTAATCCAACGTGAGGGAGTGAAAATTGCATATTCCCAGTCTATACAAGCAGTTGCTTTCCCAGAAGCCACTGACATGGAAAAGAGAGATCTGTCAGCATTCTCAGTGCTGTAAAACCACAGGCTGATTCTGCAAACCGTTTGCTAAAGAAATTCCCATTACTGCAGGAGATCATGGCCTTAATTAGCATTGGTTAAATTGGGACCATTTCTTGAAGTGGTCATGTCTGAGCTGGGCACTCTCATATACAATACAGAGACTGTGAGTGAAGTTACAGCACTTTTAACCCAGTATTAATGTGTGTACAGACACACAGCACAGTAAAAATACATTCTTATCCCTTCTGAACACACAGAACAGGTCCTTCCCTCCCTTCTTGAGATTGCCCTTCCTCACCATTGCTAGATTACATCTCAAACCTGCTCATTCCGAATTTTTAAACTGAGTCTACACAGCAACTGTGCAACACGAGCCCATTTTTCTGATTTTTCAACCAACTTCACTGTGAGGGTACCAGGAAGAGGATCAACAAGACCAGATTTAGCCTTCATTGTAAAAATGCATTTTAGTTTAAATCCACGCTTAGCTGTGGCTTATTTAAGTTGATGTTTTGTAGCTGGTTGAAAACCAGAGATCACATTCTTCCTTCCAAGGACACCTGGGTACAGTTAGACACAAATCAAAATGCCATTAACACTGGTGTGCTTTCACCACAGCAGAATAACCTTTATTCTCAGGTGGCATCCAAGTATTTCAGCAGTGTTCATCGACAAAGGCAAGGAATGTTTCACCATGACCTACTGGGCATTTCTGGTGGAGGAGGAAGGGATGAGACATCAGAAAGTAGAAATACAATAGAATAGATGTGCACACATCCACACCTCTCTCTCTCTCCCTGTACATAAACACGTATTTCTTACACTTAAATTTTACCGCATTACTCTCTTGGCAGAGAATGGTAAAATTCCTTCTCAGCTGAGCTTCATTATCAGTTCTGTGCACACTACTGGAAATTTTGGGGGGGGTTCTGCTTTCAAAACTGTCACGTTTAAACACACATCTTTAATTTCAAATCCCGCTTGATTGAAAAATGTGAGCAAAATTAATTTCAGCTTCTCATGCCACAAAGATAAACCAGCTTTGGGAGCATCACGGAGTGTGGGCTGTCCCAGGAACGTGGGATTTTGCAGGAGGTGATACAAATACCTCCTGGTTTGGGGTGCTCATCCTAAAACACCCAAAAAGAGGCCAAAAAATGTGGAGGCAGCAATTAAAATCAGCAAGTTACATATCTGCAAGATAAGCAACACTTAGTGTTTAAGATTAGTTATTCCCCAAATCGAGGATTTTCTCCTTTCCTAGGTATTTCCACTGTCAAAAATAAAGGCCAAGCCAGACACCAACACCGCACTGGAAGTCTGGCAGAATTATCCCAGAAGAGCACAAGCTATGAAACAAACTTGCTGAAATGACACTTTTTTTTTAATGTTTTTATTCATAACAGTATTACATGGTGTGTTACAGAAATTAATGGAAAATTTCTAAAAATTTGTTGGTTTCTGTTGTCGTTGCCGAATGCGTTACACATAAAGTTAAAAATAACGTGTCCGTATATGTTAACAAATGGTCATTATCTGAGGTAAAGTTAAAGTAGGTTTAGAAATGTACTGCAACAGTCATTTTATCTTTCTCATCTTTATTAAAAAAATAAGTGTCAGAATGCAGAAATAAAAATGAAGGAAAACCACGGAGTAAACATTTTTGCAAAGAAGGTGCCCAGTACGTTATTGAGATGAAAGGTTTCATCAGACACTTGGATGACTACGATCTATCAAAATATCTTTTCATGACAGGTAAAGATCAAGAACCTACGGGGGGGGGATGGTAACAGGATGGCTGGTGGGGTTCCCTGGTTTGTAAATTTAAAGTGACGAATTTAGTGCTAGTGAAGGATGAGGGATTAAACAATTGCACAAGCTGGATATTTGAGTTATCTACAATACTGGTACAGTGCAGAGGCCCTGCAGCCCTCTCAGCTCAGCATCCCGGCCACGACAAGGACGATCATATGACAAGACAATCCAGAATCTGTTTTTATTCATGAGCGTTGGCAAAGGTAAGACAAAGGTCCGCGGCGATGGCCCAGCTGTCTCCCGGGAGAGACGCGGAAATTCCATCCTCCTTCCCTCGGCACCTATTCGTGAGCGATCTGCTTCCTACAAATGTGATCCTCTGAGACATCAATCTCTTCTTTTCTCTGTGTTTCACCCCAAAACTGGAAATGCGCTGACCACACTAAACCTCCAATGTCTGTGATGAACCAAAACTGGCTTTGTGGTTCCTTGTGCAGGACAAAACCCCCCCCAAAAAAAAGCCTCTGAGGAGGAAAGTAGCACCACTGTGCAAATCAGGAAAATATTCCGACAGAGATGTCCTTCAGAAACGCTTTTACCTCTGCTTTTAATCCTGAAACACTCGATCCACCAAGTTTTAAATTATCTCCTCCAGTCAGAAAACTTGATCTTCCAGTGGGAAAATAAGATTTTCTACCAAGCTGTTTGCACATGACTAAGGAACAAGCATCAAATGACCGTGGATGGGGATAAAATTTTCCTCTCTGCAGGTTCGTTAGGTCTATTCACAGCTAATTTCTCATTCACATACATTCTGCAACGCACATTTCTCTAATTTCTCTAATTCAAAATAAAAGAATGGGATCATGTTGTGAGATTTGGTTGCACATACCAACAATCGCCACCCCAGTTATTCTGCCTTCTAAACCATTTTTAGCTTATAATAGAGATGAAAGAAAGTAAAACATTTATAACTCCAGGCCTATTTTAATAATGACAAAAATGTAAATCCTAAGGTGTCAATTTAAAACCAAAAATCTGCACAATAACCCTAAAAACTGATTAATCCTTTGATTTCTTTAACCTTTTTTCCTTTTTCTATTTTTCTTTTTTTTCTTTTTTTTTCTTCTTTTTTTTTTCTTTTTAGTGTTAAACCACTAAATTCAATATACTGTAACTGCATAGGAACATCAGGAAAACACATTTGACCTGTATAACAATTCTCTGTAGGGCAAAAATATATAGATTCTTTATGAAAATCATGTGCTAAACATATGAACCCAAACACTGCACTTTTTGCTTCATAAATGTAAAAAAAGGAAGTTTTAAATTCGTTTTGTTCTGCGTGTAAACAGTTGGATGACTTCTATGCAGAGGTTCAAAGGAATGTCAATGGAAAGTGATCTCTTGTAAGTGGAATTACGTCCGTGTGATAACGCTAGACCATAAAATCATGTGTTCCCATTAATTTCACTAGCTGCTGACAAGCTGACTGCTTTTGGCAAATGCACTTGAGCTTCAGCCCATTATTGTTAAGCACGTGAAAAAACATATGTGATGTGAGAACCACAAACTGGGTTTGCCACACCTCCCAAGCACTGCAACTTGCTACCTTCTCTACTGTGTAATGGCATTAGTAAAAGAATTTTCATAACATTTATATTTACAAAAAAACTGGCAATTTTCATTCGAACTCCTTAAAGCCATTTCCCCTTAAACATTTAAAGAGCTTAACAGTAAGATTTTTTTTTTTCAAGTTATAAAATAAAAATCCCATTTGATTTTTTTTTTCTGATGTACAAAAAGTGATAAAGATGAACAATTTTGATCACAGAGTCAGTTTGTTATTCCAAAATCCATGCCGTCCTTGTCCCGTTTGTCAAGTCCGCTTCATCCAAACTCCTAAACCAGAAGCATACCAGTATTATTTGGCAAATGATTTTTTTTTTCATCAAAAATGGCACACAGAGAAGAAAACACTTGTCTGCATAGCATTACAGCAGCAAGATACTGAAGAAATAAAAATATTCCTTTTCTGCACTTTGTTTAGAGTTTCCTAGGAAATACTGACTCTTTTGTCTTTCCTCAGTGGGACTCCATGTCCTTTCTCTACCCACAACATGAGTATTCCAACAGAAAGCAGCATTTCTTCCTCATGATGTGCTAGAACTTAAAGGTCCATTTGGCAACATTTTCAGTCAAGGATGGATAAACAACCGAGTTTTATTCTGTGGTTTCAAGTTGGGAATCATTTCCGCAGGAGGAGTTTCGCTGTTAGATCTGTCACTCATACAAAACTACACAGTAAGAAATACAAAAAAAAAAGAAAAAAAAGAAAAAAAAAGAAAAAAAATGACACCACCAGTATTTTGTTGTTGTTGCTGTTTAAATATGTCTACATAGGGGAAAAAAAAGGGTCAGGATCAGCCTGATGTAAATGACAATGAAAAAACATGTCACCGTGACATAAAAAGTGCCAACTCGTGCCCCAAAGGCTGTTGAATGATAATGCCACTGCTACACACAGACTCTGCTTTTTGCTCAAAAAAAAAAAGCCATGTCTAACACCCAATAAATTTCAGATGCTCGTTATTTATAGGTGGCACACAGAAGGTGACAGATGTTTAAAAGAAGACTGAGGAGTAAGATTTCCTAGTCTGCATACCCACCACTTGTGGGGATGGGGCTGCACTCGTGGTATGAGAAGCAAGGACAGTTTTTGTTTTGTGCTGCCACAGGAATCTTGCCATTGGTTGCCAAAAAACCACATCAGGAACACTCGTAGAGCCAGTCCAGGAGGGCAATCTCTCTCCTTTGTCAGACAAAATCAATCAGAAAAAAGCATGGAAGCCAAAGGCCCGCCAGGTTGTTGGGTTTCGTTTGAGTCTTGGAGCACCACAAGCCTGTAACAATGCTATTTCTTAGGTCTGTTAATCTGCGCGTAGAGAGGTTCTGCTTCCTGGGGATAACAAAAATAAAATGAGCGGAGATGTCTCCAGACAGCATTTTCAGAACATTTTTACAACATCTGCTTGAGAGCAGCGATACCTTGTGAGTCAAAACCCACAGGAAGTGTTTGCTTTCTGTGCTGCCTTGAGTGATCACGTCACCCCAGTTGAGTGGTGAAGAAAATGGGGATTATTTCAGAAAATGAATGTTTACTGTCCATTTCCTCTTCCAGCACTGGCCATGCACTGACTCTCACTGCTGGGCACAGGAAGGAATTAAATGATAATTTACAGGCCTGGATGTTTGGAAGTTCAGAGGCCGGAATCACAGCCATGTACAAAGCTGAGTGTCCCTCCAGCAGCACAACAGCAGAACGTAACTGTGGGTTTTGCACATTTGCAAACAGAAACTGCCACGGAAAGCTGAGCTAATGAAGCTGTGATGGGATTTAAAGAACAACATGAGTGGCCCATGAAGAACGAGGAGCGCCAGCCCTGCGCAGTTTGATTACGAGTCTGTGGAACCATTAGTACAATCGTTAAAGCTGGGAGGAAAGCATGTCAGCTTGTTAACAGACACCTTCTTGGGAATTTCCTGGATGTGGGAGGGGGGAAAAGCTGCCACGTTCTTCAGCTGTTGCTTCTCAGCTGACACACCCTGTGCTTTCTTAACACTGTGTTCATCCCGGCTGTGGTGGGAAGCAAACCATCCGTGGACTCTGGAATCCACTCTACTTCATTTCCAGAAACTAATGTATTAAACTAAGAATGACATCTAAAAAAGGAACAAGACAGGCAGAAAGGCTAATTAATGCCACACTGCATTAACTCTCCACAGCTTGATAAATATTCAAACACCACGCCACGACGTTGAATTTAACCAAGTTAGAATCAACTCGTGTTACAGCAGCATTGGCAGGAGCCGACTTTTGAGCAAAAAAAACCCTCAGAAGGCTGGCAAATCACTGGGCACTGAGGAGCACAGACACGTGTGCCAGGGGATGGCACAGGACTTGAATCACTGTTTATAGAAATGATGCTGAGGATGAGGAACACAGCCCGAAGGTGGATCCATCGGGCTGTGAGTGCTCAGGGTGCCTGGCCAGTGCTCCAGGCTCCGCCCCATCCCAGTGCCCTGTCCTGCCTCAAAGTGCAGGAACACACAACAAATCCAAAATATGACCTGTTTCCTCCATGCCAAGGGAAGTTGTCTCTTATTCCCCGAAACTGCTGCATTTCTGGAGCTTGCAGACACCCTGCTCCCCACCTCCTACCCACAGGAAGCCCTGAATACGCTACGAGCACTGCGAGAGGGTGAGAGAAATCCTCTGGAATGATTAAATAAACGCTGCTGAAATTATCCCCAGCAAGAAGCAAATACACTTTGTGACCTTGAAAAACTGAAGGTAATCAAAGGAGATGACTGAGAGTAAATAACTGCTTTTCACACACTGTGAGTTAAGTCTACCTATGCCAATTTTCACGTGCAGGCTTGAAGCTGGCAGAATGATCTATCACAGCTAGTTCAGAGAAAATCTGTACTAATTAATGTGTGAACCTGACACACACCAGGCCATTCTTCAGGCAGTTGCTGAACCTGAGGCGATTGCAAAGGGAAGTGAAAAGGAAGGAGGAGAAGAAAAGGAGAGGGAGGGAGAACATCCCTTTGGAACAAAAGATGTCAGTTTTTCAAACGCCTTCAGGGAAAAAAAGAGCTTTTCAAAACGTCAAGTCTGCTTGTTAGAGCTGTCCTCAAATGTCCTTCAGATATGCAGATGTGCTGAAGTAACAGGTGTCCTAACGTGTCACTGGACTCCATACCCTTGGAAGAGGAGGAGGAGGAGGAGCTCCTCATCATCATCATCAGCACTTCCAGCAACGCATGAGGCAGCTTTTACAGTGAGAAACTTCTTTGATCCATACCCAACATTTATCTGCACAAACACCTGATGTGGCAAAGGCCCACATTTCTCACTGATTTGAATAATTTCTCTTCCAGCGGACCAGAGCATTTTGTATGAAAAGTGTGCTCTTACTTCTTCCTTTCAGTTGATTTCCCCCTTCAGATGCCTAAACGAGGTATTAATTGCAGTAACTGGGTGCAGTTTTCCCAGTCAAAGGGTTTTGGTCAATGCCTGAGATTTGTTTTCTAGTATTATTTTGAGCTAATTCAAGCATGGGTCTGTAGCCCAGCAATGCAAATGGTGTCTGTAAAATATTGATACTCAAGAGGGCAAAAGGGACAGGAAAGAGGCAAAAGGAGGGTTGAGTGCTGTTGACTTCATGGGAAGCTCCTCTCACAGTGCCAGGCACTATTTTGGAGGGTCTTGAAAGCAGAAATAACCCCCACTTTTTTTACATAATCCACACAAAAGTTACAGGGCATGTTAGGAAAAGGCAGGTGAGCACAACTCTTCTCACAGCATCTCACCAGCATGTTCTGCTTTCTACTTCTACCACTGCTTTAGGAACAGACGCAGAGGGAAAGAAAGAACTGGTCTTTGTCAGAACAAAAAGAGGGGAACAAATAAAATAGCAGACAAAGCTTCTGATTCACATAAACTCCTTGAATCTTACAGTGTTTTCCTTGCTGAACCGACCCAGAATCACTTCTGATGTGCTTTCATCAACCCACAGGGAGGAACCAAGACATGAAATGGAAGCACTTTTTTTTTTTTTGCTGCTGTACTCCAGCTGCAAAATGACTTCATGCTGCAAATCACTTTATTCTTCCCATTTTAAGGGGGACAAGACAGCAGCAAACAGCATTTCTGGTGTAGTCCACTACTGTGTGGGGTAACAAGGGTGCTAGTGCTTTAGAATAACATTATGCAAATATCAGAAGTAAATTTGCATCCCATTTGAAGATATTAACACCTGCTCCCCAGCAGAACTGGTCACTGGAGAGAATCTCCTGAAAGACTCAGCACCTACTCGGGCTTCCAGGGGTGAACTCACTCCCAAAACATAACTGTGGGTTAGGAAGCAACTATTTTTACCCTGGCAGCCCTTTGATCACTGCGAGGCACCTGCTCTGTGCAGAGCTGCAGGCAAGATGTTCTCAGTCGTCGAGGTGAGGCCCGCACTGATTTCCCTGCCCTTTACACAGGGTTCTCAGCACCAGTTTTACTCCTGGCTGACTGATCAGAAATGGCAGGCTCAAACAATCAAGAGTTTCATGAAATAAGTGTGCTGGAGAACCACACAAAATGAGCATCTTGTGCTGGGGATGCAAGTGAAGGGGGTGGGAGTGCGAAGCGCCTTCTCTGTTTTTTGCATGCTGAGCCATAGGCAAGATAGGACAGAGTAAAGTTGGCAAGCAGGGTTCAAATTAAATATCTTTGGTGATAAGACAGGTCATTGCTATTGCCCCATTAACAACCAGTTTTTATTTATTACTTATTATTAATTACTAATATTTGGTTATTTTTCTCACAGCCTCCATTAGCAACCTTCTAGTTCAGGATTATGCCTGGAGAGTGCCTCTGTTCTCACCATAAACCTACCCAGGAATATTTCCTAGTCTGAAATATCCAGTTTAATTATTAGCATTCTAAAAATCTCTGTCATTTTAGCAGCGAGATGGATGCTGTACATCCATGAAATGAAAAAGCAGTGACAACTACTCAGAAAGATGAACCTGTTCCATATCTTGGTCCTGATATAAAAATGAACTGCAGCCAAGAAACACTGATTGTTTCTGGGCCCCTCTCCCAAAACAGTAGCCACACAATTATTTCCATCTACAGATCTGTCATCCACATATCCTTCCATCTACATATCTGCCAATTCTCCTTCATAACAATTGAACCTAATGGCCAACTCGAAGCAAATCGTTCGGAAGCCTCGAAGATGCCAAATTTTCACAAGTAGATTTTTAAAATCAGTTGTCGTGCAGAAGACAGGGAACTTTTAAATGACCTGCTCACAGAGGAAGCGAGGAGAGCTTGTCCCTAAATTGAATTGCTAGGTTGCAAATCAGCAAGAACACAGCTCTAGACAAGCTACAAAGAATGTTGTCTCTTGTTTAGAGGAGGAAGTTGGAGAAAGGGAAGGGTACAAGGCTACCTCAGGTGGGCTTGGTGGCACTAGAAGAGGTGAGAAGCCCTTGAATGAGCTGGCCACAGGAAAATGGACACCTTGAAGCAGACTGCAGCAGCAGAGATGAAGGCAAACCTGTAGGGTGCCCCTGTTCACAGAGCAGCCTGAATTTCTCTGCTCATGCTCCTCCAGATTTCCTGGGAAATATGAACAACCAACCAAGTAGCAGACCTGAAATATCACTTTTAGGATTTCTCTGGAGTGAAGCATTACCTCCCAACATATGATCCCCTTCCAAAGACACAGCACTACTTCTCTCAGGTTCCCAGCCCTGCTCAGCGCTGTGTCTGTAGCTCGAGAACAACAGCTTTAGAGCCTACAGCAAGAACAGGTCACCCATAACTGGGAATTTCTCTTCGGACTCTATCCAGTTCCTATTTAGCCAGCTGAAGGACTGGAACACGTCCTGCAAACACAGCCTTTAGTATTTTGAGCCCATTCAGAGCCCTGGTGCAACAGATAAGGGGCAGAAGTAAAGGAGGATGCAGAATCAGCTTGATATTCCCTCCTGAGGCTCACTAAGCTTCCAGGTAACCCAAGACTTTGTCCAGAAGTTGCTGTTTTCTCCCCACTTCCTAAAACCAGCCCAAATAAAAGAGTTATAGCAGCCCATCCAGGAGCTGACTAAGATTTTTAGGAACATTTATCACCAAGCACAGCGCTTGCTCCAAGATGGATGATGGCAGCGGGCCACCGAAGCACCACCAAAAGCTGATAGACAAATATTCTAATGAACTGTTGCTCTCCTGACAGTGCTGATGGCATCGTGAAGGGTGTGACACATTTTCAGGGCTCCTAATTGTCTGCACACATTTCTCAGAACAACTGAACAATTTTTTCAGGGAGATAAGCTCTAGCCACAAATGTTTTGAAGGTTTCTTGAGAATCTCTCATGAACGATTGCCAGTGCAAGCTCTGAGCCGGGCAGCAGCTGAATAGAGCTGCATTTGTTCCTCTGTTCAAACTTCCTTCTTTAATGTAAAATGTCAACAATAAGAAATGTTTAAGACATTTGGTAGGATCACAGCTAAGAAACAGTTCTTTCCTTCTCTCTCCTTTCACCACAATTACTCCCCGCATAATCTAAAGACAGCACTAAGGATTAAACATAAATCATCTAAAGACGGCAGTGGTCTTATTCAGAGTTTTTTTCACCCCTTCTGGAAAATCACTGTGTGTCCTCAACACCATGCATGAACAAAGGGAAAACAATCAAATACAATAAACAGCTCTGCAAAGAGTTAATCTTATTTCACCTGTGGAACTTGGGCCTTTCTGCTTCTTATCTTCAACCATAAAGGGACAAAAATGTAATATATCCATAAAATGTCACATTTACCTACTAAGGGCTCATAGCTATTTCTGGAAGGGTGACTTCTAGAACAGCTGCTGGAAGGATGAGGATTTTGAGAGCTGAAGTTGAAGATTACAAAAGAAAGAGAAGAAAAACAGTAGAAAAGAAGATAGCAACTAGATGATAATACAGAGTTTCAGAAGGAATCAAGAAAGCAAATTGCTGTGGTACCTTGAAAGATCAGGGTACAAAAAACCAGGCAGGTGGGTATTCTGAATACCTCAGGATAAATAAAGATATTGTATGGGCAGAGCTGATTTCAGAGATGCTGGGAACAGACAGATTGGACATTTCTGCACACAATGCTCTGTTCCTGAGAGGTCCATTCAGCTGAGTTGTTACTGTGCTGTTCTTGGGGTAAGAACCACGTTCTAAAGAGCGAAGTAATCTCCCATCTAAGCCACAAAAGTGGCTTTTATGCAGACTATGATTCTTTTGCACGACATGTTTCTCCCCATTAAATTTCCCTCCAAATGCAGAGCTCAATACACAACTCCACAGTAAGTCCTGAATTGATAATTTTCCACGGAGATTAGACTTCCCGTTGCTCTGACGACACCAGGCTTTGGAATTAGATGGGCTGGCTTTGGGAAGTGGTTTTCCTACGGACTGCTGCTGAATGGCTCTGCACACAGCCACAGTGATATTAGTGGAACTTCACTGGAGAGAGGCTTTCTTTTTTGTTCAGCTTCCTGTTCCTGTCTACAGCTTTTAGGAATTACTGTAATACGATAATCAGGAACGTTAGGTAACATTTCCCAGGATATATTTCTGAGAATTATACATATTTGATGCCAGGCTCCACAGGGATTAAGGAAAAATGCAGCAAAACCATATGCAATCACTGGTAATATACTGTTCTCGTAGCTCTGAATTTCAGAACCACTCTGTCTGTGATAACCCATAATAAACAGATGAATGTGGGTTTCCAGAGTGTGGGACTCAAATAAAGGGCAAATCTTCTTTCATGATGTAGGGAAGAACTCTTGGAGTGGTCTGAAGCTGGGATAGCTAGGGATGTCAGTGCTGGCCAAGGTCGGGCAAAGGCACAGCCAAATTATCACGTGGCACCATCCATCTGCAGCAGCAGCTCTCACTGGAGTAAATAATGAATGTTCTTGCTGGAGCAGCTCATCCCAGCTTGACTTTCTCCTTACACTGTCACTTCTAGGCTCAAGGAGACACGAAGCTTAATGCTACTTTTGCTGCAGCCCCCAGGAGCTGAGCATGGGTGAAGCTACAGAAGGGGGAGATGCCCTCTCCCGGCACCAGATATTATTAAGAGAGAATCTCATTATTCCCAAGTGAGTCAAAGCTAAGCTGCTGTAAGGTTTTTTAAAGTCATATTTAATGCACAAAGCAAACTGACTGCTAATGAAACTATTAATTCTATGTTGAAACTAAACTCAGGATGGGTAAGTCACTAGCAAACCCAGTGCAATTTCTGTACAAAAATGGAAAAGGTTCTCCCCCTGCTCTGGATTTGCTCCAGGAGCTCTGTGCTGGAGCACAGGAGCCGTATCAGATCATGTACTTGGGCAATACCAAACAGGAGTGGCAGACGGGGAGAAGATAATGAAACATATTCTTCAAACAGCAACACTAGAGAGTATTTGGATGGAATAACAACGCTCAGCACTCATAAAACTTTGTAGCTTCACTGTTTTTTTGGCAAAATATATTTACTGTATTGAAACAAATCACAGAACATTCACAGGCAGCCACATTTTCTACGTGTTCTGTAACACAAAAGATGAAAAGATCATCCTTCCCGTCTGTCTGGGTTTAAATGACTTACAGTGATGAATAATTTTTAAAACATCAGTATGCCAGTGGTAATATGAATGATGATAATTTTCAGATGTTTTTAATTTGCAGTTGGAGATAAAAATACACAAACCCATTTCAATATTTTTTACATGCAGATAATAAACGTGCTTCTTCTACTGATTATCCCATTGATTTAGGGTAGAGACATTCATGTACCATTATATAATTTTATTTAATGATTGTTATGTCTATGGGTAAGATGTCTTATTCCACTTAATATGTTACATCTGACTGAGGGCCAGGGTGGCTTTGATTAAAAAAATGCTCTGCCTAATACGTTGTTAGTAATGGCTCAGTTTCCCTATTTGCCCTTAGAATTTGAACACAAAGTAAAATAAGTCTACATTTCTTTAAAGCATGCAGGCAGCTGAAACACACATATTTGCATAAGCTGCAACACTCAGTGAATGGCAAAAGCCATGCAAACCACCAAGCACGAGGAATAAATACACTGTGGAGGATGGAGAGGTAAAACGGAAGAGATGAAAAGGAAAAAAAAAAAAATAAACCATGCATCCATGAAAGCAATGGCAGGCACTGGTGGAAGAGTAAGTGAACACCTCAAGGTGCAGAGAAAAAAAGGACAGATACCTACCCCAACCTGTGCTATCTAGCTACCGACCTGTGGACTTATAGTATCACCAGCTGGCTCACCAAAGGGATCACTGTTGGAGGAGGCCTGAGACCCATCAGGCTAGAATACAAGAACATAACACCTTTTTTTCTCAACAATAGAAAGTGAAAAGTCAACACGAGGTTATTTTCATGCTGTGGGCATAACAAGTACATCCTATCTCATGAAAAGCAGAGAGTGAGGCCTCGCCGCTGACCCGCTCTCGAAAGCCGTAGCGGTTTCCCACAGCTGCTGCAGGCAGCAAAGGACCTCACCAGTTCCTGCTGGAGCCCAGGCAGGAGCTGCCACAGACTTCAGAAGGTACTGGATCAGGCCAACCAGAACTGCAAAAGGCCCTGAAATCCATGTGAAACAGAAGGAGTCCAAGCTTGGATTATCTTGCACTTTTTGTTGTACTGACCCCCTCTTGCCTTTGGCTCTCTCGGGCTCCTGCCTCCCTAAGACACCTGGTGATTTACAGTCATTGCTGGGATAACATTTATTGCTTTGCTCCATAAAGGCAAAGAAATCACATACTGAGGGCCAGAACACTGAGGAATGTAGCTAGGCAAGCAACTGGGATGCAAGAATGTGCAAGACAACATCAACCATCATCTTTTAACACACAAACTCTCACATCTTTCTCTGCAGCCTCAGCATGTTTGTTGTTTTACCCCAGACTTCCTCACCGTGAGTAAAGTGAATGCTGGTGTGCTAAAGAGGACATTGGATACAACTAACACCTACAACCTTGCATATGAACTCTGAGTTTGGTTCCTTGGATGCAGTGCTAGTGCATATCAGCAGAAATGCTGTGCTATCAGCTGTCACACCCAAAGCAGGACGAGAATTCTGGCTGCAGCTCCTCCTGAAGCACCACCCAGCCCTACTGGAAAAGGTATTTCTGACACTACAGAACAACATTTAATCAGCTTTTATCTTTTCTAGCTAAAAGGAGACAATGAGGATTTAGAAACCTTGTTGCTACTCACAGCCTCTGGCTCCTCACTTTTGCTTGGGCTTTCAAACCCCTCTTCAAAGAGGTCGTCTGCAGCAGGGTCACTCGTATGAGATGCTGATGATTTTGATGGAGAACTCTGTCTGGGTGCAGGGGTTGGAGCTAAACAAGGATTAAGGTAACAGCAACAATTATTCTGTTGATTTCTTCAAAAAGACACTGCAGCACAAAATTTGCACATGCTTCTACATCCCTCAACTTCTACCACCCCTGAGAATCATTTCCTAACGAGGAGCTGCAGGAGGTAAATTCGGGCACAGTCGCCATTATCAATCCCGTCTGTTCGATTTCACTTGGCAACTTCCCAGTTAAGTCTGGCTGCAGCTGGCCTATGTCTTTATGAACCTGGGAGACACCACTACATTACATCAGGAATGTGTGAGTTGCCTGCCCTGTGGCAGGTAAGTGAAACAGGTCTCTGACTGACCCCTGGTGAATCTGTGTCTAGTGCATTCCTCTTTTCAGCAATCTGCAAAATCCCCCATCTCCAAGCTATGAACATCATAAGCTTATTTTACAGCTCTGCAATGGATTTCCCACCATGCCCAGTATGTCAAGCTACTAAAATAAATACTTATCCCCTAATTTCTGCAAAGTATGGATGGGACATAGGTGAAACCAGTTGTAAGGTTAAATGTCATGGGCATCTGCCAATGAGCTTGCATGTCCCCACCACAAAACAAATTAAATTTCAGACTGTAGCTATCTGGGCTGTTCATTTCTACGGCCTATGAAATTCCTCTCTGATATTTTCCTTTATGGCTGGAACACATTTAATAAGCCAGAGCATGCATGAGGGTTCTCAGTACATATCTGGGTTGGAATTTAAAAGGAGACAGAAGTGCTTTGAGAAGCAGTCACGTCTGAGGAGAGGGATGGCTGAAAGCACATATAAAATACTCACGTGAATTCGTAGATGGTGTCGTGGAAGTCACAGGAGTCAAATTTAACTGAGAGATGTCAAAGTCATCACAATCATCTGCTTCCTGTGCCATCCCAACTTTGTTAAAGTAACTTGAGAAGGCCTCTGAGGTACAACTGAGGGAAGGCTGATCTGGTTTTCTTGATGGCACTGGTGGAGGCTGAGCCATCTGGAAATCTTTAAACATTTCTTTTCCCATTTTCTGTCTGGGCCTGTCTGTCTGCGGGCTCGATCTGTTGGAATCGCTCGTGGGCGGAACGGTGGCTATGGGAGCAATGGTACCTTGAAACATGGCTGCTTGTAAAGGCAAAACAGTTTGTGTTGGCATGAAGGCAGTCGGCTGGAACTGGCCAGCCACGGATGGCCACGGCTGCTGGGTGGGAGGAAAGATCCCGGGCTGGCCCCACGCGATGGGCTGTCCTCCCTGCATCACCTGAGCGACTGGAGGCTGAGCACCCATGGCCAACTGCTGCTGAACAAGGGGTTGCTGTCCCCAGAACGAGGGCAGGACAGCTCCCATGGCAACATAACCTTGGGGGGATAAAGAGAGCAGGAGAGGGGGGAAACAAACGGGATGAGAGATTTTAATGCTGCTGTCACGAGCAGGTAGGAAAAGCAACACAGGAAATCAGAAACGTGCAAAGCTGCGCCAGTGATCCCGGAGCTGCAGCACACTTGGAAAGGAAACTGAAAACGAGCTCACATCGCTGAACAAATACTCACAGACAGAACCACAGGCTGGTGGACTCTGCAAAGCCATCACCTCAAATTGCATCATAATGCTACTACTCATAATAATAATAATAAAAAAATCCAACCCAGATGATTTCAGATTAAAACTCTCGCACTTGGTTATTACCCAATTACTTGAGAACATCAAAAAGATCTTGAGCTTCTGCTGCACTAAATACCTATTAACAACAAACTGCTTCAGGTATTAGGCTAACATAACCCCCTCCAGTTGAAGAGGAAATTAAAGATTAAAACTGAAATTATAATTGCTTCCTGTCAGACCTGAAGCCTCCTTTAAAGCTACCAGGAGTTTGACTGTGTAGGAATTATAGGATCAGGTGTGTTTTTACTTACAGCAACAACAACAAAAATGCTCTGAAACTAAAACTCCTGTAAAAAATGTTACAACTTAAACTACCTAATATAATTATGTTCCACTGATAGAAGTGGAATATATATAGCACATATACGTGCTTTACAGATATGCTGTTTCACATTTAAATTCAATACTTACCACTAATACTTTGCATAATGGAACTTCTCTCTCAATTTTAATACTGTTATAGCTTTAAAACTCTTGATTCTAGCCTGAGTGCTTCCTTAGTCCTCCTATACCTTTTCCTCTTTGCTTTATTTCTAGGCTGTTTTGTAATCATAAACGTAATATACTGTAAGGGAAAAGCCCAAAACCGAATAAAATTAAAAAATAAGGAATCCAACTTTGGGTGACCAAATTGCTGAGTGATGGAAGGAGCAGTAGCTCAGGTACATTTCTGTAACAAGAGATGTCCAGGATGGATTATCCAGAATGTCCTTTGATCTTGCCCCAGCTGTGACCTCATCCCAGCAGTGAAGGTTTCCATCCGACATTATCTCCAAACACTTCACTGCCACTGTAACCTTTCTGAGGTGCAGTGGCTAATCTGGTGCCATCAGGGGAGTTAACCAATTAGAAAGTCACTGCTGAATAATCAAGGCACTCCTCCTCCTCCTCCTCCTTCTCCTTCTCCTCCTCCTCCTCCTCCTCCCCCTCATCCTTTCTTTTCCTAAGTGGAGCTGAGAGCACGGGGGGAGACCAGCAATCAAACCACGGTGTCTGTGCAGAATGCACCCAGCTTTTGAATTCTGAGCACTCTGAGGAACACAGGGAAGTCTAAAGGACATCCCAGGATTTCACAAAGTGGAATATCTTTGAAGTGCAATCAAATTCTCAGCCTCTGTTTACTAGAGACAGCAGAGGATACTCACCACTACCACAGAACCCCCAAATCTAAACTAAATGCTGTTTCCTCTCTTGCTGCTGTACCTGGAAGTTCTGTTATCCAGGTGGCTGAACTCTGCTTGAACTCCCAAGTGACTTTTTTGGCTTTTGCTTTAAAAAATGTAGGCAAATTCAAGCTAACGTACTCCCTGCTTGTTGAAGATTTGCTTTGCCTTGCCCTGAAGCACTGACCTCAAAAGCCTTCCCCACTTGCACCCTGCTAAAATCAATGCCCTGCGTACTGAAACGCAAACCAGAGCTGGGCACTGATCCCCAAATCTGATTCCAGACCATAATTCCAGCGCATTTCTTACCTGAGGGTACGGCAGCAGTGCTGAAAGGTACAGAACCAAACATGTCTGTACTAGCAGGAAGTGACTGGGATGAAGATGGGATAAAGGCATCACCTGGAGTAGCAGGAGTCTGCAGGGAGACAGGGATAAAACACAAGGGTGACATATCAGCTGCCAGCTTTTGCTGCACATTGCTGCCACATCACCTGGAACTCTAAAAATCCAGGTTTGGAGTGAAGAACAAGAAAGAAGAAAGAATGGAAGGAAATATGTAGAAGGAAAGAAGCAATAGAAATAAAAGTACTAGATTTTGCTGGGAATGGGAGAAAAAGAAAGAAAAGGAGAAACTTTCTATCAGAGGAAAAAAAAAATCAAAATGGAATACACCATATGTAAAATATTGACATAATTTCTTTCTCCAGAACATACAGACTTGTGATTTTAGATGTTAGGTGACAAAAGGGAGAGGCAGTGACCAAGGCATTAACTTTAGAAACACCTAAAGCAAATTAAGTATCTGCAGGATTTATGGAAAAGTGAGTCAATATTGCTTCTAATTAACCAACAGGACCAGAACCATAGGTTTACATTAAAGGAGAAGGCAAATCCAGTTGAGTAAGGTGAGGATAAGCAGACAGGGCTTTGAACATCTAGTCCCAGACACGCTCCAGAATCCTTTGGAGACTTGAGGCTCCTGACCTCACAGCACCTCAGTTTTCTCAGTACATCCACACTTCCCTACAGCTTAATGTAAGGCTCAAAAGCTTCACAGGAAAATTATTGTTTTGTTATTTTATAATGCCGCAAAACACGTTGAGAAAATTTTCTTTGCCCTTAAAATACATCCAGCCCTCTCTCCCTCTCTCTCTCTCTTCACTGTTTTGCCTTCCCTCCTGTAACAGCAGTTCTGGGATCTGTGCTTGGTGGATCCAGAGACATGAAATGTGAGGCTGTAACTGGATCTTCTGCAGCGCACAGAGAGTGCAGCGAAGCATCTCCCTCTGACAAACACCAGGGGAGCACCCTCTCTCCTCAGGCTGCACCTGATATGACACCCAACACCAGAGCAGAGAAATAGAAATCGAAGGTATTTTTGCACATTGTCATGAAGCAGGGACTGCACATTCAATTTGCTTCACTTTTATTTTCCTGCAACCTAAAAACTACTTTGAAATCCTCCCCACTGGAATGGCTGAGGACACAAATTGTAAACGTGCTCAATAAATGTGCATGTAGAGAAAAACACAGTGCAGCTTCCCTGGGTACTCACTGGGGGAGAGGTTACATCAGGAGGAGTGGACATGTCCCCAAAAAGCTCTAGTTGGGTAACAGCCTGTAAAGAGAAAAAGAGAAAAAAATTCCATTTATCTTTTGAGGAGAAGAAACTGTGAGTTAAGTAGTTACAACTTGTGAAGTTATCTGGTAACAGCAAACAAGATAAACTTCCCCAAGTCCTGCAGGCTTCAACTGTGAAGTCCCACATGGAGGAAGCACACAGGCTCCAGCTGTGGGATTTTAGTATTGCTGATGGACCCAAGCAGCCAACAACTGGCTACAAAACAATTCCGTAGGGACTTCCTAAAATGAAAAAAAATGAATAAAACATGAAAAAACTATCCAGAACAGGACTGGATGCATTACTGCTCTGCCTTTAACATCAGTGAGCTCCAAGCATGATTTATGGCCAGTCCTTTTCCCTGGCTCCTTTTCTAAACTCTCACTTCAAGGTCTTAAAGCATGGCAGCAGCACGTGGAATGCCAGAAGGATACAGAAGGGAACGGCTTTGAAAGTGCTGCCTGATTTCCCCTTGCCCATGGGACAGGTGTGACCTGGATAAGTGAACTTGAAGGAGGATGCACAACTGGTTTATTGCAAGTTTGTGGCTCTGCATTTAATTCTTGTTAGAAATATTTCCTCAGGACGCCCTTCACTGGGAGCTCTAAACGGGTCGCCCACGCAGGCCTGGCTAACTGGACCAGAAAAGAAAAAATGTTTTATTATAAGAAGCAACTTGAGTGGCTGCCATAATCAAAGCTCCTTCACATGTTCTAGAGCAAATTTACTCCCTTCCACCCACCTGCAAATGAGTTCAGCTGGAGTTCAGGGATGTTAAAGCACAGATCCCTCAGAGCTCTGCAGGAAACCTAAACCCCATCCACCATCCTTATCAGGGTGGTTATACTGGAAAGCTTTGGTGGGAACTCAGAACTTCTCCTTCTCCACTCCCTTTCTTACTGGTTTTCCCAGTATCACACCCAATCACACCCACAAAATGTGGGAAGCCACAATTCTCATTATGAACAAGATCTAATGCAAATCTCAATTTAGCTCACTGAATTTCCTCCCCATCTTAGGCACATAAACTTTGGATCCTCCTGTCACACAGACAGCTCTGACATCCAGTTGAGTCTCGTCCTGCAAAAGCAGTCCCTGAGTGCTTTGGACAGCAACCAAACTGGCTGCTCAGGCTTTACAACCTTCCAAGAGACCAAGATCACCCCAAGATCTTTTTCTGCCTTCAACCTTCCATTACAAATGAACCCTCAAGGAGTTAGGACTACACATATCAAAAGTTTATACATTTTTTTTCAATCCAGTCTCTATTCCCACACAGAAAAGCAACAACACAATCACTTAGACCTGGAATTTGTCTAAGCAGCTCGGATGATTCTCAGCTTCACATCTAACTATGTACCCAGGGATGAATTATATCACATTTTCTCTCATCGTGTCTTATATTAAAAAGATCACATTGCTTTAGTGCTATGACAATGCATTTTAATCTTATAGGCTTATATATCCCTCTAAGTGTCTGCATGGAAATGCAGAAGGGAAAAAGAGGGAAAGCCATGTTTTTGTCAGGGTACACCAATTCCAGTGCTATATATACTAAGATATTGCCAGGAGTAGCCTCTGAAAAAAATCCCAAACAAACAACAAACGCAGCCTAAGTCCCTTCTGCAGTGTGCACAAACACATTAGGCAAGGGTTGTTAAAATGCCCAGGGAAGTGGGAACAATGATAACAGCAGCCCTCATTTGGAAATCACTTCTAGCCTCCTGTAGGCACTACTGACTCAAGAGGTGTCAGGTGACACTGAAATACTCCAAGAGCCACTTTCTTCTCATCTCTCCAAACTGCTTGTTCAGCACCACCCCAAACCTGCCCTTTTCCTGCCCCCCCCAGTGAACTATTCACTGTTTGCTAAGGAACACTTGTGTCCTTTCCACGAGCAAAAGCTCCCCTGTGCCTCCACCCAACGTGAGGGAGCAGACGAGCGAGCCAGGGAGGATGGGAAAGGGCAGGGTACACACAGCTGTGTGCAAAGCTATCCATTTTTTTTGGTGGAAAAAGTATTACAGGTTTCACAGGAACACTGGAAATTGATAGTCAGTATACTTTTGAACTCTGGATTATATGACATGCATTTGAAAGGTGGTAAATCAGATCCCTGTGCCTCCATACTCCTGGATAATGGGAATAGTAATACTCTCCAGAGTGCTTCAAGGTGATGGATCTTTGGATACTCTTCACAGATATAATTCTGCTAAAGCTCTGCAGACACATTTCTAAACAGGCAGCTGGAGAGAGTGATAGGAAAGTCAACAGCACTTTGTTATAATGAACCCTCACTCACAATATTCCCCAGGAAAAAGAAATACATTTACAGGGGAATTATTTTTTTACAGAATAGCAACCTTGTATGCAACAGGAGCTACAGAATCACATCAGAGAATGCAAACACAAATTTAGTGGGAACACAACACCTCCCTTTACTGACTGGAGGCACCTTTAAACAGCAACACTTGGAGGTGGATTTTTAAGGCCCAAACGCTTCAGGATTTTTCTGCAACCCAGTTCTCAGCCTGAATAAATGAATGCATCTTCTCTGACACAGAGCTGCCTTTATCTACTTGCAGCACACGAGATCCTGGACACCAAACACTTATCTTTTATTTCTGTGATTTCACTGTCAGTACAGAACTGATTTCACCCCTTATGCTTCATTAAGATTATTCCCATCAGATATTAGCTACGTTCCAGTGAAGTTAATCCCAAGCTGAACATTTTCCAATTGCATTATTCCTATAGATGATTTCAGCTATATTTCCTTAAAATATTTTTTAGTGTCACAACCTTACCTGAGTGACTGAAACAAGATTTTCATCAATGTCCAGCAATAAGTTTCCATTCTCCAGCTGTAAAGCATGATTTATGAAATGAGATGAATGATTTATGAAAATGACATGAATTTCTGAGCATGAAAATGATAACCTCCATAATTACTGACTTCAGCATTGAAATGAAAACCCTTTCCATCTTGCTGTGAGCACAGATATGAAATCAGGCAGCCAAAACAGTGAGTCTGAATGCTGCTGGGATGTGGGGCAAACACACACTTCATTTGTGCTAAATCTCATCTTCCATCTATGAAGCAATTTTACCACTTGTGACACACCTATTTATTTTCCCAAATATTTATTAATTCAGCCATAAGCATACTCAGTGAGCTCTGATCCTGCTTCCATTAATGGAACTTTTCCCTGGCTTGGTGAAAGAAGGGATTTAACATCCTCAGGGGGAAAAAAGAATGATTGAGTTTTGGACAACAAAAGCTCTAAAACCAAGTAGCTTCAGAAAAAACCACACATTTCTGTAACTAGGCAAACTATAACATGAATGTAAACATAACTGATTATTTTCTTTCCACTGCAATTTTGAAAATTACATAAGTCAATTCAACTTATATTTAAATCTATGGCTTGTGTGTACGTAAATATACGTGGGAATATACTGCCCTCACATCTACACATATCTGTATCCATCCACACATTTAGCACATATTATCACTTCAGAATGCTAAATTTCAGGTAACATTTATCGTAGTGTTGGAGACTTCATTTCTGCAGACACAACAGCAGGCTGTTGAAAATCAAGTCTCGGATGACCGAGAAGCTTCATACAAGTTACCAGCCAGTAATCCCATGTCACTTAAAAATCTCACAAGCAGCCTAGAATGTTTTTGCCCCCCCCCATCTCATCACAGAGCTGCAGAAAAGAGAAAAAAAAAAGAGTGGGAAAAGGCAAAGCCAAAGGAAGATAATGTCATTGTGCACAACCAGGAGCAGATGCAGTCCTGTACCTTCCTGGAGCTGACCCTGTGCTTCCCCAGCCCCAGGCAAGGAAAATGTGAGAAAAGCTGTGTCCATTTACTCAAAAATCTCCAGAGACTTTGAAAATGCACTTTAAATGAAAGCAGGTGGCTTTACACCTTCAGGAGGGCCCAGTTTTGGCCAGCAGTTCCTCACTTTGTGCTCTGACAGGCCCCTTGTTGGCCCCCCACCCTCCAGCACCAGAAGCCCGGAGAGATGCTCCAGCTCTTGGTCTTTCTCTACGTGAGGATTCCTCCACAGAGTGATGTAAAAGCTTGTTTTAATTCTTCAAAAAGGCACGGTGTTGAACGTGAAACAAAGCCTCCAGCTCAGCCAGCCAGGAGCTCACCAGGCCCTCACGAGCGGCCGCGCAGGCCGGGGCGGAGGAAGGAGAATTAATCCTCGTATCCTGGTGACATTAAACCCGTAATGAAAGCTCCATCTTCCTCTACAGGCATGGGAGACATCCTGTACATCTTTCAAACACCAAATACGTAAATCTGGCTCCTTAAAGCAGCAGCACCACTCCAAGCCAGGAACAGTTTTAAACCACTCCAAGCCCGTAGTGGAATTCCTTGTGACACTTTTCACTGTTCACTAAAAAATAACTTATTATCCAGGAGCTGGAGAAAACTCCAGAGTGCAGAAGCAACGGTAATCACAGAATCACAGAATACCCTGAGCTGGAAGGCACCCACAAGGATAAGAGACAAGTAAACTGCATCTTTCATAAACCTCATGAAACTGATCCACTTCCACTACAGTACTCCCTCTGATCACCAAGTCCTCCAAAAAATATCTTTTCTAAGCAATGCAGGAGTTCAGATTTAAAAAGGGAAATCTAAAACAGGGCTCTTGTGCTCACATGAGTGTGAAGCACCTTCTTCTTTCACTCCCATACATATATCAAGACAGAATATCCAACTTCTGCTACTCAGTCTGTTTTTCACCAGCAGCAAGGGATTTACGCTGCCATATGGCATGAGAAAACCTGCTTAATACTGCTATACTTCTGCAAACAAGATGATAAAAGTAGCATCTTACAAAACGTGGTTTTGTAATCTCAGAGAATGGAGCAAAGATGGTGCTTGAAAGCATGAAAAAAATACGTGGTAATTAACTTGTACTCTGCTACAGAGCTCAGCAAGAAAAAAGAGTATGAAGGATACTAAATATAGCAAATAACCAGCAATTAGTAATTAACCTTTGAGCTGGGTATTAGCTATCCAACTCTTTTAAGGCAGCAGAGGGATTTAAACTTTGTTTCCTGCACTCAGGGTGAGTGTTATACCACACAGCCCAGCTGACAAAAGAGGAGTCACCCAACCACAGCCTCTCTGCATCTCCAATTCCCTTTCTCTAACATGGATTTTACATGGAAGTCTAGTGACAAGTCAAATGGTTGGTCAAACTAAAGATTTTCTATCTTATTTCGGTTGAGCATGTAAATATTTTGGCTATGACAAATAACTTTTCTGATGGTTCAAATGGTTATTGTGGCTCAGCAAAGCCCCAGCTGCTGGCACCTTACACCACAACTGTTGATATTGCTACAAGCTCCACGAGCTGCAAGCAGCTTGCTAATTAACTACAATTCATTCTAAAAAAACAATTAGAACCACAATGACGGAGCATGTCGGCATCGTGACTAAACCCATCATCAGTCAAACCACGTCTGGTAGGTTGAGACACACTGAAAACATGCCACAGACATTGTTTTCCTCTAAAACTACTGCTGAATTAATGAAGTGGCATGGGAACTCAACAAAGAATTGCTCAATTACTTCCCAATTAAAGAGAATACACCAAAGAACGTGTGTCAAGAAAAAATTGTCAATGTCTTTGCAATCTCCAGCTTCCTACAGATCCTAGAGATCCTCAAATGCCATGAACTTTGCCAGTTACAGACTGCTGTTACCATCCCAGATTTACAGAGGTACAGCTGAGCACAACCCTCTCCTTGTAAGGCTGCTGTGAACATTTCATTGTGGAATCCAGAATGGTTTGGGCTGGAAGGGACCTTAAAGCTCATCCAGTTCCACCCTCTGCCATGGGCAGGGACACCTTCCACGAGATCAGGCTGCTCAGAGCCCCATCCAGCCTGGCCTTGAACACTTCCAGGGATGGGGATAATTCCCAACCAGTACGGGTCACGCCAGCAACATGAGCTGCCATAAAACCACTGATGGATTTTTATCCAAAACACAGGCATTTTGGGCATCTGACACTGCACAGGGTACAAATCCAGTGCTCAGAATCCCATGGGACACGGGAATTCTCCTGTTTAAGTTCCTCTTTTCAGTTCCACAGGGTAACTCTGAATTAGTGATCGTGACCATTCTCCTTGAGGGAATTCTCCTGAAGCCATAAACCCAAGTCCTGGGTGTGATGTACCCAACAACAGGGCAGCCTTGAGCTTCACTGCACTCCCCAACTGTCCAGTTTCCTGTGTTTGGAGACTGGGAAGCACTGGATGTGGTGGTTAAAAATCCTGTTAGTCAATCGTGCACAGCTGAAGAATTGGGACTGCTGGATATAACTGACATCCCAGATCACCGAGGCGTGTTGAGGGAATTGAATTGCTCCACTGTTGCTCAATAGCTTCCTTTAAATTAAGGAACTCTTCATATGATCAAAACAGACGCTTACTCATTTGTTTATTTTCTCTTCATTTGCAGGGAACTTAATTCTGAATCCCCTGTGTACTTGGGGTATTTACTCTTACAGGAAATGGTATTTAAAACACTTCAATTACCACTTTTCTCTGACAGACTCTAATAAATCAAGAGTCCACCAGAGTGACTCCAGCTTGGAGCCTGACCTATGGCTACACATTCCCAAGATAATGAAACTTCCCAGGCACAGAGAGTGCTGCTGCAAAGGTCCCAGACACATGGTCAGGACAGGGAAAGATGAGCCCTTTAATGTCAGGATCACAGCCTGGGGACATGGGGTGGCTTCCTTTAATGGCAGGTGGGAGACACAAGAGATGATGAGAACCCAAACTTCCATGTGAGAGCCAAACTCCATTTCTGGACTGTGACAGCAGAGACGGCTCTGGATGCTTGCAGGGAATAATCAAAGGGAAGGGAATCACGCACAACCTCATATTTATTATTTAAAATACTTGCAAGGCACCGTTTGACAGGTGTGTCTAATGTTTTTCAAAAAAACAGGTGACTGGAACTCTAAACCAAACTTCAGAAACAAGTTATTTCTACCTTCATTACTGAATACCTTGTCATCATGGTATTGTCCAAACTTTGAAATCCCGTGAGTTTCAGCAGGCAAAAAAGCCAAGACCTGTGTACTTCTGTACTTAATAATGTAGGATAGCCCTGAATGAATATGCAAAAATTAAACCCCAATTTGTGCAAATCATGTAATTTAAGGCGTAAAGTGATGCAGACCAGGTAAAGCGACAAACTTCACTACTCAGAAAGCAGATTATCTGTAAATAAACTTTTTAGCAGATTACTATGAGCTGTAGGGCTCTGAGCAAATCCAAAAGTAGTGAATCAATAAAAGATGCAGCTGTCAATTTAAAGTATCAGCTTCTATCAGAAAAAATCTGCATTAATCATATTAAATAAAAGACAAAAATTCACTATATGTGACAGAACTTTGTGCCACAATCAATCAGATTCATCTACGGTTCAAGTACACTCTTTTCTCCACTCTGGAGAATATAAAAAGATGCAGAATATTACCCAAAAAAATGCCCATGCATCCAGGGAAGTTTAGGAATGCAAATACACATGAAGCCATTAGAAATGTGACCCAACAGGTTGAATAACTGTGAGAGGACACTGAACTGTTTCCCACTAATTTATATTGCCCAATTTCTGTATTAAAAACACAAATCTAAACTATGCCCCATATCCACCAAGAAAACTGTGTCACCGAGGCAAAGCCTGCAGCTTTTGGGTTTTTTTTTTGGGTTTTTGTTTTGTTTTGTTTTTTTTGCTTTGTTTTGTTTTGTTTTGTTTTGTCTTCTTGCTGTTTGAACAGCACAGAGAGAGAACAGTGACAAACTGATCAAGGGCAGGGCTGCTGGATTCCAGCTTCGCCACACTGTGTGATTATGTCCCAAAATCCTAAAGGATTGCACTAGGAAGGGAATTCAATGCTTTGATAGTGTGCAATCATTCTGCTGGTGGAGCAGGGTTTAGGATCACACTGGGGGAATGGCATTACCCATGCAGGGGTGGAAAGCCTGCTGGCAGGACAACTCCTACGGATTAAAAGCAGCTCAAGATGCGGCCCACAACACCCATATGGCATAAAAGAACAATTAAATTAGGACATTTTGTTCCTATCTGTGAACCAGCATTCCTGCACTGTTAAAACCTGCTATTTGACATGCCAGATATAAAATCAGGGATGGTCTGAAACGTGAAGTTTGCATGGGCAGATTTTCAGTGCTCAGAAACGATACAGATTAAGATACTTAATCTTTACTTGTCTATACATTAACAATTGATTAATTCTAACATCTGACCCTTCTGATTGTTGGAAACTAAGACTCTGAATTCAGGTTAGCAGCTTTCTGAATTGTCTTGCTCTACGTGGCAATGCAAGAACAATTTTTCAAGATCTGGTTGAAATGCTTTTAGCTTTGAGCTCAAGCGTTAAATTCCACATAAACCACGTACTTAACACACATGAAGGAACTTCATCACTTTATGTTAAAGATGCTGTAAACTGGGAAGATTAGGGAGGAGGACCTGGCTTCTGCTTCCTGTGCCATTAAAGTTTTTATTAAAGAATAAACCAAAAAATATCCTAGAAAAGATAGGTTGGAAAAAACCAAGGTTGGATGGGGCTTGGAGCAACCTGGTCTAGGGAAAGGTGTCCCTGCCCATGGCAGGGGGTTGGAACAAAAGATCTTTAAGGTCCCTTCCAATGCAAACCATTTTATGATTTCCGTTCTATGAGTCTGCCTAAAAGACAAAGAAAGGCCCACCAAAACATCAACCCAGGCCACAGGACATTGTCCTAACAAACTAATACATCTTCCAATTTTGTAACAAGTAGCTGTACCTGTTAAAAACACACGTCCCACACTGCACTATTAAACTTCATCCATGGGGTTTAATTGAGTGTGACTAAGTCAGGACATTGGAACACAGGTGTCTCTTTCAGCAAATGTAAATAAAACTGGACAGTTTTCCCAGCACAGATGTCCAGAGACCAGGACTGTGCACTCCCTTTCTCCTCATGTCTGAGAATTTGATCCTGGAAGCCTGGCTGGGGAGGCTGAAGCCAACATCACCAGCCTGCAAGTTGTTTCTGCAAAGCCACTGATGCAAACTCCGGGAGAAGCCAGACGTGGGAGTGGCACTGCAATCCCAGCCAGAATCAAAGCTGAGCTTTCCCAAACACACCAGCACCACCAGGCAGATCTTGGGGCTTCTAAACCCGAGCGTGCTCAGGTCCAGCTTCATCTGCTCCTCCCACACCGTGTCCTAAGGCAGTCGAATTTCTCCCTGCCTGTTCCACCCTGGTTTGACATTCCCCATTGGCACCAGCCAAACGACTGCTGCATTGTAAGGCACCAGCTCTAAAGCCTTGGATCTTTATACAGCAGCGAGATGAGTTGTTTGAAAGCCTTCATGAAATTGTTAAGCAGATAGTTTAGACATTTTGATGAGGAGAGAAGGTTTTATTGTGACGTGACTGACAGTCTCTGTGAAGGGTATTTACAGTCTGACTCTTATTACTAAAAACACCGTGACAGGTAGAACTTGATGTGGATGTTTAATGGGGAGACGAAGGGAAATTATGACAAAAAGAGCTCATTAAACATTTCCCTTTTTTTAGAACAGTTAATTTCACACAGAACTAGAATTTCTAAGTGGAGCATGCACCACTTAACAGAAGATTTTTGGGGTAAGATTGCTTTCTTTGTCTGACTTGATGTCTGCTCTCAGTGAATGGGGAATAGGAGAATTGGTCTGAGAAAGGAGCAGAGAGAAAATAAGAATGAATTCAAGAAGTTGAGTTGATACAGAGGAAGGGAGAGGTATTGAGGGGGAACTGAATTCCAGGAAAAGTGTGTGTCTGGAGCTCAGCTGCACACCCAGCAGAGGAAAACTACAGGAGAGCAGGATTTGCTGGGAAGGGATGCAGCAGAGAGATGGAGAAATCCAAGAATTACATTGAGTAAGCAATCTTTTCATCCCAATGTCAGAGAAGGGACTTGGCAAGCAGCCACCACTCATAATTGAGTTCAGTGGGTCCGTTCCAATCCCGGGATCCGAGGCTCATTCCTTTCCGCCTCATTTGCTCCGTATTTACATTCCTTGATATCAGAGATCATGAGGAGCCAGGCTATAAAGCACTTTGACACCCGCTGACAAACGGCCTCACACAACGGCACAGCATTGGTAAGTACATGAACACACAATTTTGAACTCTCCTGCTTCTCCCTGGCACCACTAAGGAGATGCTTCACACCTTCAGCCTCAGTGGGATCCCGTATCCACGGAGAAATATTTGCCTAAATGGTTCTGGTGCCTTAGGAAGCTGTATCTTACTGAAAATCAGTGTGAACTACACTGCCCAGTTCCAAATCTGAAATCCCCCTCTGAAATGGGGATTCTGCCCTCAAGCCTTTACACTGTGGTGGATCTCACCCCACCTAAGCCTAACTTTTAGAAGTCATTGTACCTGCAGGTCATTTAAAATTCATCTGCAGCCACAAAAGAACCACATGCAGATGTACATTTATTTCCGCCTGAGAGGGACATGTTGTGCAGACAGGAGGAATTTCACAGAATCAGAGAATCACCGAATGGTTTGGGTTGGAAGGGGCCTTAAAGATCATTTCATTCCAACCCCCTGTCATGGGCAGGGACATCTCCCACTGGAGCAGGTTGGTCCAAGGCCAATCCAACCTGAGAAGTGGCCAATTCTCCCCACTGGCTACACAGAGCCAAGGCTGGAGGGCACCTGGATGACCACTTCAATATCGCTCACTTTTCTGTGCAGAGACTAAAGGTAACCTGCCTGGGAACACACCAGAGGAAAACAATTCCAGGATGGAAACTCCATCTCTGTCCAGGGACCGTGGGCAATTCAGCCTGAACTCAACCAAAACTTGCTGCATTGTTATTAAGAGCTGAATTTATCGTCGGCAGAGAGAATTCATGGTGCCTGAAACCTATCAGGAGCCACAAAAAAGTTTCTCACTTCATTCATCCGTTATGAAATTACTGAAAGCAAGACCTCCTAATAAAGGAAATGTCCTTACACGTCTAAACCAGGTAGATGAGCTTGATTATTTGCCCTCAGATTGAATTTTAGAGGTTTATATAATAATGACAGCTATAAATTGAAAACAAAATTATGGCAAGTGTCTCAATGACAGAGAGTCTCACATGTGGAAGGGTGAGCAATAAATCAGATGGGCAGTGGAATATTAAATTGCTAATTTTAAGAGCTATTGCTCTTTTTTTTTCTTCTAATACATACTAATATAAAAAGGTGAAACAGGATCTCTGCTACCTCTTTCTTCCTCTTCTCCTTTTCTTCATTAATTAATGTACAGAACTTGATTAGAGAAAAAGCTTTAATCCCTTTAAATTTAACCATGAAATAGCACCAAAAAAAAAAAAAAAAAGGAGCAACAAGCTTCATGGAGATGGCAGATTAAATGTATTTGATGATTACAGAGTAGGTTTCATGTGTCCTGTATCTCACATCTGCTATTTACAGGACAGAGGAGTCCCAGAGTGTCTGCAGACATGATTGCAAGTACTGCACACCCAGCCACACTGCAACAACCTAAATTACACACTGTACCCTGAGTAAAATTGAAGCATCACTGAAGGGATAATAAAAGAGTCACAGGAAAAGCGCAGCAGAAAAATTGTAACACTGAGCTATATGAAAAACTACACGAAAAGTAAGTGAAAAATCAACAGCTACTCCATGCCCACAAATACTTCGACTAGTGATGCAATGTGAGTTATTTCACCAGACTTTTGCAGGCAACATGAAGACGCCTCCCTGCTCCTACTGGCTCATCATGAAATATTTATGGCAGGGTTTGTTTGTTTGTTTGTGCAAAACCCAGAAGTGTCACAGTCCAGGTCCCCATCCAGCCCCTCCCCAGCATTTTTGGTTTTTTATTCCACATCTTGGTCAGCCCAAGCTGTGCAAGTCACCACACCCTGGTGTAAAAAATTCTCCTTCTCTTGAACACAGGCATCCTCTCCATGCTTGCACTACACTGAAATTCCTGACCTTTTCCTTGGTTTTTCTCCACTCTCACATAAATCTTCAGAAATACTGATTTTTTTGTGAAACCAAAGCAATCCAACAATTTCTTGAGGCATTTATAGCACAGTTTTATATTGAACAGCATAACCCACCCTTCAGCAAATACACACCTTGTTCTAAGGCATCTGTCACTTCTCTCAATCACTTGTTACCACTCCTTACATATTTTGGGAATAAACGCCTCACCTTTTCAAAATGCCAATACACGGAAAGGGAATGCTGTTTTTTGGATACAACAGCATATTACCCCTGTTTTTTAATATTGTGCTGCCCGTGCAAGGCACAGGACAGAAAAAATTAAGCTGAATTAAGCTTAGTTTCTTGTATACTTAGAGCACCACAGAAATAATACACATTTGGGTACCAGAGGAACCCTTCTAAACCAGGCAGCACCTCAAGCATTAACAGGCAGAAGTCAATTCAAAACCACAAATAATATATTTACAAATGGTGACTTGCCTAAAAATGAGTCAGGAAAGACAGAAAGGAGACTCAAGCAATGAATGAGATGGATATAAGTGACATCACAACCCTGGTTACTCTGCACCAACCCAACGAACCCACAGCACATCACTGAGGAAAGTCACATCACCAGGAATGGATCAAGTGTTACAGGCAATAATGAAAGTCACAGAAGCTAAAAACCACATTTCCTTCACTGTATATAAACAGCAAAGATACTTACACTTACAGGTTGACTTTTTGGCACATCATAAACACCTTCCTTCTTTTGGCTGGTAGGAACCTGCAACAGCAAAGGAAGACTGAGGTTACTACAAAAGCAGCTTGGATGGAAAACTGGAAAGAGCAACTTGTTTTTATGTACAGAGTGTATATAAATTAGTAGTTTATTTAACACTAATTTTTTAATACTAATGAAATCGAGGATGGTTCCCTTCTTATCCAAGTAGGACTACTAATGGACAAAATACTGAAGAAATAAAACATGTATCTGAATTTTTTACAGCCCAGCAGTGTTCAGAAAGGAGATTTCCATCCTCAGATAATTTTGGTTGCATGAAGTCCAGATGTACTTGGAGCTTCTTCCTACTTAAATGGTTGGTTTTTCCTTTAACTTGGAGGTTAGAGACATGCAATGGAAATTATGGTCAGGTGAATTCATCATCTCCCCAGATGAAGAGACACAGAGTAGAGTTACTGGGCTGAGGGCAGGAGATGTTTTCACCTTGTGTTAAGATTTCTTCCTCCCAATTCATTTAATCATCTAAAAAAAAGTCCTAATACTGCAGTGATGGGGCCTTGTGGCTGCTCTGTGAGATATTTGCTTATAATGCTGCAGTTTTACTAAGGAATTAAGACCTCTTGAACCCTGACACAGGAGAGATGGACAGGGGGTGATGCACTTAAACTTCATGTGAGCCTTTAGTTGAGCCACCAGTCATGATTTATACCTGGAGGATTTATAACCTGCTCATGCAATACTGGGCTGTGCTAGCCCAAGGACAACTTGTTTGTATATTTATAATTTGGGATTATATCTCCTTTCCTCCCTAGAAGCACTGAGCGTCCATTGTAAATGACAAAAGCAAAAAGAACAGTAATCTGCTCTAATCAGGGCTGCTTTTCCACCAAATGAGGCATTCGGAGTACGAAAGTTACATTTCAGACAATGAAACCTCACAGGTCAAGGAGACGATATTGCAAATATGATACAATTATGACCTTTTTGTTTTCTAAGACAACAAATACCTTAAGGTTCTGATATTAAACTCAGACTGGTCTAGGGGAAGCTGAAGAAATGTTACTTATTCACTGACATGTGCTATCATTTCTTATTCTATATAACACATTAAAACCTCTCTGTACTGTTGTCCCTACTGTTCTCTCACCCCACCACAGCCCTCACAAGAAGCTTGGTGTCTTTAACTTGGTGCACGTTGAAGAAGTTTGTCAAGAACTCTCGAAGAATCTGAATGAACTTTGCAAAAACGTTTCTTCTATTCCTATCCTGGGAATGATCTGCTTGCCTTGGTGTTCTCTGGCCACTTCCACTAAAGCCAATATCACATTAGATATGTGAAACTGGTAAAAATTCAGTGCCATGGCAGTAACAGTCTGTGAAGAGAGAGAGCTGTAGGTGACTGCGAGAACAGGAACCAGGGATGGTCTGTTTGGGAAGTCTCTGGAAAGCTGAGTCTTCACAAAAGGAGGGGAAATGTGGAAAGTTAAACTGTTTCTAAACTTTCATAGGAGTGCATTTTTTTCTGTTTTCTCTGGAATGTTTCCCGTTCAGCCATTCTCCTCTTCCTCCTTCCAACCTTTCTGTGAAGTCATCCCAATCTGCACATATATCCAGCGCTGACTGCGGAATGAGCATTTCCCTGCACTATCATTCCCCATTTTTCGACTCCAATTAATATTCAGAGAAAAGCTCCTTGCATCTCGTATGAAGACAGAGAAACTTTTCTGAAAGCCATTTCTCCCTCCCAACTCGGTGCTGCCTGACCTGCTGCCTTCACTTGCTGTGCACCATCACATTTCTCTGCATCTCTGCTTACACTGGAGGGTTGCAAGGAATTGCTGTTTTTCCTTTGATTAGCAGTACCACTAAGAGGTACCAGCACTATTTCTGCTGTCAGCTCTGTCTCTGTGACAGGCTGTGAACCATCTGGATGTCTTTGCATCTTGCAGCAATAAAAGCACCACGATTCAGAACCCCCCATCTCGGATTGTCAACTCCTCACAGAGCAGAACTTGCCTCTCCACAGAGACCAGTGCTGCTCCACAAACACCAAACCACCTCCCAAAATCCCATCTCCAGCTCACCAGAACACCAGGCAGGAGAGGAGATGCTGTTAAGCAATCTGAGGGCTGGTATGTGCTCAGTGATTGAGCCCTTGCCTAACAAATTACAGCAACTTACATAGATAACATTAAAAGAGCAGACACAGACAGCCTTTGGGGTAATGCATCAAAGAAAGGTGACAGACGGAGAAAGAATGCTTAAAAAGAAAGTTGTGACCTCTATTATGCTAAAAAGAAATAGAAATTGTCACTTTCTGCACGTATCTTTCATCTGCAATTCCCCACGGGGTGGGAATTTCTTCCACCAAGGGAAAGGTAAATTTGTTGCACGCCAGCAAATGAAAAGCCAGAGCAGCACCAGCAGAAAGGTTTGGTGGGGCTGAAGCAAGGCTGCATGAGGTTATCGAGCAGAGACATGTTTAGCAATGTCTGGTATGGGGAAGGCTTTGCAGTAAGTAATAGAAGCTGCCACAAATATACATCAAATTGAGAAAAAAAATTAAAGAAAAACCAACCAATCAACCGAAAAAAAACCATAAAAGAGGATGTTTTCTGATTTTGTTTTCAATAGTAGTCTGATGGGTCTGAGACTACCAAGATCTTGCAAGAGAAACAATTCTGCCAGTGATGTGAGTGTAAAACCTGAGCTTTGGGAACCCAGATTTGTGGAAGCCAAGAGCTCAGGGAGCCCGTGGGAGCTGGGAAACTCATGGCTACAGGCCAGTCTGCAACTAGGATACCTCAGCATCCATCAATTACAGAGAGACCAAAAAACAGCTCCTAACTCCCCAGTTCAGCACTTTCCATACTCAAGCAGTGCCTGTAGTAAACACAGAGGACAATGCCAGACTGTGAATATCCAGAGTACGGCACATTAATCACACGTGTTTTCTGCGACCACTGTGGGAGGAAACACTTCATCACACCCAGGTACTGTCAAACGAAGCCTTGAGCAATTCTCTGGTGACTTAGAGGACAGTAACAGCAGTACCTCGAGATGAGGCAAGGCCTCACTACCTGCTTATCACCTTCTAGTTCCATTTCAAGGAAAACAAACTGCCCGAGGAGTCCTCCTGCTCTCTGGGCCATTCCTCAGAACACGGTTCCAGCTTCTTCCCTACCCAACAATGTTTGCTGGAAGATCTACGAACACTGGGAGCAACGGCCCCATTTTGCTTCCTTCCACCAATAATTCTTTGAAGTGTCACTAAAAGCTCCACACTTTGATGAACAACAATCACCATTTTTTCCCCAAACGGAGTTCTCTCGGGATTTTTGTTTCTAGCACAAACCTGACAACTAGAGTAGCAATTTCTTAACATTTGCAGAAAATAGTCAAACTTTCAACATTGAAAATGTTCAGCCTTAGGCACACTCTCACCTTGAGAGCTTTGCATGTCTTGGGCTGGAGATGCAGAAAGCTGCATTTTTGAGTGTGTGTGGTGGGGGTGCCAGGGGAGCAGCAGGGAGAGATTAAATGAATCTCATATTAATGACCCTCTGATGGCATCTATAAGATGTCATTTTCTAATGTTTAACTTGCATTTCCCTTTCCCACTCAGCTCCTTTTTTATTTCAGCTTACAGCTACACTAGCCTCTCATTTTTTCTATTATCTTCCTGCATTTTTTCATTACTTAATACTTTTCCTTTTTTTTCCCTCTTTGTTCTATCCTTGCTCCTGCCTACCTTACAATCTTTTCCTATAAGCAGATCAACCTCTAGTCCAGCTGGATGAAATGCTTAATCACTGCTTGAAACTCCTTCCCCTCCACACTAAACGATCTCCTCGAATCACAATTTTCTCACAGCGCAGGAAGATCTCTGTCTATCCTCAGACTTGCCTCCAGTATGTGATACAAAATGAATTACATTATATTTTAATAAACCTCGTACTGATCCCTTGAGGATAAATTGAATGACAAAAGATTATTTTATATTGCTTTCAATGCAGTTTTTTGTCAGCGTGAAGAATGTGAGCTTGGGCTTTAACATAACATATGCACTCTGAAAATAGTTTCCCTGGTCTGGGGGGATATCCCTTGAGAGCTCTGAGGTTTTGCTCAGTTATTCCCTTGGTTAGACAGAAACAAGAGCAGCACCACTGAAATTTCTAGGAATTGCTTGGGTGGTCTGCCAACAAAACATCTTCAGCATGTTTCTCAGAATAGGTGTAAAAAATTTCAAAAAAATTAACAGGGAAAAAAAAGAGAATCTCCATTTATCACCTCATATGGTGTACTCAAAAGTTTGTGAGCTGACAAAGTTAATATAAACTTGCAGAAGCTGATACGACAAACAACAGAAAAATCACATTGTGACCGGGCAGATAATGTCACCAGAATGAAATGCCAGGGCGTTTTGGTGATGGATGAAAACTAAAAGCGAGCTACGTATGAAATGCACTTCCGTTAAACGCTTGCGGTCGTTGCAATGGGAACAGCGAGGGGAGAGGTTTTATACCTGATAAATGTTTTCCTCCGTTTCAGGCTCACGGATGGGCTCGTGTCCAGCCTCAAACACAATGTACTATGGCACCAGCGCCAGAGAGGGACAGTCAGAGACGAAACAGAAGGGAAAAAGGCCGTTTGGAATTCCATGTCAAAACAAAGGCAGGCATTCAAGAAACAACTTCAAAGCACAGGCTGGCAGCAGGACAACCGGTTTGTTGGGAAGCACCAGGAAAGGTTGTTCCATATTTCATAAACTGGCAATGAATAGGCCTAAATCTCCTCTTAATGATCATTAGAGCAACTTCCTAATTCTTCCTCGCCAGGGAGACTGCCTGTGGCCCAATATTAATTTTCTGAAGGCAACATGAATTTCGCCTCTTTTACATAATGGCAATTATTTCCACGTATATTTATTATCTATGAATAAAAGTGCTAAATCCAAGCTGGGAGAACAGGCTGGTGTGCGTGGAACAGGCCACACGGCAAAAGGCTGTCACAACACTTTCTCATTTTCAGGTTTCTTGCTTTATTGTGAAGAGTACAGAACAAAACTCCTGACATTATAAAAGCTGAACAGTAATTTAGGGCATCCTGACTCTTATCATCTTTCTTGCTGCACCTTAGGCACTGTTCAATATTCACTAATGGTTGAATTGGTTCCTTTCAGCGTGCCTCCCACTGATATGCCTAAGTGGAAGAACACAAAATCCCCAGGAAAAAAAAAAGTAAACTATCACATATTTCGTTTCAGCACAAAAACATGAGAATGAAATTACATCTTTTTCTTCTTCACACTCAGCAGGGTATTGGACATGAATATATTGACACATTTCTGATAATCATCTTTGCTCCCAGACATGTTTCTTGGATGAAGCAAGACTTAAATTTCATATCTATTTTTAAATCATAGCTCAAACGCCAACAAGGGAGTGTGCTACAACATCAATGCCATTGTTGGGGTTTTTTTTCCAAATATTCACCCTCTGAATTAAATTCTGGCTCCATAGAAGACAAAATGTCAACTTACTACTACCAGAACGAGATGTCACCTTCCCTAATTCTCAGAGTAGCTCCCTTCTCAGTTAGAGCTTCTATTAAAAAATGATGACAAATCTCATTTGGAAACTTAAAATCTGGATACAAAAGCCACATTTTAAGTAATATTTATGACAGATTTCATCTAATATTTGTATACTCCAACTGAAATATTCTATTCTATTCTATTTAGACATACTGTGCTATTACTTACAGCTTAATCTCTAAATATGCTACTTTCTGTGGAGGTTTTAGAGGTTTCTCACAAGACCTCTCCCAGTAAATTTCAAAACATCTTGTTCAAGGTTTTGGCTGTGTTTGACGGTAACGTGTATCTAGTCATTTCTGAAACTCCAAGGCCACACAGCTTCAGAAATTACCTGGTATACAGGATCTTCTACATCTTCTTCCAAAATTGTCTACAGCAAAGTAAGAGGACAGGCAGTAAAAGCAAAGAACATAAACAGCAGAGATAAAAGAACTGTATTCAGAAATTAAAGGACAGCAAAGGAATAAGCAAAACGGGCAGGTAAGTTTGTAGTTTTCTTTCTTTAGGATACAGATAAAGTCACATTATGGTACAAAGTAACTTTATTCAAGTTCCATCCGAGTTTAACAATCTGCACCTTGACTTGATCCAAATGCACACATTCAGAAGTATACTGAATCTCCCCTCAAGCATGAGACACTTAAAACCTGACTTACAACACTTAAAACCTGACTTACAACACTTAAAACCTGACTTACAACACTGGCCCTTCATTAAAGTTCCCCTTCTGAATGAGAAGAAACGCTAAGCAGGAAATGAGGGGGTCATTTCCAGCTGCCAACCAGGTTCACCACACCCCAGAGACAGCTTTCAGCTCAGTTTAATCCTAGGCTGGGCTCAGGATGGCTGCTGGGCTCACACGGGTCCTTTGGAAGCCAGCACTGCTCCAACCCACTGCTGTCAGAAGTGCTGAGGATGCTCAGAGCCTCTCTGGAGCAACTTGGGGGGAAACTCCAAACCCAAACCTTTCGTGGCAGTAGTCTAAGCTTATTGGTGTACCTGGTATACCGCCTGCTCACACTGTTTGTCCTTTTGTGCCTTTTTTTCCATTTCTTCCCTTTGTTTCAGTTCGTAGATGAGCTGAAACAGGTCTCGCAAGTCCAGGATTACAGGTTCAGCCTACGGAAGCAAAAACAGGGTGGAGAATTTCTGTAGGGGAAAATAAACACCTCTTATCCCATCTTGCTGATGGAGCAGTTAGAGCACCTCCACACTTTAACTTCATATAGAATTAATTTCTATCTCAGCACCCAGGCCTGGGTTAATCTATACTGAACTAACTATGCTTGAAAATTAATGATGATTACAGTTATGAATATAAAAAGCATTATGAATATAAAAGGCACATGGATGAATATAAAGGCATATTTATTAGTGGTTTCTCATCCACTGGAATTACAGTAGACTGTACACAACGTAGGTTTCAATGAGTATACGAACATAACTAAATTTATCTTCATCCAGTCTGGCTTAGCTAGAAAGGTAAACAATAACTAATTATAAAAAAATATATTGTAAAAAATTGGGAATAATGAAACACATTCCCTTTTGCCCAAGCTGGTTCCATGAATTTGCTATTTAAGATCTACAACAGACACTTGTGACCAGTTTAGCACAATCATAAACAACCCAAGACCAGCCACTTGAACAGCTTCTTACAAACAGCTTTTCAGCTGAGTTACACGGCAGAAAATGGCAGTGATTTGATACTTACTGCCTGGGCTGTTTTTATTGCCACAAATCTGTGATTTCCCTCCTTTCCACACACATATCCAAACGCTCGGTGGTCTGTGATATCCTTGGCGATGTAGGAAATTTCATGAACTGCGTGGTGATGCTGGAGTAGCTAAAAAAAAATAAACCAACAGTAGAGAATATACATCAGAACGCTTGATTAAAAAGCAGTATCATTTCTCCTTCACCACTTTATCTGGATCCCAACATGTTCTGATATGAAAAACAATTAATACCTGAACTCTTCAAGCCTCTTTTTTTCTCCAAATCTAACCAAACTTGACTTGCTTTAGTAGGTTGACTAAAAGCTTCCATTGAAGATTTTTCTTGGTATCTTTAAGTGAAATATAATTAAATAGCAAATGTATTACCTAGCTACTACCTACATGGCATCCCAGGCACGGAGTCAGTATTTCTAGGTACATAAATAAGCAGGGGCTGTAGAAAGCTGTAGCTTCACACAGGGTGACTCCCAGGCCAGGCTGATCTGCAGAGATCCAGCTGAGATCTCCAATATCTCCAGGAATCAGCACCAGACCTGCTTTATCTCCACAAAAATCAGCATCAGCCAGTGCAAGAGATTTCACTTCAAGCAGTAACACAACTCCAAATATTTATTTTCCTCAGAAAATGAATGTGAATGTAATTACTCAGCTGGAAATCAATGCTGAATGCAAAAGTTCACACTTTATTCAAAATCCCACTTTGGTGGATTGTAACGATAAAAAGACTTAATTTTAACTGTGTGAGCAAAACTCTGCCCAGAGTCAGGACATGAATCTGAGGCTCTCAGAACCACCCCTTGTAGTGCCAGAATCTTTCTCACTTTGGACTAAACAGTATTTTATTATCAGAGTAATAGAGAAGAATTTCCACTTAGAATAATGTACTTGGAAAGCTTATCTAAAACAATCTATTAGCTTCAATTTCTACTTTCTTATATATTGACCTGCTCTTGTATCATCTAGGGACAATGCTATTTCTGAGAGCAGGCAAAGCCTCACAGAGAATTCTTTTGAGATCCAGATTCCTGCTGGCTTCGAGAAAAGAACATTTTGAAAACCAGCATGGTATCCAGGCAATCTCTAAACAACCAGTTATTTTTAGAGTTAAAAAAAAGTGGAAAGTTTTAAAATTCAGAAGCAGGGAGGACGTCTGTGTGCGGCAGGGAAAAGGCTGAGGGCGCGCAGGGCGAGCGATGGGACTTCTGTGGGGCAGGGAGTGGGATCTGAAAGGAGAGGCAGCCTGCGAGAGATGGATGGCTCCATATAAAACAAAAGACTGGACATGTTTCATTTTCATTTCACACTAAATGGCTCTTAACGTCCCCAGATCAAGATTGCTTGCTCGTGGGAGAGTGAAGTGTCGCCAGAGACTGCAGGCAGAATGTGGCTCAGCTGAAGGTGCACTTCAGACTCTCCCGGCGTGTTGAGCGTTTAAAATTAATGATGGGATCTTACTTAGATAATACAGGGATATTGATTTATTAGGTTTTTTTGAAAGCCAAGTTACATGCTATCTGTTACAATGAAATGAAATGTTCCCATCTCTCTATTCTGCATATGACAGGGAACGTTATCTCTGGCTCCCATTAAATCAAAGTTCTCTGACATTGCTTTATTGATTGCCAGGCAGCGTTTTGCACTGAAATTAAACTGTGATCAGAGGCCTTCCTCATGGAATTAAATCTGAAGATTGTTCTACCATGGAAGAGTATCACCCACAAGGTAAGAGAGCAGATGGAGACGCTCCGATTTATTTGGGAACCCACATTCACTGTTCAAAAATCATTACATTTCCCACGGTTATGATATTTTCCACACTGTATCAATAGAAATATAAATTAAGGAAAGGTGACTGCAACATCATCCTTTTAAGTACTTTACTGGATGGAGTGTTTAGGGAGAGCTTTTCACTTGTTTGAGGAACACTGAGTTGGAACACACACGTGAAATGCAATGTTGCATGCACACATCTGTACTCAAAGGCAGATACAAACACACCTGTGTTTTCACAGCCCTTGACTCACCTCATGTGTCCTTTCTACATATTCCAATGCTCCATTCTAAGCATTATTTAATGAGTGCCTGACTCTTTGCTCCTGCACAGCAGAAATGGGGCTCCTGTTGCAGTTAGGAGAGGTTCACCACCATAAAATGCAAGATCAGAATCCCATCTCTAGTGGCCACAAGCACATAAAACAATTATTTCATAGCTCAGGGATGTTTCTGACCCCCCTGCATGCCAATGCTGATGGATTCCATCACACACTATTTGATGTTTTTACTCTGTCTGTGCTGAGAGCTGCTACAAACCATCTACCAATCCTTAAGTGAGGTACCAAATTGTTTTGGAGCACTGCAGCACGACAGAACAAATTATAGAGCAGACTTAATTTGTATTATGATTCAACACAGTCAATTACATATTGCAGAGATTAGAAAGTAATTTAACATTTAAGTTTCAGTTGTTAACAAAATCCACAGCCTCCAAATTATTTTAGGTCTCCTGTGACTTTAGTCAGTGTTGCAAATGTTGGAGATTTTAAATGGAAGCACAGATAAAGTCTCAGACTGGGTAACAAGACATTCTTGTGATGCATGAGTTCCTTTTTCTCGGCTAAACATAATGTCATTATTGTATTTTATTCATACACCAAAAAGTTTTTGCCTGGTGTTAAACTTAGAAGTCCAAAATATCCATCTGCACCAAGCCTGCTGCCTTTCCTCTTCCCCTTAAGTTTACTCTGGTCTCTCCCACCAGCCATTGTTTCCTCTCCTTTTCTCCATTCCATCTCCTGCTTCTCCTCTTCCCCCAGGTCGCTCCCTGTACATCACACTGAATTGATTTAGCTGCCTCTGAGATCTGTAGCATTTCTAATTTCCCTCAGGCTGCTTGGCACCTATCATAAATTTTTTCACCCCTTATCCTCATCTTGCCCCTTTATTTCCATGCTGTAGCCTCCAGTGCCACTAAATCAATTAAGTCAATCAATTAAGTACTTGGAGGGTCCAGCAATCATGTCAAAAATGTGAGTTAGATGGCATGAGAAAGTCACTGCTTTACTATCGCTATTTCTCTTTTAATGAGGTTGTCTATTTAGTGCAGCCTGGGGCACAGTGTTAAGAGCCACAACAAAAAAAATATCCTGCAAGCTGCAAATCCTCCTGGAAAAGCTGCCCCACCGAAAGCAGGAAGCTTGTTCCACACAGTACTACATCCACCAGGACAAGCTCCACAGGGATTCGGGTTGCACAGCCTCCCACCTCAAGTGGGAGTAACTGAACGCTGAGCCCGGTTTCAAAGAGGTGGGATCAACTGGGAGCTCCAGTATGGGATGTGGGATACAGGTATGGACCAAGCCTATTCCTGCCTATTCACACTGGAATAAGCAACAAAGCATTTTGCCTGTATAAGCTCCCTAAACACCTCAGTTACCCACCAAACTGCAAAATCCTTAATGGATTCATAATAAAATAACTTTACGGACCATCGTTTCAGCCATGCTGCAAGTCCCCTGCATTCCAACTGTGACTGCTCAGCAGCACATAATGAAACCAGGCCCTGTATGTTTAGGAAGACCACTGAAAAAAAACACAGAAATTGAACCTAACATGGAAAATTAATGGTAAAGCCTTAACAAGAAGCTCAGCAACAGGACATTGACCATTACTTACTGCAACACAGTGAAAACGGTGAACTGCTAAACACGTGAGTGGCTCTGAGATGAATTTGATCTCCCTGCTGCAAGGAAACACTGGGTGGTACAGCTGGTTCTCCTTCACTGCACCCAGGACAGGAGGCTGCTGTGTTCCTTACCAGGGCTCAACATGCAGCCCCCTCTCTAATGCTCTTCATGGCCATTTCCTCACAATTCCTCTTTGTTTTAGCTGATATTTGCAGGGATCATGGGGACAACAATGGGCCAGAAGCATTTCCTTTATTGCCTGTGGTTGTGGTGCAATGCTTCTCTGCTGTTTCCTTAAAATGCATTTAGCAGAGGTGGAGTGGAGCTGCTCATCCCCACCATAAACATCCCACAGTCCTGTAGGGGCCCATGGCAGCAGGGTTGGGATTAGATGATCTTTAAGGCCCCCTCCAACCCAAACCACTCCATGACATGAAACACCTGAATTCTCCACTGCAGATTCAAATCCCAGACCGATCCAGTTTTTTAACTTCTGGAAGTTTTAAGAGATGGAAAGCAGTCCCTGAACGTAGACAGCTAAAAAACACCACCCAAAGCCCCAAAACTTCCTGGCACAGCCTTTTCCCTGGTACCCATTAAGGTGCATGGATACCTCTCCAGCAGTTGTGAACCCTTCCACTTCCTCTCCCCCTCTAGAGAAAAGTGCATTTCAGTGGGACTCTGTACAGACAATTTGGAGGAAAAGTCAACAGTCTCAAATGTCAGAGTGAAGTGAAAAACACATCAATAAATTGCATTTGCATCACGAACTTCCTCGTGTTGTTTTCTGGAACTTGGTATTTGGATGGCAGATGGGGTGGCAAGACATCAGCCTCATGAGATAGGCAGGGGATGGATGAGCAGATGGGGAAATGAAACAACCACTGCAAAAATTCTCAGTTTCACGTGAAACAGCAGAAAGGAGACAGCTCAGTGTTATTCCAAAGCTGCAGCTGCCAACAACTTCAAACTCCCTGCAAATTACTACTGGACACAGCACAGGGTGACTGAGAAACATCTTATTTCCAATCTGACAGTCCTTCCCTACTGTGATGAACACTTCAGTCACATGCCCCTAGAGAGGGGACAGAACAAACAATATAGGACAGATCACAGTAATCTGCCTTAAATGTGATAGTGCTTAGTGTGAGGAAACACTTGATAGACCAAAAAAATCTGTTATATAAACATTTACTGCAACATGTGGAAAATTTTATCAGGTTTGATCTAGGAAAGGAAGAGAGCTGTAGAGTTTAGGCTTAGAAAATTATCAAAATACTGAATTCCTACAAGAAGAGCAAGGAGTTTTGGAACAAAGCATCATTCCAATTCAGCTTTCAAAAATAAATGTCACAATATGAAAACCTGAAAAGCAAAACCCACTGGAAACCTCTTGCAGTTATGGAGATTTCAGTATTGGGAGGCATTTCCCAGCACTGGCCAAGACAATCAGTTTTGGTCATAAGAGAGTATAAACTGAACATAAAACCACGGAGTGGGGGCTGAGCCCTCCCCCTGAAGGAGACTGAAAATGAACAGTCCAGTCCTGATTCTGGTTGGGCCAAAGCCACTCATGGAATGTAGGCTGAGCAACAGATCATGGACTTTCCTTCTGCAAAAAAAACCCACCCCAAGAACAGGAGCAGAAAAGGAAAATGTAACCTCTGGAGTGTTCTCCAAGCCTGAAGGGACCTCTCAGATGGCAGCCTGTAAGCATGGCTTCACAATGAGAAGAAAATAAATCTGTCTAATCCCTGTGCTTCCTCCACACACACTGGTTTTGCAGACAATAACCTGAAGAAAGACTTTTCCAAGTGCCAGCTACTAAAAGCCGTCTCAGTGCACAAGCTCTGCAATAAAAACACTTGGCACAAAAAGCTCACTGGGAGATTATATGCAGATCAAAGCTTGCTCTGTGTAGCACAAAGGGGCACATGAAATATGGTGCTGATAAAGAGAAGAATCAAAACAGATTTAGCCCCAGCTCTCGCAGACTCAGTCCCTCCAGGGGGGCAGCCGTCTGGCTGTGACACAGCACAGCACCCAGACAAGTGTAAATTTAATTTCCTTTTAATAACAATAACAATAACAAACTCGAAAGAGCCATTCTCTTCCTGCAGCCGAGGAGACTGAAGCAAAAACCCACCAGATTATGTGACTTCCTGAGCTTACATGGCAACGTGCAGCTGAGTCGGGAGGGAGCAGAGTCAGCGAGCAAGATCCTGAGTGAGGATAAGCACCTGCTCAAGTCCAGGGCTACACTCTACCTGTACACTCCTTCCTAAATAAAGGCAAGCACTTCACAGGAGTACCCCAGGTAAGAGCCTGTTTGGTTGGACTCAAGAAAAGAGCTTAAAAGGGTACTTGGGCCACAGCTAAAATCCAAATTAATCCTCACCATTCCCTTTGCTTGATGAAAAAAGCATCCTGCTGCTGCCTTTATCTCACCTGGTGGGCAAGAGTGGAAAATTCTTAAGAGAGCAAAGACGAGTGCCCTTGTGGGTGTCTGTGACAGACACACCCAGTGATGCCCTCAGCTGGCATGGCCCTGTCCCCACCCCAGACACCCAGAGTCAATTAAGGCAGCAGGACGTGGCTCTGCCAGCCCAGCAGCCTAATTGTGACGAATGGATCTCTGATACTGAGCTGGCTGGATGCTCCGAGAACCTAATTTGTGAAAGAGAACAGCACCAAGGTAATAAACTTCTGGCCAGCTCTCATAATTTGTAATAATGTCTGACAAAGACCAGATATGAATTTAGTTATTGGTCATTGTCTTTGCAAGCAAATGCTAAGTTGCTCATGCAGAAGATCCATTTATTAGATGTATGAATTTGGACAAGGGGCAAAACAAAATTGGAACGCTCATATGGCCAATTTCCCATCTTCACTTCAGAGTTTCACTTCATTTTCCATGTTTTATTGTATCAGGAGTGGAAGTAGCTAGTTAAACCCAAAATCCTTGTCCAATTACTATTAAGCCCAATTTTAAATACGCACTTGCGAATTTTGTTCCAGGACAAAGAAAATCCTAAAGGGCAAGGAAACATTTTCAGAGAGCTTTGGAAAGCCAGATGTGCTACACTGAAGCTGAGACGCTGGGCCTCCCATGAGCCTTGTACTATTTTCTTACTGTTCTGCATCTGACACAGCCATTGTTCTATCAGATGGTTAAAGCAAAGCATTTGCACAGCAAAACCAAGAAGCAGCAGACCAGACCCTTAATACTGAAGTCAACGGCCCCACTAGGCCCTAAGCAGCTCAGCAGTGCAACAAGCCCCAAATTCCAGCTGCAAGGAGCATCTGTAGGCTGCAGTGCATTGTTTCATGTTGCCATTTCACTGTCAGTGTGCTGTACAAGGAACAGCACTTGCCTGTAAGTTAATATTATATCCTCTGGGATGGCAGCTGCCCAGTGGCCACTGTGGGATTCCCAGGGCTGTAACACATCTGAGTGTATTCCCCCCGAGCTCCCACCTCACCACCCTCTGCAAAATGCTCAGTGGATCAAAACTGCCATAAATATGCCAATATTGCCCTCTACTCTCAAGCCAAAGCTTCCATACAGCTGAAGTGCAGCACCTTTGACCACGCCTTGTACTGCTTCCTGATAAGGCTCTGCAAGACTCACTGATTAAATCTTGAATTTGAGGGAGCACAAGATTCAGTAACGAGACAATTTGCTACAGCATCACCGAACCTCTCCATATTTTTACTGTGTTCATCCTTACAGCTTGTGAATGTCCTTCGAGCAGCCCTTACTTTTTACAAGGTTCTTTTGTTCCTTTACACCAGTATTTCTCACCCTCCTGAAATGCTTTTGATTTACATGAACAGCACAAGAAATTCCTTCATACAACTCCCAGGAGATTTGGAAGTAATTTTTTTTTGCTTTAACAGTCTCAGATCTTAACTGCTTCAGATTCAGCAAGCATTACCAGCCACCCTCTTCTTGTAGGCTGTGATGTGAAAAACTCCTCAGTGAGACGCAGCCGCTGATCCTCTTGATTTCTCACGCAAGCCCTATAAAGCAGAGCTTGAAAAGATCACAAAAACCATACTCAAATTTAAGTTGCACTGGATAGCCATCAAACAGAAACTTCCTAGGACCATAAATCTACTAGCACAATGTAACAAACTTTACTGGAAAAAGGGAAAAAGGACAAGAGGGATTTATTTTATATTTATTTATCTCTCAGATACTGTCCCTAATTTAGTAAGACTTCAAAGGGGGCTGAGAGAAAGCACATGTACAGGGAAGAACGAGAGTAGAAAAGGATTCCATGAATTCACAAGCTGTGTATAACCAGTATGTTGTGTTCACGAGCCAGATGAAAGTGATGCAAAAGAGTTGAGAATTTCACATGACACAATTTTGGTATCGTTCAAATATAAAAGTGATTTCATAATCAGAAATTAACCAAGGTATAGAAGCAAGAAATTCTGTGTTCCACAATGATGGATTGGTTTCAGTGGCTGGTGATGGACTTGGGGTACCTGCACATCAGAAACAGCATCATGAACGACCAGTCCTGGTTATAAAGACCAAACCATTTTGTTTTCAAACAAAACAAACTTCTTTCTTCCTACAGAAAAAAAGAGAGGAAACCTTTCCCTCCGAGTTACAATTGCACGTATAAACAAGCTTCAGACAATCCCATAAATGGGATCATTCATCAATAAATCCTTCATTTGTTCAGGTCCCACAACAGACACTTCACCTTGGATATAAACCATCCGTAGCAACATGACAAGTGTCTGTACTTGAACCCTAAGATAAGCATAAAATAAAGTGTAAAAGGCAAACCTCAAAGAGACTCTAAAGCAGAATAAAGAACTCGCAAGTAATGCTTTGCTCTATTTTCTTTTTCTTTTCCCCTTGCATTATCCCAAGGTAGGAATTCCTGAAGCTGCCCTTGGTAGGTGCTTGGCACATCGTGTTCCAAGAGTTCTACATTTCAACTCAGGCAGTGGAGACTGTTTTTAAGCTCTGCCCTGGCACCCTCCAAAAGAGATCCCTACAGCTCCCATTTGCACATTTTAATGCCCAGAGTTGTTTCTTCCCTGCTCATTTTCATGTAAAGCAGGTTGAATGTTTGGTTTTAGTCTTCTGCTGCTAATTGGAATCTCCAAAAGCAAACTTTGATTAACGCTCCGCACGCAGACCTGGCCCAGCTGAGAGCACAGACCAACTCTGTTGGCTTTTCTCTCTCCCTGCTTTGCTCTTCTGTCCTGGCCACGGGTGTCACACACAGGGTCTGCCTTTCAGAAAAGCTCCCTGGCAGTGCGGCCCTCACCTTCGACTGGAATGCAGGCAGCAAAGCCTTTCACAGCTGTGGATGCTGGCTTGTTTCCTACTCACTCCTTTCACTCTCCCCCCTCTGCAGCCCCTGCACACAGCATGTCTTCTCTTCTCCTCATCAAAACTGGACTTACTCATTACTCCACTCCCAGCACTGCTCAGCACTGAGCCTTATGCATGCACAGGTTATGCTCACACATGCCTTACACTTTAGAATACTTCCCAATTCCTGTATCACTCACAGGAAAGCATCTGGCTAATTAAAGATTGCAGAAGGCTGCGTATAAAACCTTTTACAAACCAACTCAGCCTTTTTAAAAGCAAGGACATAATCAAAAAATTGGATTCAAATCCATATTTTGACTATCTAAAAAGAAAAAAAAACGTACTTTGAGCTATGCAGAGCCAGGGCTGGGAGCCATATGCAATATTTTTAGATACCCAGACTTCTTATTTGCTTTAAATGTCAAGGCACTCAAACTAATTAGTGTTCTGCCTCACCTATTCATAGTGCTGCCTTTAAAGCCAGCAGGAATGCTGCTCCCTGTTTCACTGGGAGAACGATGACGTGGAATTAGGATGGGAACCACAACGGATTAGTAAGTATTACCAGCAGAGATAGGTGGGATGCTACAATTCAGGGACACAAGAGGCGCTGCTGTAATTCCACGATTGCCACTGGGTGCTGGGAGCACCACGGGAGATGCTGTTCCAGCCCCTGGGCTCCCCTGACACATGTGCTGCCACGTGCTGAGCACACAGAGCATCCACCAGAAAGGTCAGGAGTACAGGGATCTCATTTGGGAAGACAACTTTTACGAACAGCTGTTTTTGTACTAAGCAAAGATCTACCAGCGTGTGAAATTTATGACTTCTCCAACTGAAAGAGAGGGATGAAAGCAGGTATTTGGGTTTGGCATCCAGCGGCAGTGGCCTTCCCTCTTCTCCTTCCACAGGGAACTTATGACATAAACTAAGAGGTAAAAAAACAAAAGAGGTGTTTATTCATCCCCATGGACTATCAGAGTGAACAACGCTCTTGCTGACTTCCCTGTGCTCCTGAAGGCAGAACATCACCCAGTGACTTTACTTCCAGTAAGTGTCTATCATCATCCTGCAAACTGCATGTAAATTTAAAAGTAATCCTATCCTGTAGTTTCCCTCTCTCATTACCCTGACAGTGAAGGACATCTGCCCCCTTTCACTGGACCCCAGCAACGGGAGAGCCCACGAGGCAGCACAGGAATTCAGGAGCGTTGTCGGTGCTATCGCTCCTACCAGGGCAAACACAAAATTGCAGAGCAGCCCACCAGATAAAAACGCCCTGAATAGGAAGGAAAATCACCAGCACTCCTGGGGTGTAATGCTTCTCAGCCATCTCCAAGAAAAAAAAAGAGCGGATTTCAAAGGGGGATGTAACTTTCTGTTCTGGCACCTGCTGAATGTCCCCCACTGCTCTCCAGGGAGGTTTCAGAGCATCTCAGCCGCCTGTGCTATTATTATGTCAGCACTTCTCTTGCTAAATCCTTTCCCAAGCAGTCTGAAATCCAGCCATTGTAATTCCAGGTGTGCTGAAAATGGGCCTGAAATTTTCTTCTACTGTGTGATGCATTAACGTGGCTTAAAAACACCAGGACTTGCACGCAACTCTGTATTTTGGGTGCTCTTCTTATAAGACAAAATTGCAGCTGGAGAAAAAGGAATGTGGCTCTGCTGGAGATTTATTTATCTGGCTCACAAAAGGGCAGTGACTACAGGCAAAAAAAAATCTCAATGTAACTGTATACTTTGAGTTTTCTGCCATGGGACAATAGGGGAGAGATGCTGTGCAGCTCCACTGTATAACAGGATCCATAACAACAAATACACTGGCTTTCAACTTCTTTGCCAAATTCGCCCCAAATTCTGGTTAAGCATACCAAATATCGAAATTAGAAAAAACCAGAAGTGTTGGCATAATAATTTTTACTGCAACAGCTCTGTAGACAGATACCCACCCCCATATGCAATGGAAGCCAAATGGCAACTGGGAATACATCAATATTCCTAATATTTATTGCTTGGAACTATTATATATCACTGTTGTAACTATATTATAGTGAGATTCTCTATACCATAATGCAGAATGCATGTAAGCAGCACTTCCCTTTCCTAACTCAGTCCTGGGGTGCTTGGATTAAACAACAGGAGGCCAAATGAGACCATCGCTAAACTCATAAAATCTCATTTTCTGCCATTTTGAAAGCAATCAGCTTTTTACCCTTTTCACACTGAAAAAAAATACAGCTAGAACAAAATCACACGAATTATTTCAGTTTGGATAATGTGTCTGGAATAGCTTTATTTTATCTTTGTGACCATTAGGGTCAGAAATCTCACAAGGCAGTTTCTGCATATCCTGACTACAACCAGACTGACTCAGCTCTAGATCAGAGCTTTTCACTTTTCCAGGTGAGAAGAAGAGAAATTTCACCCTTCAAACCAAACCTCTAGATCCCCAAGACTTCATAATATCCAAAATCACACCCAGATTTTGCCTTTTGGGTTATTTTTTTTGCACAGTCACAAAACTGCCATAATACCTAAGGCTTTTACAACCCTCACACAGCAAACTGGGCATCTAAAGAACGGAACTCCACGAGCTTGTGGCTATTAAAAATCCCTGTGGAGCACTGTGAACCATCCAAACTGCCCAGGGCCCAGTTTGGAAGGCCAATAATGAATGAATTACAATAGTGAATAAAGGATGTAATTAAAGAAGTAGGTTCTTCTGACATTTACATTTTGCTAGCTGCCACATGTCCATGAAATGTGTTATTGTTTCCCTCCTGAAGTACCAGAGTCTATAAATACCTTATAAGAATCATACACAGATTTTTAAGTCCTCTCCCCTGCCATATTCTAATTAGACACATTTATTGCGTGCAGAACAGTAAATGCCATGTTTTACTGTTCATATTTACAAGCAGAAAGATGGAAAGTGTCAAGGAGCAGGGCACGACTCCCAGTCAGCCAGAGGGATCTTCTGCAGGGAGAAGCTGTGGACAATGCACAAAGGAAGGTCCCAAACTTCACCATTTTCAACTCTACGTGCAAAATTTGACTTGGCTGTTGTACAGTTATTGCTCTTTATTGTTATTACTTAATATTTTTCACACTGCAGTCCTTAGAAGTCCTCAGCACGGTCCAAGACCAAACGTTTCTTACAAAAGAAGTTCCTATAAATAGATAATACTGGTTAAAAAAATAAAGAAAGAACTAAAAGGTAATCCCAGCGAGTTTACATTTAAATTCCAACCTTTGAGAGCTCAAAGCCAGGTTCCCCTCGGGACATCTCTGGGATGCATGAATGCAGTAGCTCCTCAGCATCATCAGGTTTAAAACAAGTTTGTAGCACGGGGGTATTTTAAATAAAAAATACGGGGGTACTGCATGAATATGTGTAAAAAATTCCTCCAAAAGATGACGGGCAAGGTAGGAAGGGATTTGGGAGTCATTTATTATGAAAACTGAATAAATGAATGGTGCAAGTTGGTACTGTGGACTGAGTCCTCGAAAGCTGATGAAGAGTAAAGGCAGCCATGAAGAGCCTGGAAAAAAACAATTCAGCAATGGGCTGATAAAAGAGAGAAGGCAGATTCAGCCCAGGAATGCAAAGGGAAGTGTGACACAATCAAAAGAATGAGCTGAGGCAGCAATCCTGGCAGTCACGATGGATTTCAAAAATAAAAGTCAAATTTGTCAAGGACAAAGAAAAGGATAACAACCGAGACACGAGATGAAGAGAGGCAGGACTGGGTTTTAACTCTCAGTGTGAGAGCAAATGCTGTATTTCACAGCAGGTGAGAAGAATTCCGCAAGACCTGGAGTTACCCTGGGTGTGGCAATCAAAAAACATCACTGGGTCAAAAAGGCTGCTGAATTTACAGGGCTGAATAATAGATGATGCTGATATTTTGCTCAGCTCTTTGCAAAGGAGGTCAGAGAGAGACCTCTGGGAGTCGGGATTAAAAGGCCTGGTTTAGCCACACTGGGCTTGAGCTGCTGGCTGAACATGCAAGGAGAGGGCTGGAGACACAGATCAAGACTGGGGAAGAAGACAAAGCTGGCATCACTTGGTTCGTTCGACACAATAACCAAATTTATGTTTGCAAATGAAATAACTCTGGCAAAAAGCACAGCAGGGAGAAAACAAAGAGTTCAAGGACAGGGAGCACACAGGAAATGCCAGATGAAAACTGCAGGGATCTAGGAAAACAGGTAAAATGCAGAGACAAGAGTCATGGAGGCCAGGTGGAGGGCTTTGTCTGGAATCAGCTGATCAAGTAAGATGCTCACAGAGGGCTGCACCTGACATCAGCCAGGAAGAGGCCAGCAGGAATTTCGGGAAGTTCCAAAGACATGAGGGGGATAAAACCCAGCTGTGGCAGCCCCAGGCAGGGACCACCAGCGTCCTCCTGGCCAATCCCACCCTCTGGCAAACACAAAACTCAGTGAACTCCTCACCCCATCTCTCCTGCTCGCTGCGGAGCCAGTAGAGAGCAGAAGGAATTAATTCCTTCTTTTATTTCTATTTTTAAAGACTCGGAGATGCTCAGTGATAGAGACTTTGACAGTTTGACATTTCATCTGCTCCAGCACATGTGCTTCAAGGAATAACTGCAGATCCACGATCGTACCTCGATTTCTGGTCAGGGATGCCAGAACCAACAGACTTCCAGTAAAATCAAGAAGTACCTTTGGTACATTTTAAACGAGGCCTCCTCTGCCAACAGTGAGAATTTTAATCTCGCTAAAATTTTCTTTCAGCCAAGTTTAGCTGTCCTGTTAGCAATCTATCAGCATAATTAACACCATCACTCACATCGAATGGGGAAGAGCAGCAAATCCAGGGGTTATCAGCACAAACCTGATAAAGCCTCAGAACATGCTGGAAAATGCTTTTACAGAAACAGCTTGAGAAATCTGTGTGCATTGTAAGGTCAAGAGAGCTTGAAAGTTCAGGAAGATGTTGGCATCCAAAACATTGGTTGGAACATTTCAGAGCCATAACACGATCTCAGTCGAAGAGAACAACCCGAGGACAACAGGATTATAACAACCCGCCACGTATATTATTTATTTGGATGTCATTTAGACTTAAAGCAGAAGCACAATCACCAGTTCTGCGGCCAGCATGAGGAGAGAAATTAATTTCTTTTGTGTGGAATGCTACAGGTAAGGTCTGGTCCCCTTTACGTGGAACAGGGCACTGAGTAACACCATTTCAGACAGGTAAACCCTCAAACAGAAAAAAGAGAAAAGAAAAGAAAAGAAAAGAAAAGAAAAGAAAAGAAAAGAAAAGAAAAGAAAAGAAAAGAAAAGAAAAGAAAAGAATCCTCAGCAAAGATGATGAAGGTTGGAGGAACTGAGAGATAACAAGAAGAGATAGGTAACATGAAATATATGTATTTATACACACGGTCTCCTTTCCTGGGTTTCACACTGCCAGCCTGAAGAAAAGGCTACAGATCAAATTCATGAAATACGAGTAACACACTGCAATACTTCTCTGCAATAAATACTGAAACCCCACCAGAGTATTCCTAGAAATGTTACAGTTCCACAGACTGGGCCCAAGAGCTTTATTTCAATAAAGATAGGGGTCAACATCTCTGAAAGAGAATAGACAATGCAAATGAAACTCACTTCCAGGGTGCCACAAAATAGGAAAAAATTGGTGAGATGACTGTCATCTTCATCAGCTGGGTTACAATCCATCTGTTTAGGGCATTTCCCATAAATAAGCAAGATACTGACACTGATTTACCCTGCTTTTTGGCCAATGGAGGAATCCAGAGAAATAATTTAGCTATAACAATAGCTCATAGAGAGCTGTATTTCACAGCATATTCTGGCAATTTGCACGTCCACGAGTCGATACAAAATTTAACTTTAACAGAAATAATTCTTTGCTTAAAGCCAAATAGTAATTCCTTGCTTTTATCTCATTTCTCTTTCACAGTGTAGGGGCTTGCCATTGAAGTCGACAGCGTTTTGCAATTAGAGACAACAAGAGTTTAAAAGCAAACCTCGCTGCACGGGGGTGCAAGGAAATCTTTTCCCAAGCATTTCAGAGGATTTAATTATTAGTTCCAAATACATTTTTGGAAAGGAATCTACAAGTAAACAGAGATTTATGGCCACATAAATAAACACTGAGACAATTACAGGCTCTTTACAGAGCCCAGATTAGTCACGCAGGTCTAATGAAGCATCACTGAGCTATCACAGGGAGATGGCCTGATGTGTGTGATTAACAAAACAACACTCAGGAACAGCTAACCAACAACCACGGGCCTCCACAAAATCTGCCTTTCCTTCCACATGCACAGTTATGGCTTTTGGTGCTTTCTTAGCAAATCACCAATCACTAAATTCCCCTCTGAAAGGGAGACTATTAAATAACACGATGCAGTTATTTGTATTTTTGCTGTCTGCAGATCATGTTTTTGAAAATATAAAAGAACTCCCATAAAATATTATTAACGAAGAATATATTGCAGCATTGAGGTCTAACCAAGATGGAGATGACAGAATAAATGGTAAAAAATTATTTTCATATAATATGCAGCAAGGAAATCTCTCAAGTGGCATTGGGTAAAGAAAGTCTGGGTTCAGCAATAATTGTGGTAGGGTTTTTTAACAGTTAAAAACAAAAGAAAATGTATATCCTTCAGGTAAGGCAATATTTAGCAAACATAATCTGGAGAAAGCAAATGGGATGGATGGAAAACATCTGACAACATAAAAAAAAAGGTGCATTTATAAAATTAATAGGGTCAAACCCCATGTGTAATGACAATTTTTGGCATACACACAACAGGAGAACATCCTGTTAGCCATATTAAATACAATTTTTTGCTATAATTTTCTAAATACACTGACAAGCACTTGGAAAGTGGTATGAAGGGACCTCTTTAGTTTAACCCCTGGCATGGAATGATGGAATATAAAAAAGGACTGTTATTCTTTCTACTGCAGTGCTGTAGATGAACCATATTGTACTGCACCTACAGTGCAAACTCACAGCAAAATCCTTCTTGTATTTTTCTTGGTGAGATATATTCTTTCCAAATTATATTCCACCTTCAACTCAATCTCCTTCATGGACAAATTTACTCAAAGGGCAGAATTCCTGATGGCTGGAATAATACCATTATTAAAATCAATACTTTTTGATGAATATTATGTCTGGAACGTAATAAGGAGAGCTTTAAAGTAGAGGGAGAAAAAAAACCTGCTTATCATTTTCAGTAGTAACCCAACCAGAGCCCTTCATCTGTAACGAATTATGGAGCAATTCCCCTAAATCATCTGTATGAAGTCAGATATGACACTGCCAATTTTAAAAAAAATTTGCTAGTTTTCAGCTACAAATTGATTTTTTATTGTGATAAATTAAAATCCAATGGAGGCCTACAAGATACTCAACATGAAGAAGCCCACTTTTTTTTCTGAATATTTTTATTCTTTTCTATCCCGTCGGACTGGCACAGGGGCAGACGTGACAGCAATAGATGATGGTAGAAGTTAAGAAAGGACACTCTAGAGAGGTGAAAAATCTTTCCAAAATGCCCTTTTGGGAATTCCAAAATCATGGAAATACAACTGGGGGAGAAAGCGTTGTGGGGGACAGGGAGGGTTGTTAAAGGAGAAGAGAGCAAATGCAAGATTATCCAGGCTCTTCCCTATTTAGGGCTGTTTTTTTCCCTGCTGCATAAAAGTAAACACCAGACTCCAAACTTTATAAACTCTGAAGTTTAACATGGAAATCAGATCAGTGCGAGTGAAACATCATCTTTTTGCAGCCCTTTATAGTTTCTTCCCATCCAAAAACCCAGGCTGAGGAATCGAACAATCTCTAGTTTTGCCAGCTTGTGGGATTTTCCAGCAGGAATGGGAATGAGATGACAACTGCAGGCTGGCAAAGCAGAGACAGGCTGGATGAGAAAGACTAAGAAGGAATAGGACAAGGGTGTGAAACTCTGGGACAAGGAGAGACCCAAGCCAGGGAAAAAGCCCAAGGGATGGTGGCTGTGAAGACGTGGCAGAGAGGATTTCATGCACCTCTGCTCCAAACCCTTGGCATGGGAAGCACGACTCTCCTGTTTTCGAAACAACACGTAAAAACTGCTGTGGAAAGCTCCCCACATCCCTCTGTCACAGCCCTGCTGCAAGAAGGACAACTCAATAGCCCTGTCCATCACTCCAGCAGCTCAGGGGCACACATCTGCAAGGTGGATTTAAGGGTTTCATGCTAAGCCTCAGTGGGTGAGTGACAGGTTTACTGTAAGGATGATATAGTTATGTCAGATTTAGAGTATGGGATGTCAGAGTTGTGAAATGAAGGAGACTGTTCCCATGCCCCCACCTCGCTTGCTGCAGACAGGAGAGCGTGCAGGATGCTGCAGGAGAGGCAGCTGGGATAAAGCACACCTCTGTTTCTAAAACACGTCTCCTTTTCCCTCTTTATTCCATGCAAAGAATTCCAGTGTTTGAGAAACATTCAGAGACAAGTGCAAAAGGAATAGACTTTCTCCTTCCTCTTTTTTATTTCCCCAATAAAAGGCTTTAATCTCGGGAAAGCAACTGTGGCTGGGGTGCAATTTGCACTGACAGCCCTAATTCTGACATTTCCTAATTTCTGTAACCCCAGCAATGCCCTCTGAAACACAGCTTTTGCCTGGATACTTTACACAACACATCCCAAATGAGCTTTTCATTACTAACTACTCGTATTATGTATCAGTGAGCTCAATGACATTGATTTTCTAATAATATAAATTAACTGGCAAAGATAATTTCATCTATCATCAGTAGGGTTTTATTTCTGGCACCATGTTAAATAGTTAATCTTCCAAAAGATTAAATCAAGAGCTTTTTAAAATTCAAGGCAGAGCTTAAACTGCTGTAAAAATCTTCTTAATTATGACTAAAACAGTTTGTGTGTTGTTGCTTCTGTCTACATAGTGTAATATTTTGCTTAGGTTTCTTCTTTTAGAGCAATTTAAAAAAACAAACATGGTATTGCTGCGGCAGAAACTGTGTAAGGCACGGAAGTCTCTGCAACTTCCTCCACCAGATGCTACAGGGGAAGCTGCTGCTTGGCAGCTTCACACAGCCAACCTCGAATTTTCCAGTATATTTTACCTCTCATTTCATAAAAAATCTGATTTTTCTACCACTGACAATACACAAGCTACACTCTACAAGCGATGTAAGGGCTTGCTCTGACAGATGATAACCCTTTATCGAATTTCTGAGATGCTTCATGTGTGAGATTCCACTGCCCAGCCAGGAATCGCTTCTAAAGGAACCAGGGAAAGATTCAGTTCTGTCCCACCACACGATCACTTTACTTACCCCTGTCTTTTCATCAAAGATTTTGATTCCCCCAAAGGAAACTGTTAAGAAGACTTTTTGTTTATGTTCTCCTTTCGATCGAGCCGCAGCAACAATTCCCTGTGGGAACAAAGAGCAGTTTTGGTTGGTTTCATGACTCTCCCAGGTGCCACGGGTCTGCTTGAGGATAATTCACCACTTTTCTAGGAAAACTCAAAGACCTTCCAGGAACAGTCCCCTCCTTACTTCTGGCTTCCTCCCTTTTTTCAAGGTACTCTTTATGCTATCCAGAGAGCATTTCAAATGTGCTCCCACTTCCAACCCCTGCACTAGCTAATCCTCCATGAAATTTGTTTTCATGGAAGCTGAAGGTCATTTCTAGCACACTTTTCCCAGCTATAAGCTGTTCTGTTTTATTTATTTTTTTTAAATAGGAAAAAAACCCAACAAGCAGCAGAGGCAAGAAAATGCCAATGACTTTAGCTTACTTCACACTCACCTAGAATAAGCAAATTGAGGTTTTTATAGAAGAAAAATATTCTTCTAAAAATCAAACTACACCCGTGCTGTAGAAAACTGGTATTGAGAGTTATTTTTTTTCATGATCTCAGACTTTTACTTTGTAAGAGAACTTGCTGATACCATTTCATGCATTACTCTCCCACAGCATAATTAGAACAGTAACTTCTGTTTCCACCTTCTCGGGAGCCTGCCCTGACCAGTAACACTGAACTGAGACCAAATAAAACCGGTTGTACTCCTAAATAAATGAAAATATTTAGACTTTATCTGGCTCTCTGCAATTCTAACATGCTTCAAGAACAACTAACTTAGGTTTTAAGACCTTCATTGCTGCCATTACAAGGATCTGATGTCAAAAGCCACCCCAAAACTTTATGGGTGGCCTCAAAATTCACACTGTGGGACACTGGGTTTCCAGAGCCCGTAACTCTGTGCTCTGCTCTCAAACATGAATTTCTAACCCTCCCTTCCTTTAACAGTTTTACTCATTTCTCAATACTGTTTAGATCTATCTTGCCACCTGCAAACAGGTATTAAGGACCTGAGAGATGTGGAAACATTAATCCATGGAAGAGAGAGAGAAGCAATAAGGTTTGTGCAGCAGCACAGTGACAACTCTCCCCATAGTGCCAGGAACTATGAAATGATGAGAAATACCCAGCACACATTTAAATCAGGTAGGAATATTGTGGCAGATGTGACACACCAACAGAGCACCTTTTGGAGCGGATTAATTTTTGCCTGCCATAAAACTGATTTGTAAATTATCTCCCAGATCTTGCTTTTAGGTTGTTGAACCATAAGCTGAGTGTCATCCCGTGCTGTTTCCCTGATGAATAACTCATTCCTCCCAGAGACTGGAACCCCGCGGGTTGGTAGTGCACCAGACACTATTTAGTGATTTCTCCTCCTGAAAAAAACCAGCAGTGGAAAACCCATCAGCTCTCTAGGCTGGGGAGAGGGCTGGGAGGGAAATAAAAGGGAAAAAACAGCAGAGGGCTCGCTGCTAGACCTGGTTTGTAAGCCCGTAATGCAGAGGGGAGATGGGAAGTGAACAGCCAACAGTGCGCTCCAGGAAAACATCACCTCTCCTTCCTTCCCAGTGACTCCAGCTCTTCCACACGTCCCAGGCTGGGGGAAAGGATGATTCCTGTAAGGAGCTCTGTGAGGGGTGTAAGAAGAGACCGGGCCATGGAGGGATGTCTGTCAGGTCCAGAGAGCCCACCCTCGACACCACTGGTATTTTAGAATCTGTCTACACTCCAACCTTACACCCAGATCTGCCTTTGTCACGGCTTCGTTTCATCCCCAAAACTCTGGGGACACATCTTTATGTTCTCATGGCCCATCCTCTCAGTGCACTGCCTGGTTTTGTAACACATCAGCGCTGCCATTGCTGGTGAAAGACATCCTCCTCCCAGTGAGGACACCAGTTCCCCCTAAATCTGGCTGCCTACACCCACCACTGTCACTCACAGGAGGTAACAGCCAGAGGCAGTGCTGTCGTTGATTAGAAATGTCATAGAAAATGCTCAGATATCCCATTTTCCTCCATAGTCGTTTACTTCCCCTTTTGCATAATAAAATTATTCAATTTGCAGTGTGTTGTTTGTAATTTGTGGACAAATTGCAGTGGTGTCAATCACTGAGTAACTACAGGACTCAGAGATAATGTATTAAAATTAAACCAGGATAAGCAATACCAGGCAGGAGTTCATGCAAAATTGACTGATTTCAATACATAATTAACCAGACTAAGGCTCAGTGTCATGAAAGGAGAATGAGTGCAAGTTCAAGCTGAAATTTGCTCCATTTGACTGTAATATTGGAAAGTTCCACTGCACCTTGAGCTTCATCATGGAGTCCTGGCATAACTTGTCCCCTCGGGCGGCAGAAACCTCATCTATCCCAATCAGCTTGGCCTTGTACCGGACACCGTCACCTTTGAACCTCTTTATCAAAGTGGCTTCGCTGCGATCCTGACCTGCAAAGACAACACGGAAACGAGGACATTTACAGGAGTGCAGAGGGAAACAAGTGAACACAGCCAGGTGCCAAATCAGATCTAACTCCGACCTCGACACGTGCAAACGTTTCAATGGAATTAGAAGGAAACGCTCGTTCGATAAAACCTCCTGGCCTCGCTACCTCAAAGGAATTCGCAGTGGAAGTGCTGCCATACAACATCTCCTGCATGGAATTTGCACACGAATTAGGTTTACAGAAGTAAGAGATAAACCTGAGTCACAGCTCGTGGATCTGAAAACTTGTGATCTGTACGAGTTGTTTTAATTCCAATACACAGGAGAATTCTACGTTTTGCAGGCAACAGTTTCTAACAGAAACAAGCTACAATTTCCTTACAAAATGACTCATCTAAGCAATATTTACACATATGAAGGGTGGAAAACCAAATTGTCTTATTTGCCTATAGAATACCGATGCTTTAAAACTCCTGGTTCTATTCTTTTTGCATATAAACATACACAGAAACAACTTAACTAGCAAAGGCTGCTCTCGTGGGCTTACCCTCAGAAGCTTAAAAAAAGGCAAAAAGATGTTTCTTAATAAGCATGCTTGGGTTTTATTTCTCTTTTTTGCTATTTTACTTTCATTACAATAGTAGTAGTAGTAGTAGTAGTATTTAAACTAATAAACTATTCTTATCTCAACCCACAAGTTCCCTCACTTCTACCCTTCCAACTCTCTTCTCCTCATCCTGCTGGGAGGGGACTGAGTGCCTGCACGGTGCTCTGTTGTCAGCTGAGGTTAAACCATGACACCAACGTACCTCAATTACCTGAAGCACATGACCGTGACACCACAACAACCCACAAAAGGGACATCTTTGTCAGGAAAACTTTCCCCCCCCTTCCCTGAGTATCTGCAGAACAGTTTTTACCGTGTCTCAGCTGGAAGAAATATGTTAGTTAGGGAATCAGTCTTCCTAAAATTGATTAAACATATATTTTGCAGCTGCCTGTGGAATTTCTTGCTAGGATCTCAAAAAAACCCAGCAGTGAGCTGTAAATAACTGCAACCAAACAAACAACTTCCAAGGCACAAAGAAGCAGGCAAAAGGGTGAGATATTACAGAATTTTCAGTTTCTTGGACCCAACAGATTTCTCAAAAAAACCCTTGCCTCAACATGGACAGACATTGCTAAAATTTACACTATTGCCACCCAAGGGCTCTGGTCACAGATTCTTCCAGCTGATGTAAGAGAATGAACCAAGAACCACAGTCTGCTACAAAGGAATCACAGGTCAGGATCTAGTCTTAGTCTACATTTGAGAATTCTGGCCCAAGCTTTCTCCAGAGCTCATTCCTATTTAAAACATCAGATTGAAGCACTAAAAAAAATTTAATATAATAAATTGTATTAATGTATTAAAATTAATATAATCTGATACTGTACAGTTGTATATCAATAAGAAGAAGTACAGAGGCTTTGGGGGAAAAATACTATTTTATTTCGCATTTCTGTTAAAAGCACCTTCTTTAGCAGTCAACACTTGGGTAACTTTGCTAATTTACACACCTATCAAGTTGATCAATAAGTTAGGTTCAAAACTATGGAATCAAGTCTTTACAATACCATTACGAGCATATGTGACCAGCAAAGAGCACTTCCAAATGAAGATATTAATTTGGTTCCGTTCCCCTCAGAGCAGAGCACTGTGAACTAATGATGGATTAAATGTACATTAAAAAACAGAGCTATTTTAAGCATTTTGAGATCTTCAAGTATGTTTGAGCTCACAAATACCATTTCTTTCAATGAAAAACATCAGCTCAGAGCAATGTTTTAATGCCTCATTTGTAGCCCTTTAAAAATAAGGCAGCCCATAAGTGCTGCTGTAATGGTTCAGCAGTCACCCAAGTGTTTCCCTTGATTTCTTCTCACCCCTGCTCCCTCAAAAGAATTGAGCAGGGCTGAAACTTCATGCTCTTACACTGTCTTGTATTTAAAAAAAAAAAATAAAAAAGGCAAATGAGACACAAGTGAATCAGAAACTCTCAGCAGTGCTAATACCATTCCCCAGGGAAACGTCAAGGCAGATGTTGGCACCATCAGCTGAAAATGATAAAAAACCATTTCCCACTTTCAGCCTCTGGAGCGGGGCAGGAGGGAAAACATCTGGAGACAAAACAAAGTACAACAGTAACAGTGGACTTTTCCATATGCCTTTTATACTTGCGAAGACATCCTGTTGATTTGCAATAAATACGATCCAACTCCAACAGCTTCCTTAGCTGAAATTTCCAACTTTACGCCTTCGTTAGAGCCAAAGGCAGCTGTGAGCCGACAGCAGGAGCATGTCAAGTGCTCAAGAGTCTTTTCTGGGTCCAAGTCGTGACTGTGACCTTGCATTCATCTGTTATTTTAACATTTATAATACTTATTTCCACCTCTGCTGTATTTTACTGCACATAACCAAATCCCTGCCATTAACAGCCCACTCAAACACAACTTATGGCCGTGTCTGCTCGGGCACAAGTCCCATGTCAATTATGACCCAGATTAAGCAGGATGAAGTGCTTTTGGGATAAATGACTGGGAAAAATCATCAGCCTGAAACCGATGTAGATATTTGAAACTGCGGCAGAAGCTGCAAATTGCTGGGGACCACAAATTCATCCGTGAAACCCCCGAGCATATGTCCCGTGCAGAGCACGCGGAGTGCACACGCACACTGCCCCATACTGTGCATCAGCCATCTGCAAGCCACCACTCCTCAGCACACACCCGGATCTCCTCTGATCGACAGTCATCCATATTCCCAAATTTTGGTGCCGAAAACTCCCTACCTGTTTGGGAAATGACCACGTGACACTGTCAGTGCAGCTGATTTTACAGCAGCCACGAGGTGTGAGGATTATGGGCGGTGATACTTCATTCGAACCCTGGGCACTTTGGAAAGCACATAGTCCAGACTGTCATAAACATCTCATCATTGAAACAAAAAAGGGTGGGGTTTGGTTAATGACAGTTCTCGAACAAGGTTCTTTCTGTGTCTGAAACTGCATAAATGAGAGGTGCCTGAATTACGAGGCTGTAATTCTTCCTAGGCTTCAGAGGAGGGTGAGTGATAACATTAAACCAGTAAACCAGAGAGCTGTGCCCGTGCCAGGAACACGCCCAGGGAAGTGAATCTTTCCTTCCATGTAACAAGCACAGTCAATCTTTGCTCCTTCACAGCTTCCACCCTCGTCAGTGGAGCTCGGCCATCAAGCCTGGCTCTCCAGCCATCCCTGCCACCACACTGGATGGGTCCCAGCCTCTGGGAAGGAAAATTATTCTGGATACAGGGCTGCACTTACAGCCAGAGCTGAGTTTTATTTGAATATTGTGGAGCCACATCTTGGGGTTGGGTAATATCTCAATAGTTCAGAGAAGGACAGTCACCTGTGAAGGTATTATGGAACACTGAGGCTTGAGGTCAGAAATCATTATTAGGCCATGGTCTGCAGTCAAATTAGAAGCCCATGTTTAATGACAACCACTCCTCTCTCCATAACACATTTCCTGAAATCGTGTTTTAGCAATTCTTGACTAGAGAAGAGCACAGATGCCAAATCACTCTGGGTGAGCAGCTGATGTCCACTGTAGCTGTCCACTGTCCCCTGCACAGGGAGGGATCTCTCCAGAGCTCTTCTTCAGAGGACCAGTACCTTTACATCATTCTAAAATGACCTTAAATTAAATCTGTATCAAAACTTTTCAAGATCAATAGGTACTTCCCAATGGTTTGCTCTAAAATGCTTTCATAGTCTGTTTTTCACAAGCATAAGGATTTTTCATAAGAAATAACCCAGACATTTGTTCACAACTCAACACAAGCAATCTACAATCCAAAATGGAACAAGATTATCAAAACTAAAATAAATTTGATTCTCATTCCACAAACTGAGAAAAAATGCAGAAGCTAAAAACCCACTAAGAAGTCACACAAATTCAGTTTAGAAAGGTGATCACTTTTAATTAGAAAATGTGCCACTCTTGACTCAGCCAAAGAGAAGTTTCGTTTGCAGTGTTTAGATTTATAATCCCTGGAGGCACTTAAAATGTAAACGTAAGAGTAATCATTTTATTTTTACCTACTTCTGTAGATGTCACCACACACCCTTGAGCCACGTGTGTTCCAGCTGGACCCCCTGCTTCTTCGTGAGAAGGAAAACATGACCTTTGCTGAGGAGCTGTGACATTGCACTTGGACTTCCACGGTCTTTTAAGAGAACAATAAATGCCCAGAGCTGGGTGATGCAACGTGCTCCCAAGCTCCCATATGAAGTGGGGAGTGGCTTAGCAGCATGATCAGCATTAAGGTACTTTATCCATCTCACTAAAGCTACCGTGGAAGTCACAAACAACGTTTGTAATGCAGTCAATCATTTTTATTCAAGGCACTATACCTTAATTAAACTGAGATTCCCTCAAGCAAGCAAAAAACAGCCCCAAACCCCCAAGTACTCAAGCCAGGTACCTCAAGCCCAGTCAGCCCCAAGGGGTGACTGGCAAACAGTCCAAGAGGGAGATAAGCTACTGTGGAAGATCCAGGACGGAGCAGCCCCAGCTGAATTCCAGAGGTGCTCTGGGGCCGCACCCAGCAGCAGCAGGCACTGGGGCTCCTCGGGAAGCTGCAGCCAAGGCAGCACCATCCCCTGCCTTTCCATCCAGAGGGAGAGCTGTGTTTGTGTCTGTCTGGCTCCCCGCACTGCTCTGGATTCTGCCTCCTGCAGCTCACCCGAGGTTCGCTTCCCAGGCACTGCGTATTTCAGCGAGTGTTCCCTCAGTTACCCTCACTCCTGGTACAAGCCAAGGATTCCACTCCGTTCCGGCTCTCAGCCCCGCAGAACACCAAGCTAACCCCGTATTAATATGCTAAAGTTCAGAGCAAACGCTGCTCACCCTCCCAGAGGATCTGTGAGCGAGTGTACTTCATAAATGGAAGAAGAAAACGAAGCAAAGCCCCGCTGCAGTGAGAACACTGTTGCTCTTCCTGTCCCCCTCACAACACACTCAGCATTCCTCGTAGCACTCGCTAATCTAAACCAATAACCTTGGAAATGGCTATATCCTTTATTTAAATGTGTGAAGCCCTCAGGGCATAATCTGAATTTCTTGATTTTACGACTGTAAAATATATAATGATATTATCACCAGAGTCAATAACATGCTCCTGGCAATCAATTCGCTGAAGAACGACGCAGTACTGTCTTTTTTTTTTTCTTCTTTTCTAACGAATAAACTGTCAAAGTTGTATCCATTCAAATTATGCACACATTCAAATTATAAACCTGAAATAACACCTCCTTCCGTATCACAGGGCTGAAAAACAATCCCATACACACTTATAAACAGCCTACGTCTTCCTGGGGCAATTAGCATTTTTATGGGTTTTTATGGCATCAACGCAGCGGAAAATACAAAACACTGTGGTGCAGAATGACCTCTAAGACGCCACACAGACTGAAGACTCCTAAATTAATTGCTAAGTGAAAGGTATTTCCCATTAGCTGTGCATATCTATGCACCTAAACACACACACACACACATATATATATACACACACATGCATAATGTTATCTATTTGTACCTATACACACACGTGATGTACAGGTTCATTCGGTGTCAATTATCCCAAGAAAACTCACAGCAATTTTAATCAACTACAGATTTCCCTAGGAAAAAAACCCTAAGCAGGTGTAAAAGAGAAAATACTCACATGCAATTAAATGTACATTTCAGTACAGCAGGAACTGAAAGGAACTATGAAGATAACTCTGATTACTCTCCTCGATGGCACATTTTCCTCAGTGCCTTCACAGAACCTCAGGACCAACACAGAGGGCTCAAAATGATCCATCACACAAAGGGATGGATTGTGACACCACAACCACAGCACCCTGAGAAGGCATTTCTTTCTTCACTATCGTAAAAAAGTTCAGTGCAGAATGCTTATTTGGGATTTTAAAACTGAGAAGCCCCCACAAGTTCTCAGACTCTCCTGGCATTTGTTAATCTAATTTTTGAAATTTTCTCCTAGAACTAGGAAACTTGTTGCTGGGTCGTGTATTTGTCAGTCTTCGAGAGCATGACTGCCCAACCCTCCTGTGTGGCACCCACAGATCTGCCACAGAAAAATAAAATCTTTTTCCTTTTCTAACACAACATTTTAGACAAGAAACCACATTATACCTAACAGTCTATGAGCCCAAAATTTAACTTCTGCTGTCAGCACTAGCATTCTCTTTCTCTAATAATACTTCTTGAATTATTTTCTTGCAATTAGACATTTTTACCTTTTTTAAAAAAAAAAAAAAACAGGACAGATACTTGAGGGTTTAATTTTAAGATCAATACTCCATCTCAAGTGACCAGAGCACAGTCACAGCACGATTTGTCACGACATCAAGCACTGCTGTCTTTTAAATGAAGACGTACTTTGGATTTCACGCTTTATTTCAGTGATAAAGGCTAATCCCTAGGAAATGAAAAAAACTACTGATGTAGTGAAACACAACCTGTTTATGGGGGTACAACCCTAAAAAGCATGTTAAAATTTTATAAGGAACAAGCACCTCTTTTCTATGTAAGTCCCTGTACAAAAGCTTGGTTACAGTACACAAGCACAACTTGAGTGCAAACTTCTCCTGTCATCAATTGATAAGAAATCTGAAAAGTCTGCAAGATGTTGTTCTGGAGTGTTTTTAATGCCCCGTTTCGACAGCAACACAATTTGTCCTGAACGCAAAGACTGAGAATGCTTTCACAGAAAATGATAAACTACGTAAAGAGGGGACACAGAAACCACTCCAAAGGCTCAATGAACTTCTATTACGGTTTAATTTAAAAACATTACCTCCAATTTTAAGCACAGGTAAAGGCCCTCCAGGAAAACTCAATCATCATTCAGACGATCATCTCAGCAGTACTCCCCGACTGTTCAGCGCTGCTGTTCACAAAACCTCCAGCTGAGAGATTTTATGGCTTCTGGCATTATTAGCCCGAGAATTACTGTACTCGAAGGCACCTACACAGCCCCACTCCTAGAATCAAGTCTCCTCTGTAAGGAAATAAGATGTTCCCACAATATTTTCTGTCCTTGATCAGTTTTATAAGCAGAGATGTTCATCAGGTGGCAGCCACTGCACTTGCCAAGTTTTTATCTTGACGTTTAATGCAAGATGAGCACGATGCACATTTACCATCTCCAAAGCAAAATGGTTGCACGGATTGGATTAAATTATTTCTTTATACTACGATGAAGTCTGAGTATGTCAAGAGAAGGGTTCTGCTATTTGCAGAGGAGGCCTTGGTATAAAATAATGTTTGATTAAAACTTGGGACAAATCTCAGTGATGGAGAGTCTAGGGTGAGCACCCGGGAGAAGGCAGTGATTGAGCACCCAGGCTCCACGGGCAGATGACAAAGCACTCATTTTCCTTTTAGCCAGAAGGCTCACTGATCAATTTTATTTTCTTAGATGGTTTTTGAGATGACAGAATATGGGCACATCTTCAGACACAGAAATGACCAAAAGCTGAATGTAATTAAACCTCCTTTCAGCCTCTGTACCATGCAAGTCTTCATAAATCTTTGAAAGTCATTTTGTAAAGGAGCCTTGTACAGGCTGTGTGCAGAAGCAGCTGAAATTCCAAATTCTACATTGATTTAAAGTGAAATGAGACCCTGCAATAAAACTTCATTTTGGGGTACTAACCTTGTTCAGCAAGCCCCAGGGAATGACCAGAAGTGAAACAAGGGAAACTTGCCAGTACATTTTCTGCTGCTAGAGAATTAAAATGATGTTTTCTGGACAACCAGAGGGGAAGGGCAAAGACAGGTATTTGTGGACTCTCCTCTTTGTTCACCTAATGTTTCAAAGCTTTAGTAAATGTTTAAATCAAATAGACTTTGAAATGTCAAGTACATAAAGCCCTTAGGAAAACAGGGTCATCAACTATTTCATTCCCTACTCGCTTGCCTGGGTGTCAGTATGAAATCAGCTGTTTCTGAGCTAAAACCAGCTAAGAAAAGGTAACTGATGGTACAGTGATCCTTAATTTGCATTAATATGTGCACTGCATTTGGATGGGGCATCATAAAAGCCCAAGCACTCTGAAAACCAAAGGACCTGTTACAGCTGTACTCATGTGCTCGAGCAAAACAGTCCCAATGGGGCACTCAGCTGATACCATCTGCTGCCAAAATCTCTGTAAAGGACTTCCAAAGCAGCAAGGAGAGGCCAGTCCAAAGGGGCTGCTAAATAACCCCAGAATGTGCCATTTCCCAAGCAAATCTGAACTTGTTGGGGCAGAGGAAAGTCAGAATTCCCTTTCCTTCCAAGCTCCACCATAGCACCAAGAAGGACCTTAAAGCACATGAAAAATTAGCCAACACGAGGAATATCGATCATTTACAGACAAGCATCTAATTAATTATTCTGGCAGGTGAACATGCAACAATATCCACAGAGTTGCTGGATCTCCCTGATTCCTCTTTAATCCTACAAGAACTATAAGAGCTCAGAACTCATAAAAAAAATAATCAAGCTGCTTTTTGTGTCTCCCTATACCTGGCTTTAAGCATGCAGTTTTCAGGAACAATTTTAATTAGACTTTCACTAATCCAGGACACAGACACGCACGTGTTTACACGTGGCGCCCCAAAGTCATGTCGAGACACACAAATTCACAATTTACACTTCAAAGCCTACGAACTAAATTCTGTTGATGAGCCTATCAAAGAGTTTAGTTTTTGTTATGTATAAAGAAAGAGAAAGGGTGGAGAATCAGTTCACTTCATACAAATACCAGATTCCTGTGCTGCCCTAAGATAAATGTTAATTCCCTGGGACTATGAAAAGAGCAAGTTAAGAAAAGGTTATGCTCTGCTGATTAACATTCCCAAATTTCTCACACGTTCAATGAGAGAAAAAAAATCTTTCCATTCAAGATAACTAATTACAGGCACTAAAGCCCCCAAAGACAAGAGCAACAGCTCGTTACAGCTAAAGCAGGAGGACAAAGCCATTCACTGATTTACACTTCACCCTCTCCTGTCACCCCTGTGGTCCCCCTGCACCAGAGCTGTGTGCAGGCACAGAAACGGGGCTGTGCATCACACTGCATGGTGCCAGGGCCACCTTTCCCCTTCCTCTGTCAACGCAGAACTTCATTCTGCTGAAGGCTGATGTCAATGCTCTGCAGAATGTGGATCACAGCGGGCTGGGAACATCTGCAAACTGCACAGTCTGGGGGCTGTGCTTGTGTCCCTTCACTGATTTCATTCCCCAGAGCAAATAAAGTCTCGCCTAAATCTCAGCACTTGGTCTTCTGGGAAAGAAGGTGAAGGTCACTCTTGAAGCATTAAAGCTCCCACTTCACTTAACCCCAGAACCACTTCAGATCCCTCCGAGCAAAGACTCCAGCAGAAAACGACAGTGCAACTGCAGAACAATCCTCAGCTTTCCTCCTATGGAATTATGTGGCCCTGACAATCACATCTGGATTATTATTAGTTCTGGTAATATTGGTGTAAAACACAGCTCTGGAATGTGCAACCTGTAAGTTTCTGCCTTAAAAATCTGGCTTCAAGGGCACGGCATTAAAGGCAGCAGGTGTCCTCAGAAGGGAACTATGCACCCACCTTACAACACCTATTCTCATGCAGAAAAAGGGAAAGAATGAAAGTGTCATGCTAAAAAAACCCCCACAGTAAATAGGTGTTTAGAAATTATCCTAAGATCACATTAACTCAATAAGAAAAGCGGTTGCTATTTATTTTCCGCAGTCAAATGCAAATACCAGTATTCGTCACATGGCAGTCAACAAAAAACCAAACCACTCTTTCCCTGCTGAAATTGTTCACATTTTGTTATCCAATGTTTCAGGAAGAAAATTATTTTCATTTTGGCCTCCCACTGCCTCTGGAACATCAGAGAATGTCTCTCTCCGTTGGAAAAACAATAGGAGGCAAAGAGGAAAGCAGCTTTCTTCCTGAGACTTTGGGCTAAAAAACGCCATCAATTTCAAAATTACAACAGTGGCAAAGTGCTTCTTTCAATCTGGTCCTTTCATTTTTGCCTCCTGCTGCTGTTCCTATTGTCAAAGTGGCAGCAGGAGGCAGGAATGAAAAGACTACTGCTGGCAGTCACCCTTGGGCCAACTGCTGATAAGAAGTAAAACACCCCTGTGCCAGAGCGAATTCCAGAGGTAAGAAATTGGGGTTTGCACATCTCTGGTGTGTGCAAAGCCACGGAGGATCAGCACATCAGGAGAACTCCTCTGCTCCTGGAACTGCACTGATCAGGCATCAAGGAGCCAAAGTGTTTGGGCTGGAGCTCAGGAAACTGAGAGTGAATTGTTGGGAAAGTAATGAAATACAATAAAAACAAACTTGCAAACCCCACTAGCTAACTCTGCGTCAAGTAAGACGACAGGAAACTTTCCCCAGCCAGGAAAAGTTGGAGACCTTTTCAGATATTGAGTAGATGGTTTGAGTTGTAAGGGCACAAGGACACAAGTGACCATGTTTGAATCCAAAAACCCTACTGGTATGTGAGGAGAAGCAGGAAAAAACACCAAAGTCAAGTGCTAAAATTTTTACAAACTTTAACGCATTTGCTGAGCCACCTGCAGAGCAGTGCAGTGTTTCAGAGCTGTTCACTTGAAGAGCAACCAGAAAGAGATCACTAACAACCCTCCTCCAAACACTGCAAGCCAGAGAAAAGCTCCTAAAACACTGACTGTGACTAACCCAAGTAATCACCTCTGTCTCTTGCCCTTTGGTGAAGCTTCCAAAGAATCCAAATCACTGCAAATCAGTGTCCTCCAAGCACAACTCTTTTTTAAAAGGATGCCTTCTTTCCCTGAAAGGAGGAGCTCCATCCCCAGCTGAACAGCACCTGAAGGTGTCTCTGCTCGCCGCCCACAGCGCTGTGTCTGGCAGCTGGGCACTGCAAGGATGACTGAACTGGATCCTTTTTGGAAGAAATATGGGTGCTAAAGGGACAGTTTAACCTAATTCTAGGAAGTTTTAAGCAGCTGGAGCAAATCAAGATAGAGGGTAGGAGCTATGGCTCAGCCTGGCCATGCTTAAGGCTTGAAAGAGAACAGATTTGCCAATATTATACATGTGGTTTTACCACCTTTGTGCTAACAAGAGTTCGTTACAAGAGAGCAAAACATTCCCCTGAAGACCTCGAGGGAAAAAGTCTGAACAAAGTCGACTTCATCTGCAGGGATTCTTTGAAAACAGAGAAAACAACCGGGAAGCGAATAAAGGGGCTACTAAAATGGAATATGTTATTATTTTTCATTGCATGGATTAAATAAAAGGAGGGTTATCTTTGCTGAAACTGAGCCATGTAAAAGGTACTTTTCTCCCACTAAAAGCATGATACTTTACAAATAAAATCACTATTATTACTTGTGCTAGAACTGAGCAACAAAAACTTATGAAGCTTGAAAACGCTATTCTGCGCAACAAGCACCTAAAATGTTTCATCACCTGTGTTTGTTAAAATAATAAAGAAAGATGATTTTTTATAAGAATCCATATAAACTTAAACTGAGAAGACTCTTTTCCCAAGGTCAGAGTTCTCTGTTAACTTAACCTGCAGAAAATCCTTGTCATATTAACTGAAAGGACACGCAGATAAAATCAGTCTGCTGAAATCAACACTGGCATAAGGAGCAGCTGCAGGGGGAAAAGTAGATTCTATCTACACCATCAAAATATTACCAGATTTTTAAAACATTATTACTCCTCCTGCAGTTGTGCTTATCTTTTGAAAAGACCTGTCTATTTCGTGTAATTCTCTCATTATCTGGCTGCTGGTACCATCAAGCTTTGCTGGCTATTTCTACATCTAACAGATTTTTCGAGACCACGTTGAAAACACTGATCAAATGATGCAGGAATCCTTCTCTGGACTGCACCCCAACGCCTCCTCAATAACTTGCCTATAACTTATTCATTTACAAACAAAATTGACTGTGTCTAATCTCCGTGCAAAAAACCCAACAATCTAATAATTTAATGTCTGTATGCAGCTTAGAATATTATAAGATCGGGCATTGCTATGCCAGGTTAGTCTGCTATTAGCTGGGGGATTCTCAAGCATCTGTCATGCAAAGTAGGTCAATTTCTAGCCATATAATTCTGATTATGTCAAAATATTTATTCATGAGTTTTCTAATTCAACGTACTTCAAATAAGTCATATTTATGTGAAGAAAAAAACCCCCACATCTAAATTATGGTTGTTAACAACTGGGTTATCGCAGCTTCAAACACCCTGCTAATCCAGAGACGTGGAGAATGTTTTTTCCTTGCAATGTACTATGTAGTAACAGAATTGTTTTCATTTCCTATTTGCTGTTATTTTTAGTCTGGTTTCTCAAGGAAACAAGAGGAACACAGCCAGACACTCCCTGGGTGTTATGTGGGAACGTGCAGAGCAACGGAAACCCCCATCCTCCCTTCTCATGCCTGTTCTGCCCTGCATTAACATGTGCACCTTCAGGCCAATTTCAGTCAAGTCTCATCTGTATTATGAATTCTTCACTTTACCAGGCAGGGGAAAAAAGATGCTTCAACAGAAGAGAACCATCCTACGGACGGATGTGCTGAGGTGAGGCCACACTTGAGCCTTGTCTTTCCTGAGAGCTTAGATCAACATGAAAATGAAAAAAACACTTCCCTGGTCCCTCCACACATGAGAGTCTTTCCATCAATATTAAGAGATTACCAGGAGGAAAGTGGGATGGATTTACAATGGATGTCATTATTCACATGCTCCACAAGATCTAACCCCTTCCAGGGAGAGATCAGGAATGACTCCAAGCTGCAGGCAACACTCCTGCAGTACCAGGCAGATGGAAAAATTCATAGATTCATGGAATCAACCCATCTGCCATCTTCCACTATCCCAGGCTGCTCCAAGCCCTGTCAAACCTGGCCTTGAACACTTCTAGGGATAGGGCAGCCACAGTTTCTCTGGAATCACCTCATTACCCAGCCAAGGCCAGCTCCGACCAGTTGATCACATAAATTCAGGAGCAAATAACAACTCCAAGGTTTTCAGAGCTATTGCAAGCAAAGAAAAGGTCTTCAGGATCTCCATTTCCTTCACTGCACTGACCTTGCTGCAGCTTTCAGATTACCTGTGGATTTCTCTTGCTTTTACCAGTCCTTGCTTTTATCACCACCCACATGTCGGATTCCATATTTTATCCACCATATTCCTATTAAACACCCTAAAAACGGCTTGGCAGAAGCAAAATCTTTTAACTTCCCTCCCCAACTAAGTGCTGCCTAAGCCTCCACTTCATCTTTTAATACACTGCCAGGAGGTACATCTGAAATTGCATAGTACCATCATTCCTGAGGCAAAAAATGATGAGCCTAATTCTTGTCTTTACTGTGTTTCCTTTCATGCCATTCCAGCACCACACTGGGAAGTGAAAATGAAGAGACGGAACTCAGCAATGCCCACAGTGAGGTGCAAAAGGCACAGAGGCCCTGTGCAGGTTCGCCTTGGTCACATGCAACAGCTTATGCGTGTCTGCCTCTAAGATTCTTTACTTCCAGGACCGAAGGGAAAGAAGGGCTCTACATTTCATCAGTTAAGAAGTTTTCCCTGAACCACAGAGAAAGACACACGAGACTTAAAACCTTCTGTGCACGACCAAACCTTCAGGTAGCCTTGATACACCCAAGTTAGAAAGGCTGCACCCGAAAAAATCATGAGAGGATATAAGTCACCAACCACGCAGCTCCTTTTATAAGCTTTTAACTGAAAATACATCTTTCTGGGGACCGTTTGAGCCCTCAGTGCTCTGGAGCTGCACAAAGACACTACAGCCATCACTCCCATGTTTGCTGGAGGTGCCACATATGCACAGAGCTATGTTCTGTCAGTGACCTTTTTAATCAAAGGGAAGAAAAGGGGGGGCATTACCACTTTTAAATGCTTTCAACTGCCAGTGTCCTAATATTAATTTTCTAAACATTCTTCTACCCAGGTAATTACACCACGACCTGCGTTTCCTTTGTGGGGCTGCTTCTCATGCAGGGATTTAAATGCTATGTTTTGTTTCATCTGTAATTGTTTTCCCTTAGACCTTTCTGGTGGAGTCTGTGGGCATTCAGTGTAATCTGATTGCTGATTACATCTATGGCATTTATTTTAAGGCCTGTTGGGCTGGTTTGAAAGAATCACCATGGTGGCTAACAAGTCTAATCTCAGAACTACCATTTAAGAAAAATTCTTCCAAGGTTTAAATGCCAATTCTTTCTTCAGTCACCCTCCTATGTGATGTCCCCCTACAAAAACCCTATTTGATACTAAAAGCATCAACATTAAGCCTGAAGTGGCTGATCAAAATATAGATTTAGGTGTCAAAATATATTTCTACTGTATAGATTTTACAGTCAGGAGACTACTGTTATGGCAAAAACTCTTCACATTTTAGAAAACTTAACAGTGTAAGACAAGGCAGGTTACAGCAGATGTTGTAAGATGAGGAAGACTTCATCCTTGGGCTCATATTTTGGCAAGCAGAAGTTTAAAAATCATGCAGAACTTGGGCAAACTCTGACACTGCCTTTTGATGGTATGTGCTGCCCATCCTTCACCTGCACAAATTTCCAGTTCTTTGCCTACAACCTCAATACTTTCCTTAGGAAAATGTGTGGGTTTGATTTTGTTTCAGGTGATTTCAATCCCAACACTGGGGCTCTCAACGTAAGAAGGACTTGGAGCCAGTCCAGAGGAGGCCACAGAGATGCTCTGAGGGCTGGAGGAGGCACAAAAAGGAGCTGTTTGAGCTCGGCTCACACCAGAACCCACACGTGCAGGACTGGCCTTGGTCAGGACTGAGCTGACTAAATATTTGTCTGAATAATGCCACTGCTCAGCACAGCAGTTAATAATAGCAGGGAAAACAGGATTCATTTCATCAGCCATGTATTTCTCTGATTACCACAAACAAAGAAACAGGATTGTGTGACAATTTGGAGAGCCTGGTAAACTTCAGCAGTGCCTCGTAATGAAGCCTTGGCAAAGAAGTAAGTGATATACAAAGATTTTTCACACTGAAGCTGTGTAAACACGGTTTCCACTTTTAGAAATGTATCCTAGCAACTCATAGGAATGGTTTTAAAAGACAGCTGGACAAAACCATAATTTGGAATAAAACCAGATGTAACTGCTAAACCAGCAAGTCTGGTGGTCCCAAGCTGGCCTTGCAGCACCAGCTCAACTGTGATTCAAGATGCTGAGGAAAGAAACACCAGGACAAACAGATGTTTTACAGCTAACATCTGCAGGATCCACTAAAAAAGATGCATCAGAGTCGCTGGAAAGTATTCTGAATTTTGTATTCATTTGTTACTGATGTAGAAAATCTCTTTGGCTTCCAGTAGCAAGGCCTGCTGGACATGTACCTCCTGTTTCACATTTGCGTGACACAAGACAGAGGTGCAGGATGCACAACTGGATTTTATTTATCAGAAATTCAATCAATTCCATTGCAAATCAAAACATTTTTAGTCAGTTTTACAGGAGAAAACTGGAAGAAGAGACTTGTATAATAACACACAGACCTTGATTAAATAACTAATCCATAATTCAGCAGAGACATTTTGCTGACATCACCAGCAAGGAAAAAGGTTCACAAAATCAACCATGAATACAAAAAGAGCCTAAACTATATTTCAGGTTAGGGTTGAGACTACGTTGCGTAAGCATTACTGCCAATGGAGATAAACCACGTTTAGACACAACAGGTCATGTTTTAAAACCCTCCAAGAAGCTGAAACACGAGAGCAGAGCATCCCGCTCCTGAGATGGAAACAGAACAGCCCTCAGGACACGCTCGGCTCTGCTGTGGAGGATCGTTTTGCTTTCCAACCACTGTTTACATGTGAACTACAGCACACGGCACACAGAGAATAATTAACTATCAGGCTGTAAATTCAGACACTGTAGGGTTATTACCTCAGATAAATCTTTGCAACGGCAGCCAAAAGTGGTTGTGAAGGGCAGATTCCACAGGTGAGCCCAGACTGGATCCTGATCCGGTGTTCAAGGGCTGAGCAAGGGATTCTTGGGGGAGGAGGAAGAGTTGGGGCATTTTTGGGGGTTAAGGTTGTTTTTTAACCAACACTTACCATACATTCCACTGGGTAGCTTAGTTTTCAAGAAGCAGGTGTATTAAACTGAACATCTAATGGGTAAGATTATTTTTAACCAGCATAGATATATATAACTTCCTCAAAATTTACATTTAACAGTTTGCTAGAGGCTACCTTTCTACAAGTAACATCAGTTAATTTGCAGTCTCACATGGCATCCTGAGTATTTGAAGAGAAGCTCAGTTCTTTGATTTTTCATGTCTCCAAAGGCTGAGTTGTAACAATTCTGTTATAAAGTCTGTCAACAGATAAACTACCAAACCAGACATGCACACTGCAACATAATGCACATTTCACTTTGATAACGTTGATAAATATGATATATTCCTCCAGGTTGCATACAAGGGGCCAAATCCAGAAATCTGGTTTTGGTTCACTGAAAGGGAGTCATGTATTACTCTTTTTCCTCTTTGTGGATTGTCTTATTATCAAGAGTGAATTGGATCTGCTTTTGTTACCCAGTTATTCAATATCATCCTACCTTTCATGGCTTCACTGTTAACTTTCAGTTCTACTGCTCTGGATCTTATTTTACTCTTAGTGAACATCCCTGCACCTCTATTTGGCTTATGGCACTGGTTCAGGGTGACTGACTTCATCATTTTATTATCTCTTCCCCTCTTTCCAATTCATGTATTTCTTCTGAACTTTAACACTTTTGCACTTCTCAAGAAAAGGGGAATAAAACAAGATGAAGATTAAACTGAAATTCAAATGGAGAGCAGCATAGCCCACACTACATTTGGATTTATTTTGGAAAAAAAAAAACCTTAAGATCTTTTGTTCTAAATAGAGTTACTGACCTAGAAACATATATTCATTTCTGGAAATAAATCAAAATTCCTCCTATGTTAATCTACTTGTACCAGTGGAAGCTAAGTAGTCCCTTAAGTAATTTAAGTTTCCTTATTTGAGTGGGAGAAAATTAAATAAAAAAATCAGACCTTTCCCATCGCTGAGAGTGTGTTTTGTAGAACAAGCCAGTTATGATTAATTTCTCTGTTTGCAGTAGCAAAGGCATTTTCCTTTAAAACTGGAATTGGTGTGAGCAGATAGTCTGGTTTTTAGGGAGCATTGTATTAGCAATTAAATAACATCCAAGTATATAAAGCAGCCTAGGTTTGATTGTTTGCTTTTGTTTTACTGTCATTGCCATAAAAGTCCCCCACAAAATCTGCTGATTTCTGAAACACGGAAAGCTCAGAAATAGGAACCTTTTTCTGGAGGCGGCTGCAATGAAAAAAAAGTGGAAACCTTAAGGAATTAATGATCCTGCTGAGTTTCCTACCTCGTGCAATCATGAAGCTGTTTTATAAAAGGGCAGCGGCGCCAATCATCCAAATCATCCCCTTTTCCTGCAGTGCTGGAAAGGAGGAGCACTTGCTCTGCGCCCAGGAAAGGGGGCACAGCCCAGGAGGGATCAGGTGGCTGTGCCCGGAGCCAGGGACTGGCAGTCAGAGCAGGAACTCCTGTCACGGAGCACCACTGAATTGATTCAGGCCTGTGGTATCTTGTGAACCCCTTTTCCTCACACAAAATGTTCTCTACAAACGTCTCTTCGCCTCTGCTAATTACCTGCGGATTAGGAAGAGCTAATAAAACCCCCTCTTGAAAGGCTGGATGAATTTGAGATAATAACAAGGTTGTGATGTGCCTAAGGGAGCAGGGGCATCTTTCTGATTGTAATTTAATCAACCTTGATTAAAAGAAAGAAACATTTACCTGTATCCTGTTTAATAAATTTTGATAAAAGTCTCTACTCCAGCAGGCAGCCAATCAATCTCTCCCACCTCCCACGCTCACCATAAACTCAGATCTCATCTACTTCTGCCCCAAGAAAGCCAGAGGAAGACACAATGGTGCAGTACATGGCTAAAACCCCTGAAGAACACTCCTAAAAACCAAAACCCACACCAGCAGTGCTCTTGAGAGACACAGTCCTGACTTCCTCTTTTAATACACTCCAAACCCCTGTGCTGGTATTTGGGATAACTGCTTCCTTAGATTGGGGATTTTTAGCCAGCAGAGCAGTGCTGATGCATTTGCAGCACATTCAGCCCTCAGCACCACCGCAGGGATGTAAAATTGGATTTGTGACTCAAAGGATTCTCCTTCTCTGACCCTGCAGCAGAAGGACCACCAAAGAGCTTCTGGCTTCCCACAGCACTCGGATAAAGCCTTCTGCAGCAGCAAGCTACCCTTGATGAAGTGTCCCCCAGTAACCATCTCTAAAGAAAGCGTAATTGAAATTAACTACTTTGTCTTGGTATGCTGCAGCTGAGGAGCCAGCAGTAAATAGTAATTATCTGTACTCTTCCCAAAATATCGAGCCTCTGAAGTTCCAATTATTTGTTCTCTCATACACCAGAGTTCACCATGAGTGTAAAAATTTCTTCCCACCATTTCTTTTGGTCTTCGAAAGAAAAGACTATGCAGCAAAAAATCTAAAGATGCAATGGATTGAAAATGATGATTATTCCTTATTATTGAACATGATTAGCTTATTACTTCCGCAGAGAATCTTAATTACTGTAGGTGTTACTAATTCAGACAACTAGGGCTTGATTAGGTTAAAGTTATTTTTCCTGCTTTAGTCTAATAGTTCCTTTTATTTACATCAAGAGCCCTAAGCTGCAAACACTTTAAAAGAACCCAAAATAGTCAAAAAAACACCTACCTTCCAAGTGACTGAGTAGGGAAATAATGAGTCAGTGCTGTTTCATCAGAATAAATCCTAGCCATGGACTGAATTGTCCATATTCTTCACAAAAGCTCAAACAAGCCAATTCCTGTAAGGTTTTAGGCCCCAAGTTTAAACAGGTCAAAAAATAAGAGCACTGAAAATTAAACAGACTCTGCACACAATAAAATTTAACATATTGCAAAATCACCTTCACTAAATGGGAGATGAGATTCTGAGATGCTTACTCCAGTATTAATTTGAGTGTGAGTGCTGATGAACTGAGGTGCTAATTAACTTGTAAAGCTATCAGTATTTGGCTTCAACTGATTGGCTGTATTACAGAAATCCTAGGATGCTCAGAACATGTCAAAAAAAAAGAAAAATAAAGCTAAAAATACTTAAGTTCTTACTGTTTGGAGACACTGGTGGTTTTAAAAGCAACAGAAGGGAAATCCAACAGATAAGAGCTGCTTTGCAAAATAATGAAGTGAATTAAATGAAACTATAGCTTGATGAAAATTGGTGAAGAAAACAGCACTAATGATGCTAAGAATGGAATATAACATCTCTCTGCCTGCACCACACATTCCATAAGCACACTGTGCACATAAAGCAATGCAGTGAGTGCAATAAACATAAACCACAGTAAAAAGGAGAATGTGCACTTTATATTAGGCAGTATACAGAAACTCAGACCAATTATGTACATAAAATATTGGTACATGCTTCACAGAGAGGCAAGTGGAAAAAAAACAAGGAAAGAGCAGGGCAGCAAGCGACATTTTCAAGATGAAGGAAGCCCAAACCAGAACAACAGGAGCTAATTAAAGAGCACATGGCATGGCAGGCTATTCCCTCTCCCTTACCTTGTTCCAAAACCCCTTCAAAATATTTTAGGCAGCATCAAATGAGGCAGGAGATCATCCATTTTTACTCTCCCCCTGCTTAAAATACCACCACAAACTGCCTGCCCTGAAGCTCTTGTTTCAAATGCTTCTCCCCTTTCCTCTCTTATCTCCTCAGCTGGATACAGAAGATTCCCAAAGAGGCACTTCCACATCTGGCACACAATAAAGTTTAACATCTGAGAGGCACCTGCTGAAAGTCTGGGGTGATGATTCTGGGTAGGAACAGTGGCCCCACAAGCTGGGATCTGTCTTAGAGCTTGGAAACGTCCCTGAAAATGCAGCAGTCTGCAATTAGAACACAGCTAAAGGAAGGAACCCACCTGTTTCCTGATCATTTCTGCACCATTTTGTGTTAATTAAGGATCATCTATACCAAATTTTAAGCCTGAATGTCACACAGTTAATAATGAACAGAAAACAGCCACTAGCTCAGGAAAGAAATATATAGGGAAGCCAATTAGCAGGGGAAAAAAACTCCTCAAAATTGTTAAATACAGATCCTTAAGTGTCTTATTACATAAATAGTTAATTAAGAATAATTTACAGAAACAATTATCATTACCACATTAACACTAATTGTTCTACCCAGGAAGACAGCATTGTATAAAGCAAGATTGCCTGCCTGTTACTTCAGCACATAAAAATGTCAAGGGACTTTCTTTGGTCTCCTTAATTCCCTTCCAGCCTTTTACCATCTCAAGACAGAAGGGCTGTAAAACAAATCCATAGAACAGGGGTTAACATACTAAACACACCACCTGCCTACTTTTATTGAAATAAGTCAAATTTTTCTATTCAAAATATTCCTCCTTTTTTCCCCTTCCTTCACGAAAATATGTCACTTACAACCCTGCCCAGGAAAAAGTGTCATCGTTAATATCGTGCGGATAACAAGGAGCAAGATTAAGTAAATAGGAAGAGACATAATTATGTCTACATACGGTTTAAATCTTGAGATTTTGAACTCAATGGAAAACTCTTCAAAGAGGGAAAAAAAAACCCAAACAACAGCAGATATAAAAGAGAGGGGAGAAAAAGACTGTCAAAAATTACACGCAGGAGGGATGAAAAGGAGGCTTTCTGCTCACATCTCTGACGCCAACATTGTTTTCTCCGAAGCTACAGATGAAATAGGAGCTCAGTGCATGTACCAGGCACAGGACCTGGCCCTTCAGCTCAGGGCTGCTGTGCCTGATTGAGTTTAATTTAAGCCTTCTTCAAACTGCCTCCCCTGTTGCCTCTCTGCCAGCAGCTTTCCCCGCACTGCACGTCCTGCCTGCGGGACAGGGAAGGAGGGCAGCTCCTGCTGCAGCTTGGGCAGCACGGGGATTTCATCTCCACGGGTTCCCACTGCCAAAAACCAGCCACCTTCTCACCCACGAGCACCCCAAAATCACCTGCCTTCTATTGCAGATGTGCTCCAGTAAAACAGCTGGAGATGGGAACACCTCCTCCTTGATCTCACATATGAGAAGTTCAAAATCCAAAACTTTTTCGCAGGACAAACAGGGCCTCTGAAATTGGAACATTCAACCATGTGTCTCATCAAACCAATCCAAAACCCTCATTAACAACAACATTACTACAACAATGGCCCTAAATACAGCCACCTTCTATTTGCTCATTTAAAAGGCAACCAGACCGATGTCCTTGGACATTTCAAATAACGTGCTACAAACCAGCTGGGTTTTCCTCAATCTGTATGACAAAAATGCCAGCAATCCCCTGCCTGCGTCTTCCAGGAAGAGACAAAAATTAGAACATTTATTTTCATTTAGACTTGCTTTTCCTCAATTGCCATGCAAATTAGAGGTAGGTGTGGAAGGGAAACAGAGATCTTTTAAGATGTTAACTTCTCACCTTCCCCTGCAGTTACACACACGCAGCACTAAGAGCTCTGTAGACCCGCAGCAATCTGGAGAAACAGACTGTGATAAACTACTACATATATTTTGCATAATTATCAGTGTGAGGGGCTGGACTCAAAGTTCTTCCCAATCCAATGATCTCGAGAAATAGAAAGTTTTAAGGTGCTGATGCAGGAAGACAAATGAGCTTCATTTAGTGAGTGCAGCAGATCCCGATCCCTCTGTACAGTCAAGTGTCAATCACTGAAGTGATGATTTCCAAGCTTGCAGAGGGGCTGGGTAACTACAACAGCCCCAAACTCAGCACTAGATGCATTGTTCAAGCCCAGCCTACAAAACAGCATTAACCCAGTTTTTCCTAATTACGGCTCAGAGAAATTCCAGGGTGGCAGCAACTTCTGCAGGCTGGCCTGTCACATGAGAATTACCCGATTTGGGGCTTTTGCTAAAATAGCTTGTAGGGATTAAGCTGTTTTACCTTGAAGCCGAATTAAATAAATGCACCACCTCATCAGAAGAACAAAGCAGACTTTAACACTGCTTGTGTCAGTGCTGTCATTCCAAAATTCCTCAGCCTCAAGAAATGCTGCAGAAACACGAGCTCATTTATACCAGGGCACCTGCTCTTAGCAAGGCCAGACAGGGCATTATTATCCTGTACAAGCTCATCTTTTGAATAAAACAGCAAAACTGGAGACTGAACACTACAGAAGGACAAAATTTTTACTTTTTCTTACGTCCCAAAGCTTTCTTGTGAATGCTAAAGCTGTACTTGTCCAGCTGCCCCACGAGGGAACGAGGAACCTCACAGGGCCAGTTTACCCGTGCTGACAAACAGGATTTTCAGGCCAGCTCGTTACTAATGATTCTGTGTGCAGCTACTGAATAACGAGGATAACTCCTGAAAGTCATTCCGTGCCTCTGGTCCTGGTGCCAGGCTCCACGCGAGGCTCCCTCCGCTGCTCTGCCGCATGTCCTGATGGGTGTGCTGAAATCAGAGCTCAGCCTTTGAGAGCTCCCTCCAACAATGCTGCCTAATGAAAATGATGGCAGAGGAGAAGAGATCGGTAATGAGACGTCTCAAAAAAAGTCACACGTGCTCGCTGGAAGGTGCGGGAGCGCTGAGGTGCGCTCCCCTGGATTTTCAAATAGGTGGAATAATGACTTCCCCAACAACTGCAGAAGCTCCTATCCTGGAACTGGCTTCTTCTGGTTTCAAACAAGGTGTAACAGGGAAGTAGCACTCAGAAGACACAAGCCCTGTGTTGCTGTTGGCTGCTCCTCTCCTCACACAGAGGCTCAGGAGTGGACAGGACAAGGACGAGTTTCCCACCCACAGCCCAAGGATCCCACTTAACCACAGGCAGGCTGCTGCTTCCCTGCCTGAACTTTTATCCTGTGCTACTCCCAGCTCCAGCACAGTCAGCTCATGCACAGTGTGGGAAGGGAGAGGGCACCTTTCAATATTTAACATCCAAATGAGGCCCAGCATGGAAACATTGACAGCTGCCCCATCTCTGACTCCCTGCCTCACTGGCTGACACGACTTTTGCCTTTTAATCCAGCCAGTGCAAAATTCACACTCAGGGAGGCTGCTCTGGATGGGACTGCACAGGACTTTGTACCTTGAAGAAAACCAAACCATAACAATAAGGCCATCCAGGTTTTCAGGATAAGTGCCCATTATTAATACGGAATTTTTCAGCACTTCTAGTTTGCAGCAGTGAGTTCCATGAGGCAAGTATCTCTTTTTTTTGTAACATAAATTCACTGGTCTTCAGGTTTCACTCCTTGTTTCATCTATTGGCATGAAGCATCTGTTTTATCTTTCCAACTCTCTTCACTAACCACCCTAATTTTATCCAGATTCTCTTGTGTATTTTTTATCTGCTATCTTTTTGACTCTAATCCCTTGCAGCACGATGGCATTATAGAACTTTTGCAACTTTTTTTAATTTACTCCATTCTCCAGATGCGCTACGATCCTGTCGGCATTAAGGGGCAAGCAATTAATTTTTCTCTGTATGGTGGGAAAAGATAAGAAAAAATCAGCTAAATTTACGGGTCAGAGATTAAGGAGAACTTTCAGTCCTGCACTTGGACCACAGGAACACCTACCCATTGCTAATATGCTGCTTTACTGAAGTTGTTGTAAGAGCAGCTTAGTGAACCTCAGGCATGGTCCAGATCTTACCTCTGTGATTGCCCAAGGCTTTTCAAGCCCATAATTCCATCGAATTAATTTTCTACTTTTATAATGTCATTTTCTAATTTTATCATTCTCATCACTCCTATGAAGAGTGGAACCAAGAAAATCGGGAAAGATTCAAGCGAAGGTTTCCACTGTGAGAAAAGTTGCAACACCATTTGTTGCAACTGTTCATCACTAGTTGTTAAATAATACACGTAAGAGACAAAAACACTCAGTTAACACGAAATTGCTCATATCCTCTTTTTGCTGAAATCCATGTCAGGTCCTAATTTGAACAACAGACAAAGCAACAGATTTTCAAGATCTACTTTGGGAATAAATACATCAAGGATAACTTTTACAGCATACTGGAAAGCAAAAGTAAAATCTGAAAGTCTACAGAATTACATATACAAAATCGAAAGCAGCGAAAAATAAAGATGTAGGCAAATTTAAGGTATAAATAATATTCAGTAATAACTTCATATTCATTTCCTTTTCCAAGTACTACACATGTATATTTTCATTTATTAATTGCCATCACACTTGTGAGAAAGCTACAACTCAGCTTTGTTTTATGGGCTGTCCTGGTTTCAGCTGGGATCATTTCTTTTCGTGCTTAGTCACCAGCTGGGCTTAAACCACGACATGGGCATTGCTTTATTTTTCTTAATCAAAGGCATTTTAATTTAATTAGCCATTCTGTTATTTTTTTTTTCTCTATTCTTTTTTAAAATGACACCACTCCCCTTGCAGAGCAGCAGAGGGGAGGGAGGCCGTGCTTCCACCACTCCCCATGTCCCACAGGCTGTCAGTGACATCCTGACCTCCCGCAGCTTGAGCCTTTTCCCTCCGCACTGGTACTCGCTGCTCAGTGCCACTGGCACCTCTTCCTCCATCAAGAAGAAAGATGAACAGCCCAGGTAGTCAGGTTCAATTTCACTCCATAGATCAGCTAACTAAGAGAGCTGCAGCAGAGCATAATTTACATCCTCCGTCAGAAGTCTGAGTGTAGCTGACAGCCAACCTCACACAGCTTTGTCTGATCTTAATCCAGCCCTGCACTCTGAGTTCCAGCAGCAACCAGCCCAACTGAAACCTTTTAATGCCTATCCTGCAACACAAAATGCTTCATTGCTAGAGAAAAGCCTGTTCTTTATGGGAAAAAAAACCAAGAAACCAAAAACCAACCAAACCAACATAGCATAGAAAAATACAGATTAAGCATTCAGCTATAACAAGCAAAGTGAAATCCAGATGAATGTCCCCCAGGTGACTGTTCGCTAAAAAAAAGAGGGGCACATCTTTCTTAATTCTGAGGAGTTTAATACAGTTTTTGAGAAGCAAAAGTGTCTTTTTTATTTAGCTACAAGTGACTTCAGCTTCAAGCAAAGCATTCACAACTTCACAGGCATCACTGCTACAACAACACTTAACTAGGCTGAGCCTTTCCATCATCACTGTCTAATGGCTCACCTAAAAATGGCTTTGCAATAAAATTGTATTAATTACAGCTAATACTCTCACACTTGATCAAGAAAAATGCATTCTCCTCCTGTGCCTGTTCAGTGACAGAACCTGACATGGCAGTGCCCAGAGCAGCAGCATCCTGCTGGAACTGTCACCCCTCATCTACCTCAGGATCCTTCACAAAAGTGAAGCTGAGTGACAGTGAGGTAAAATTCAGCTTTTAACTCATGCTGGAGATTGGAGAGTCAATGAAAAGCTTGTTTCTTTCAGAGCCATTAGCACTGAGTCCTTCTATAAGAACAGGTACAGCTGCTTGAAAGGCTGGAAGCTGGCAGCTCACAGACACCTGAGAGAGGAGCCTCTGCTGAGGAGAAAAGGCTTTACAGGCAGGGAGTTTGGCTGGTATCTTTTAATACAGAAAAATAGCATTTTCTTTTATAAAATCAATGTGGTTTATCTGCCTTTCACTGATTTACAGGACAAACCACAGAACTTTTTATCAGATCATCAGAGACACCACCTAACAACATTCACATCTGGGAAGACTCGTGCTCAGACAGAACAATCCTTGTTCCTTTAACTGATGTTATTTAGTAGCTAAGAAGCACAAAAGCCTGACTCTGCGTGTCGAGTCCATAATTTTACATATCTGGATTCCCAAGATTTACATCTGTCATAAATATCAGAAACATGAATCTTGGAAATCAAATATTAAAATGAGGGATGATACCGTGATGCGCTGCAGCACAGGCAAATTGCTGTCATTTCCTGAGAGGTGGCAGCATTTCAGTGGTGGCTGATTGCTTTATTATTTTTGCATTCATTGCCCATCAATGATGTGTGCAGGTTCATTTTCATTTTTAAAAAGTAGCTCTAAAATAAAATTCCGAAGTGCACCGTTCACAAGAGGCAGAGCGCACATGCGATGTCTGAATTCCTCATCTTTATGTAGTTTCAAACTTTGTACAGTACTTTGAGATGTGGGATAAAAAAGACAGACATCCACCTCCACAGGCAGTATTTATAGGTGTGTACAGCATCCCTACTAATTCTGTGTTTCAGTATGTCCAAAATATGTCCAGCCATGGAAACCTCAAAATGTACATTAGCATTACCAGCTTCTTGTACAGCAGGTTCTCAAAAACACTTCTTAAATGTACTTACACATCTGCCCTTTCCATTCCAGAGAAAGGGAAGAAAGAGAGCAATACTTTCATTTTTTGGTGAAACAAACTAATGGAAAAATACTTGCCTATATCCTGCAAGGGAAGCAGCTATTGACACACACTTTATTACCATCAACTGGAATGTTCTTTGCTCATCAATACATTATCACAGTGTGTTGTTTTTCACACAGGTACCTGGATGTTAATCCCCCCTGTATTTATGTGTTTACTGTTCACTATGTTTTCCTCCTTGTACACTGAAGGTTTGCTGGAAACTCCCTGAACCCCTTTGCCTGGATCAAGCTTTCTGTACAAAAGGGCTATTTCTGTGCCTCTCCCCACATTCTCTTCTGAATTTTATTTACTGCAAGAAGGGGAACTAAATCAAAAAACAGTTCTGTAAATACTACCCACACTGTCTGGGAAAACACCAACAGCACAAGTCATGGCTTTTAAATTGTTACTTTAGGAGAGCTCAAAGTCCTCTGACCTCGTTGTAAAAAGCAGGTGAGATTCCCCATTGATGCAATTTGCTTTGATACCCTTGTTATTTGCTCCTAATCTTCCCTGCTTCTGCAACTGTGATCTCATTGTTCTGTATTTTATTTCTCTAAGTGCAAAGGGAAGCAGGAAAAGTGGTTTTCTACTTAGTGTCAACACACCTGATGGCAAAATAACTCAGCCTCGTGTGAGTAACACGGGCACTCGGCACGGACAGTTCTCAACCCTCACCAGACCTTTACAGTCACTCATTCTCCTTCCTACATTGGATCTAAACCATCTGTGGATGCACTGGAACTCCATAACCACACAAATACAGAGCCACTGACACAGCCCAGCATTACTGAACACCTCCAAACCTTCCTTTGGTTTCCTAGACAACGTGCAAAGGTGAGGGAAGACTAAAGCCACAAGCTGCCATAAACCCCCTCTGTTGTTAAGCAGTCGATGCCCAAAAATCATCCTCAGTGCAAGCTGGGTGAAGAGAAACCACTGCCAGGATCCTTCTCTCAGGTTATTTCCAGTTCCACGGTAGCAAAAGGATGCTTATTTTCCTAACAGGTTAATTCTAGACACCTTCATGGGAAGTCTATTATGGGAGAATATGCACAGAGAAACTTTTTCTCAGGCAAATCTAAGCTGTGACTTCAATAACCATATGAAGCTTTGTTTCAAGATTACAAGATGCTTCTTTCTGTAATTCATAAAAGTTAGGTTTGGCTCTTTTCCATCAACAGCTCTGATCTGTCTCTCACCCTTGTGGCACTGCTCATCCACCATCACCTTCTACTCTGCATTGCTGCTGTTGCTCTTTACCTGCAGCCTCTGGAAAAGCACTGCAGAAACATTTTATTTAGACAGAAATGGAAAAGAACCTGTAATGATGCCAAAGAGCAGTAATTAAAGTGAGACAAACTAAACTGGGGAGACACTGAAAGACAATTTACATGAAATACCGTATTTCAGCCCACCTAAGGAAAAGAAAAACCTAAACAGTTTTTCATTTAGGGTTATGGTTAATTATTTATGAAGGTAAATCCATAAAGACTAACAGCTATATTAGAGAAATCTTCTGCCTGTGTATTTGCAAACACTGCAATTACCACACTCCCGAAGTTATTTCTGGGCTGTAAGTTTTGATGGGGAAGAGAGGAAGAATGGAGCTTTTTCAGGAATATCCCACTAAATCCAATCTGAAAAGGAAAAATTTTGATTTAGATTGAGACTATAAGAGGAGTTGAAGAAAACCAAAGTGTGGTGTGATGAGAGCTCCAAGACTGGTAAAAAAATTCCCGTTTGGGTGTATTTAGACTACAAAGGATTCTCAACATGCAGGGGATGTTCAGTATAAAGTTACGAATTTAAGCAGATGTTTTCAAGGCAATCACTCAGTTTAGGAAAAATGCACCACCGCAAGTGCTTGATTTGCTGCAATAATACTTGTAAACAGTTTAAGGAAATACCTGAAATTACAGACCAGTTATTACGGCTAATTCAATTCAGCATCACAGCATTCCTCAAAGGGAGACAAGTCAGAAATATGAAACTGTCAGAACTTCCTTAAAACTCAAGCACGATATAGCCTAAATCTGCCACACAGCTGAAAAAAAAAAGTGGAAGAAAAATTAAAAAGAAACTTCAGAAAACAAGGCTGACGTGATTTCTGCGTGCGCCTTTTGGGATTCAAAGGAAAAAAAAATAGGCATTTTCTGCCAAAGTTATTTGATGAAAGTTGTTCAATCCCAAATTTCCTTTTTATCTGCCTTGGGCAGAATTCTCAATTTCCTACAAGCAGAGTCCAAAGTGGGTTTGGATGCTCACTGGCACCTCCGGAGCTGTGCAGATCCAACACCTGCCCCTGAAGCCGCCTGTCATTTTCCCCGATGCCACTGACACACTTTCCCTACTTTCCTCTTTGTTAACTCATAAAAGGAAAAACTGGGAAGAGAGCAGCTTCTGCTGCAGGCTGGATTCATCAGGAACGCCCTGACAATGCGGTGCCAAGTGAAGGGAGGCAAAACTCCCTAAGAAACACGGTGAGTATTTTCATATTTTAATTGTGCCGTGCTGCATATTTTACCTGCGGGAGATGAAAACAGCCTTTCACGTGTTTACAGTGAGATGTACATTTTTATCAGAGACTGAGGGGAAAAAATGGGTCTAAAAGGAGAGAAACAAAGGTTTCTTTTTGTGAATATGGTCATGTAACAGGACAGTGAAGAACCTGCACCAGCTCAGAGCAAGAAGTATTTGCACAACTCCAAGTCCAACAGCAGCTGGATTTCCAAAGCAGCTTTCCTTTCTCCTCAGTAGCAATTTCCTTCTATTTCTATGAAAATAAAAATTTTAGAGAAATTCCAGTTTCCTCACATCCCACGGCCTTTTTCTGCCTTTTTCACTAACAAAGAAAATCAAGTGCCTGTGTGCTTAGCAGCTACTTGGGTGTTAAATCCTTACCTGCTCCTCTCCCAAAGCCCTTCCAACAAGGGGTTTGCCACATCTGTCTTAGTGCCAGGAGATTTTCACAGCATTAAACTGCCACAAACCACATTGTGTTGACCACTCTGAAAACTAGAGACACATCTCACTGAAAGGTGCATTTATGCACGTTTAAAAGCTAACCAGAGAAATCACTGACATTAATTTATTTCTCTCCAAGAATCCTTCTCGACCCCGTAAGCAGCAGACCTGGAATCACGTATGTTTATTCTTACAGCCGGGGGACCAAAATCCCTTCACAATGACAAGATATTTAAAATCTCTCCTTCTTAGAGAGCTGGCTTTATTTCAGGCATCTTAAAGACAAAATCACATTCCCTCCACAGAGTGCCCCGTTAAGAGCCTGGATGTGGCTGATGCACTGCACAGCCTTAACTGGAATTTAAGGCTTTTAGCCAATCTGCAGCTTTGTCTACACCGCAATATTTTGCGGGTTTCTTGGCTAGCTGAGTGGGGAAAACCTCCCCAAACCTTCATCCTGAGGATAGTGCTATTTCTTTCTAATTTTCTTTATCTAAATGGACAGACACGTGGGCCACCAATTCCCCGAAATCACTGCCATGTCCCCTGCCCTCAGCCACGTCACCAGACCACTCACACACTAATGAAAGCGTGTGAATACATCATTTCAAAGTGTAAATTCTAGGAAAAGACATTTCCATACTGGTTTCAACTAACACAAACTATAATTTAAAATATTGTCTTCATTTGGTAACTTCTGAGAAATTTGTCTGCACTGATTTCAGCAGATTTATTTTGACACAACTGAGAGCTGAGCCCACCACATTAAACGTGCAGAACTTTTGCACTAGCTCCAAAGCAGAGTCCCCAGCAAATCTGCCTTAAGTGGGACAGCTCTAGCAAACTAAAAATTAATCCTCTCCTCCTAATTTCCCACAAGAGTGTGGACATTTTGTGGTAGGTTTCTTAATTACACAAAATCTCCCCAAAGAATCTTCACCCTGGAGCTTAATGAATGACACCACACATCAGATAGGAGCCAGACAGAATATATCCAGTAAACTGTCCTCTGATGAATCCACTACCTCAAAAGTCAAATTAAAGATGTGATTTTACAGGAATATGTTTATTCCCCACATCTTTTCTGGGAAACAGCTTCTTCCTTTAAGTCAAAATCCTTAATCATGGAGTGAGTCCACATTTCTCTGCCTAATTCCATAAAATCTCTAAGCTCAGAGAAACCCCAAGTGCAACGTTGGTTTGACATTTCCTGCCAGCATCTGGGATGCAGCAATTCAGCATCTGGAAAGGTAAAAAACACCCACTGGAGCCAGTGGTGACCCTGGCCAGTAAAAAGAGCAACCTGGATAGCAAGAAAGCAAGGCCCACAGCCAAGATAACGTCAAGTTATTCGATATTGATTCAGTATTAAAACCCTCTTCGTTCTACTAAAGTCAAAATGAAATATTTTTATGTATTTTGAGCCTTATTAAAACCTATTCTTCCTTTTTAAAACAAAACTTAATTGAAACCAGCTAGAAGAAGAAAGCTTCATTTATCACGAAGTGACATTTTGTAATTAAAATACAGTTCAGAACAAAATGTTTAGCTGCAAAGGCGTGAATTTTCCCTTCTTCACCGTTCCTGCCAACTTGCTATTATTATGAGTGCAGTTAGAACCAGAAAACTGGCTGTTGCTTCTTTTCACTGAAAATTAACTGGAGGGAAAACAGGGATTGTTTGTCTAGAAAAAGATGCCGACTTTTCCTCTTCATAAGGCATGGTGGAGACGCAGTGCCCTGACCACGCACTGATTTCTGTGGGGCTGGTCCAGACATCACAGCTAGTGAAAAGTAATTAAAAATAGCAACAATTCCTCCTCCTTTCTTACTCTTGTTTCCTTGAAGGCTCCATTTTCAGGTCAACTCATCCTTTATTGAAACAGTTGCTCCATGTCACTTCCTCTAAACACACTCACAAGTTCACAAGGCTCTTCACATACAGCAGCACACCCAAAATCATTCTAGGAAATCTGGGAAGCTGAGTTTCAGCTGCAGGAGGTTAAGACTAGGAAAGAAGCATCGGGTTATGGACAGCTGGCTACAAACCTGACCATTCCTAAATTGCTGTATGTGAGTCTCTAACAAAAGAATCAGGATGGTTTTAGAATGAAATCTTTTGGGATTGTAACCATGAGAATTGTACACGGTGCACATGAGCATTGTCTTTCACACTCACTTCTTGTGCCTAAAATGCTGCAAGGGCTCTGCTTGTAATAACTATAAGCTGTTGAAGGCTGGAAACCCAAAGCTGACTGGCAAATTACTTTGGGATACATCAAGTTGTTTGTTCCTTTTCCTAAAACAACATTCCGGGTGCCAGGAAAATCTCTGCATCTATGCACAGCAGCAATAAACACAAACCTTCTCACAGAGGCACAGAAAATGTACAAGAAACTCTCATTCCTCTAAGCAGAACGGAAGATGGAACAATCATTTCCACTGCACCTTCCACTTGGAGACACAAAGGAAAGGAGCAGAATTTGGTTTCCAAACCTGCCAGTGAACTCGGAGTGATGAAACCATCCTTGCTCCCCTCACAAAGTGAGCGTGCTCCCAGGGCTCTGAACTAGGTTAATACCATGATTAGAGCATTTGCAGAGGTTGGCAATGCTGCTCCGATCTCCTGCTGTACTTAGCCACTAAATGAATAAAAACGCCTCTGGTACAAAGGTTAAGTACATTAAAGAAGAGTCATATGAAGCTTTAGCCACACCTCCGTCTGACACAAGAAATAAAAACCTGCAGGACCCAATGGCTCGAGATACTCAGAGTGATTCGATGCTTTTGGCACAGTCTTCCCATCTCTAACACCACTTAGGAGGTTTTTTAAAGCAGGGAGCACAAAGAGCCACCTCCAATCACACAATGAATCCAGTGCTTCAGTTCAATATAATAAGTGTCGGGATGCACTGCCCTTGGAGTGATGCAGTTCCCTTTCTAAACTGGAATGTGAAACACCATCATTTGGAGGAGTTCCACCGCTGCCAATGCAAGCACTGGCCCAGCTGTGCATTCACTGGGACAAGGCTGTTCCAGCTGCACTCCAGGCTCTCGCATCTAATGGCTGAATTCCAGACTCAAAGCTGAAATTTTCATGAAAGGAAAGCGTTTCCCTCAACAATTGTGACTTGGAATTCACTTGATACTACTTATTAGGCTTGAGATGAGTCAATGTGTAAATTAATGTATTAAGTAGACGGAATTCTGATGAATAGGAACATATTGATTATGAAATCTCAGACCTCAAAGCCCATCACACACAGCAGATCAAATGAAGACCCTGCTCCAAATGCTGGCGAAGGAACTTTGAAAGGTGATGCACTTGGAATATTTTGCCTTGGTCATAGCAGCATAAGCATATTAATGTTTTCTAGACATGAAAGCCTGGCTGACTAAATATCCATATTCCAGGGATGCTTAGTTTATATAAACAGCACTGGCAAGAGGGAACTGCTTGTGCTATACACTTACTAATTAAGATAATTCACTTTTGAGTGTAAAAATACTAAAATTATTTTTTTAGGAGAAAACATTCAGTTCCTTCTTTCAAGTCTGTTGGTTTTTTTCTCCTCACAGACTCCCATTTTCAAATATTTCCGCTTGTCAGTTCTGAATAACATGGTAAAAAAAATTGGTATCTAAAGGGTTTTGAGTTTAATGCAGGCCAATAACCTTGAATATTTTAAAGCAGCTAGAAAGAAGCTTAACCACACATTTCAGCAAGTCTAAAGAGACATAATTTGAAAGGTATTTATAGCTAGTGCCTCTTTATTTTCACATCTCAGGCTTTTAGAACCTTTGCTCTAAACCTAAAGGGGAAATTTTCTCCCTTTGAACTGGGCTACTTCAAATGGAAACTTCATTACTAACCTTAGAGAATTCAGTCTCCTCCAAACATCATCGAGAGAAAAAGGAAATCAGCTTGCGTTTGGATATAATTAGTGTGAAATGACAGAAAAGACAAAATCTGGCCTGCAGAGGTTACAGGGCATTAACAAAAGATGATGTTGTCATAGCTTAGACTGATCTGCTGGAGATAGCCCGTGCGGAACAGAGCAAGAAGAAAGCACAGAATATGTAATGCTGCCCTCACAGAGTTCATCTGATGGTCAGTGAACTCACACAAGCTTCAAGTTACATTTCTGAAGATAACTTCACATTCCTGAAAAAAATATTAAGAGATGCACCTTTGGTGTCTTTCCCCCCCTCTCACCCTCTAACTGGAGCATTCCCCTGCAATCCAGCAGTGGAAAACAATGTCTCATATTCACCACACAAATTTAATAAAACGTAAAAGTCCTCTTTGATAACGTCACACAAAGGTGCAGCCCTGATTTCTTACTCTCGTGTTGGCCAACAGTCCCAGATGAGCTTCCTCGTTAGGAAACATTCAAAACCAGATTAAATGTTGATATGACCTCCCTGGAAGCTGAACTTTGAGTAAATGGTGAAAAACGACTTGCTCTTCACAACTTCAAGGATTCCTATTTCCTCTGTTGTGAACGCTTTACTACAAGGCTGGACTCCAGCAGCAAGTATCAGGTTACTTGTTACAAGTGACATCTTCATATGCCACTCTTAACAGGCAACAGGAAATACATTTTCCATAGCGTGTTTATAGATGTGCTTACTGCAACTTTAAATTTGCATTGATTGCTTCATTACCAAAAGGACACAAATCTCCCCTCAAAATCCTTGTTTTTGTAATTGTACTTTGTCTTAAAAACAAGGGAGTTTAATACAAAAACACGAAGTATTTCATACCAACACAAAATAATTTCACATACTAAAAATCCAGTATCTGACTGTTTTATGGACATTTAGCCCCAAATAATTGGTTCTACCACAAGATTAAAAAAACCCAACCCCAAACCTCCTCTTTATCTTTGTAATCTTTTCAGTACACCAGCAGTTTATGCATTGAATAGAGTATGAGGAATTACTGAATTAAGAAATTACTGCAGACAGTTTACTAAGTTTTTAAATACATGAAATATATATTTACTTTTATCTTTATTTGCTTAAATGCCCATGCTCCTGAAAATGGCTGTGAGATAATTTTAAATGAACGAATAATGAAATGAAGATAAAATCCTAAATGTTTTCAAACACAATAAAGGTTCACTGCTTCCATGATATCTGACCCCAGGATCCTTGTTGCTCTCTTAAATATCTCTACATTGAAAAACCCCAGACATGAACCTACAAATTAGCATTAAAGTGGGATTTCAGGTTGGTAGGACTCCTTTCAAGCTATTTTTGAACACCCAAGCTGTGTTTGTTTCACTGAAGTATCTAGCACTGAGTGGGACCACCTACACTTGTCTTGTAGGGAAGGACCTGGCCTAAAAAGAGTTATTATTAATTAGCATTATCCTGGACCTCATCAACACATGCACATGCAGATGAGCTTCAAAGTATGGGCCTTTCCATCATTTAGATAATTTCTAATAAACCTCAGTGTCATTAAAGGCCGTCCATCCCCCTCTGCTCTAACCCTGGGATCACGTTAAGCATCTGTATCTCAACCAACTCTCAGTCCCTCCTCACTTGTTCCTCTGCCAAAACAATCCCTCCCAAATCCTGCTCTGATTGCACTCCTCTGAGGCCCTGCACTGATGTCCAGCCATTCATTCACACTATGCATTTTAAACTTATTTAAGAGGCATATACAAAAAGAATTCTTCCAAGGTGTAAGGAATTTAGATTTAGACTCCATCAACATCCACGTATCCACACTCAGGCTGGGGTGTCGCGCAAACAAAGCGGGCAGCTCCATCCTGGCTGCCAGGCACAGAAGGCAGCCCCAAATGGAGCACACTCCCTGACCACTGTCCTTCCATTCACCGAGCAGGACAAAGGTCTCCAGGAAACAGCAAGATGAGCTCAGCTCATTAAAAACTGTATGAAAATGTATATCCTGAAGGGATGTTAAATGAGGCTTACACAGGCAACTTTGAGGCTCTGCTTCCTTAGAATTTTAGTGCTTAACCTTACGGCCCCGGCATTTCTTTAATGCAATTAAACAGAGGCATGGATATAATGTATTGCTTTAGTTATAGTCTAGCACAGGAAAAGAAAATAGGCAAAGACAGATAAAGAATTCTGTAGGTAGTTTTCATTTTGATCTCCAGTCTCTCTCTAGCAGTGCCATCCTTGTGACACGCTCACCACAGCAGAGGCTGTGTTGTTCCACACCCAGTTTTACTGGGAAGGGCTGGTAACAGATGATTTTTGAAGAGACACTAGATAGGTGCATTTTTTTAAAAAAGAACTATAATCCATATACATCCTACACTAGTAAATACTGCAAATACTAAACACACCTAGGTAACCATGTCAATATTAAACTTAAGGCATGCCTGAGTACAGAGTACACCCAATTTCCCTGGTGCATTTAATTTCCTTTATGTGACTTTGGACATTTGAATTCAATTTAAAACTTATACAGGCAACACAAGGTATAAAAAAAAGATTAGTTCATCCAACTACTACTTGTGTTTTTGCCTTCCACCTAGTTATCAGCACATTATTGTGACGTGTGAATATTACCCTCTTATTACTTTGAAGGCAATTTTATATTTAAAATGAAATTAATAGCTAACCTCAAAAGACTGTGCTTAATTTCATTTCACTCCCTGAATCATCCTTTTCTCTACACAATTCTTCCTCTAACTAAACTAAGAGCCTAAGAGGTGTAATTATAGATCACAGATTAGCTGTTCAGTATTTGCTGGTGGTTAAAGCGGGGTAGACATTGAAGTTGACTCCAGAGGAAGCTGCTGCTCCTGTCACTTGTAGAAGAATCTGCTGCAAAATTTTAGAAGTCAAGGCTGGAGCTTCCTGTGCTTTTGGACAATTCTGCAGGATATCCTACGGCCACTGAAACCACTGCCACGAGGATCTGGGGGAGGATGAAATCCCCCAGACCCTGCAGCCCACCAGATTCAATTACCTCCAGTGGAAGATGCTGGAAACACGATCATGCCAATTTCTTTGGTTCCACTCCTAATGACTTCTGTGTTGACAGAGCAACAGCTCGTTTGCTTCCCTGACTGCCCCATGCACCATTCCCACCTCTACTTCAAACCTGAGCTACCTGGAGCAAGGACAGGCAGTTTTGGGACTCGGCAGCCAAAGGACAATTCACCCTCCTTCTCCTGTTTTTAATGCTGTTTTGCAGCAATGAGTAATGCTGTCTCCGGGAAATGGAAGTGAAAGCTACTCTGTTCTTGTCAGAATAATAATGGATATTGTGTTGGCAACTACTCTCCTGCACTGCACAACTGCATAAATAAAAGGAATTGGGAAAAGCCAACAGTATTGGAGTAAATAAACGGGGTAAACTCGCCTGCTTGCAAATCAGTGATAACCAGGTTTGGTGTTTCAGCCTGGGCAATGAGAGCAGGATAAACACTGTGTCTAAATCAGAAGTGATTTCAAGCCCACTGATGCTGATCTGTGGAGAGAGGCTGTGGGGAGAGGCTCTGGCTGTTCAGGAGGCTCAAAGCAGACACCTTTTAACAGGCTGAGTGTCTCCACACAAGGTTTTACAGCCAGGAACAGACTGAAAATGGCTTCGGCAGCTCTCAGGTTTAGTTCCATACTGGGCTATCAGCTTTGCCCCTGCTAGTGTTGCAAGCAGAAGGAAAGATGCCAATGAGCATTAAAGTACATCCCTTTCTTTTTCATACAAAAGACCCCCACAAACACATTACTTAGTTAAGCAGACTAAACATTGTCACATCTGCAAAGCCAAGCAAATGTAAAAGCAGAGAAATGCTTTTTTTCCTGTCCTTATATCAACACTAGCTATTACACATAACAATGTTTAGATAAAAATAATACAAATAGGATGTCATTATTTCTGAGAACATGTTTATCTCCAAGAGGAATTCAATTTCAAGAGAAATGTTAAACACATTCACAGAATCACAGAATAAGCTGAGTTGGAAGGAACTCATAAAGAACATCCACTCTACCACTGGACAACCCAAATACATCGTATGTATATATAATATACTACCTTTATTCTGGAGGTATTGATCCTATACACAGAATCATGTATGAGGATCACAGCCACATCTTTTCTTTACTCCTGAGGAGCACAGTGAATGTCTGCCCTGACATATTTACCACAGGAAGTCTGAGCCTATTATTTGGCCAAATTCCCTACATATTTCTTTGGGCTCTTACAGAGGAATATACCACAAGGCATGAATGAAGGGCTCACAATTTCTGTGACAGTATTTCAAAATGCCTCCAATTCTGTGGGCAAGTTTTTCTTAACCGGAAGTGGTCAGTGTTCTGTGACATTGAAGATTAAGGAGACAGTTATTTTTAAACTAAATTTTTGTGACTAATATATATATATATCTCAATAAACATTTCCGATTCAGGCTGCTTAAACACACAAAGCAAACCCTGCATGTGTCTGTTAACTTGTACATTCCTCCACAGTTCTTTCTTCACAAGCTGATTAATGAAATTACTGTGATGCCAACACTGAGAGAGTGAAATGTGCTGGTTAAAGCACAAAATTAGAAACAGGATCCTCAGATTACACACCAAGCTCTGCCCTGATTTGTGCTGTAATCTTTGGAAAGTAATTGAGAGGTCGGCACTGGCATTTGATGCAAAGATCTAACCACCTCTGAAATCAATTTACATTTCCCCCATATGTACACAGGTCAAGAAAGCTCATGATTTTCTATAAATTACATAAAATTATATAAGATTGGAGGAATTTTCCCTACTAATATGAAAAAGTATACACTGCAATAATGTGGACATCAATGTTAAGTGTTATCTGTTTATTTCAGGGAAAATTAGTGAGCAATTCAATGCTGGGATCAAGCTAATATTCCAAATTTACTTGTCTTTGATATCCCTTCAGCAAAATGGGAGCAGTTATCAGCACAGCTGATGCCTCTAATCTGTATTATACAGTGAGTAACACTTTATTGTATTTTATGGGAAATTCTGCAAGTAATAATAATGCTGATGGAAAAGGCAAAATGTTTCAGAAAATTACAAATGCTCGAATGCAGGTTGTGCAACATGCTGACAGAAATGCTACTCATTAATATTTATTAGGCAAGCAAATATCTTTGGATGAAGAATGCTACAAAAACATTATCATCATCAACATGCTTGTCCCTGTAGAGTATTTCTCTGTGAGCCATATTAGGAAACTTCTACTAAGCCAAACCTCTGGAGGTATTTCAGCTACTAATCTGGATGAATTGGGTCACTCCTGCTCAGTTATTCATTACATGATAGAATTTTCTTCCCTGAACTCTCTAAACAAAACTTTCCATTTACGAAAGTTCTAAGATGGATTTTGCAACTTTGCTGAGAGTCTTTTCAATGACTGCAAGCAGAGAAGAAGTTTCCCTGAAAATGAATTGATTTGCCTGTTTAGAAGTTCTACCTCTTTATCAGCCCCAGCCCCACTTTTTCCATATTTCAATCAAATCTCAGGGGTAGTTTTAGAGCATAAGAGGATGAAGCCAGAAACAAGGTACAGCACAGGCTGAACTGGATGCACAGGTGATGCTCACAGCAGGTTTCCCAGTGCTGAGCCAGCCCTGGAGCACAGGAACACCCACCTGTATTTACGGACTGTTATACGACTCAAATCCTCTCTGGAATATGCATTGGCATTAAGATCCTAATTGCTATTTTAAACTGAAATGCTTTCATGACTGTTAAAACACTGAGAAATTATAACACAAGCTCTGAAGAAATCTTATTCTTAATATCCAACAGATTATTGATTCCTCCGCTGAGGAGCAGTAAAGTAACACCAGCCCCAACCTTAGCTCAGGCAGATTGCCCTCAATTAAAAACAACAGCAAACATCACATCTGCAACAAGAGCCAACATCCATCACCCCCAAAGAATCCTTCAATTAACAACCACAGACCCCCTTTGGTACGTGGTATTTAAAACAGAATTCATGAGCTCTCTAATTGATGATAGGTTATTGGATAACCCTTGTTAATTATAGCTACACAATGTCAAAATTAATGATTTTCCCACCCCCTTTCAACTTGAGAATGAATTCATAACTTATATCTAAGACACAAAAGACGTGCAATTAATATTGTCAGTAATCATTGCACGAAAGAGATTTGTTAAAGGCAGGCATGTGGACACAATTAGTGTATCAATTAATGTTGCGGTTCCTTGATCTATAAATTATTGAAAAACTCATAGCTACTGCAAGGAAACAAAGCAAATCCACTCCCAGTCAATGAAAGAAGCTCCTCTGTTCATTACTCTTTACAGCAAATTTAAATTTTGCTGGATTCCACGAATCGTAGCTGCATAATCAGAAAAATAAATGAACCTATACCAATGTGACCTCTTGAAATGCCTCATTACTGTGATGATGCTTTAATTGTTGTTAGTTGATCACAAAGTTTAAAAAAAACAGTTAGTTCACTACAAAAGTAATCCACCATCACTGCTCATAGCACTTATTATTTTAAACTGAAGTTCTGGAAACTGGAAACTCTGACATCTGGAAACAAAGCTGTGAAAACTGATTCCTGCGTGTCAGCAAAATTGTAACTTTTACATCCATCAGAAACCTCCATTCCACTCTCAAGTTCAGCAATGATTAGTGCAAAGACTAGATTCAAATGAGGTCTAAGAAGCCCAGAACAGGACTTGGGTAGCATTAGGCACCTATGATGAAAACTGACAATGACAAAACATAACCTCGTTTAAAGGCTTCCTATCCCCAAAGGCTTTTAAACTAACTAGGTAGTTCCTGTTTGATCTTAGCCTGACTAGAGTTTTGCTCCTGGGGATGCAAAGGTTTTCCTTTAGATAGTTAGACAGACCCCAGCCTCTCATTAGTGGTTAAAAGACCCAGGAAATAGATGTGACTCTGCCAGAGGCCCAATCCACACGCGAATGGTCCCGCAGCCACTGCGTTCCTTTTAATCAGTAGTCAGGAGAGATAAAATGGGACAGTTAAGCTTTTTGCCATCCTGATCCCAAGAGGATCAGACTCAGATCTCCCACCTCCAAGGCAGCCCTGCCACACAAACCCCTCTTGGTGTAAAACTCCTCACCTGGCACGAACCAGCCCCCCGCGCGGAGCCCGCTCTCGCTCTCCCTCCTGGAGCACGGCTTGGGCGCCTGGACATCCATCCAGCCAGGACACAGTGCCCAGCTCCGGGTGAGGAGAAGACATCCAGCTCCAGCAGAGTCCCACCCTCTCTGAACGTCCCATTCCTACTGGCTGGGTGCAGCAATCCCCAGCTTGGCGCCCTGCCTGCTCCAAGAGCTGCTTCCACATGCCACGTGCTTCCCGCACACTCTGGAAACCCATTAAACCAGGGAATCTCACCCAAGGGGACCCTGGGCATCCACCATCGTGGTGCCGGTTGTCAACGTGCCCAAGCTCCTCTCTGAATTTGCTTCCATTTTTTAAAAGTCCCCGTCATTTTGAAAATTGACTCATGAGTCTTACTGTGAGGGATACAATGAGAGATGGAATTGCAGAACAAGCCCTAAGCTTCAAATAGAAAAATTACAGAATGTAAGTGCAAGAGGAAGAGATTAGATCTCTAGAAATGTCCCCTGGCCTGCCCCAAGCAGACACAGATCTGCACTGAAATTTGGTAGCTGGGCTCACTTCTTTACTGACGCCCCATTTCAATTTTTCTGTTCAGCTAATTTTGCAAGAAGGGATTTTCCCAGGCAGTTATCAGTGTGAATTCAACATCAATGCAACATATTTCCTCCAGAGAGGTTTCTAAATCAATTTTAATTCCGATAGGCTCAAGTAAATGTTTTCAATTTGATTCAATAATCTATACCCTTATAACAAGGCTTTTCCCCCATGTACTACAAGACAAACATGGTTTATGTTTCTAACAACTCTGGCTAATAAAAAAATTCTAATTTCCTACCCTGAACGATACAAACACACAATTTTTCTTCACTTCTTAATGAACCGGATGACATAAACAAATGAAATAAAATCAGCATTCAAAAGCATTAGTTATATCATTAATTCTCTAAATGCTTCTTAAAGAACACATGACTTTTGGCAAACTCAGAAAAAAAGAAAATTGTATCACCAAAAAAGTCCTCAAATTGAGCTTTCTAAATCTCCTGAGAATTTTTCATGATTTCCACTTAGAGAGCAACATGAAACCCTCTCCAGGATATCTTTTAAAATGTGAGCAAGTTCTCAAAAACGATAATTACAACGAAGTTACCAGCAGATATCAGCAAGAGTGGCATGAAGATTAGGGCTGGAGGTGGGGGATGGCAGAAATATAATCTCCTCTAGTAACACCTAGTGCACTGTAAGCCTGTAAAATGGGATAAAATGTAGGAAGGAGGGCTCTGGAGGTCAGGGTGAAACACTGGTCCTCAAGGGACAAGGAGCTTCACAGCACAGGGAAGAAAAAGTGGCAATCTGGAGAGGAAGAGAGGTGCCTGGCTCACCTCTGTTCCCACAACTGTATTTCCAAGTCAGTTAAAATTCCAGCCCCTCTGTCAGGAGTGTGACCAGGAAGCATTTCTAGAGCCCATCAAACCCTGGATCCATCAGATCAATATGTACTGAATAAAAGGTAAAATTTCTACTTGATTTTTCAATAGCCTGCTTTGACGATTATCCAAGGTGATAATGTTAACATACAAAATCACAGTCTGATATGATCATGTACATACTGAACTTACCTACAGAACATCAGAGCTCCTCAACTGTGATTCTGTGCAAACAGCAGCTTCTGAGAGGGTTTTGTATTGAAGTTCTTGTCCTAACTGCAGTGACAACCCTTCAGTGCTGGAACAGGACACTGCCTCACAAACCAGCCCAGATGACAGTGGAGACACTGCAGAGCTGGCTATGACCAGGAAGCTCATGGCTGTAAAAACACCATGCCTAAAGAGAAGTGTTTCGAAGGCAACTGCTTTGCATGTGACTACACAAGGAGTTTTGTGTGTTCCCAGCACATCAAAGAAATATTTGGTAGAATCATTGCATGAGCATTGTCATTTGCCCCATCTGCAGCACAAATCAAACTATTTCCTTGTCACCCCAAAGTCAGCAGTCTATGAAACAGAGCCTAAAAGCAATTTTAACAAACCCTCGAAGAACCTCAAGCACACGTTCACCCTTCTGGTGGGAAGTTAGCCCATCCCAGCAGCAAGACTTTGCATTCACGCTCACTAAATATCATTAGATTCCTCCTGGACTTTTCTTCTAACCTGCTCAGGTTATTAAATTGATAACTAATGACATTACAGTGGCTTTAACTCAGGTAGGCACTATTACCACAAATGTGCAAGCCATTGCTTTCTTTTTGGCCATTGTACTTCAGTAAGAAGAGCTGCTTGCCTTTATCTGACACTTTATCATGTTTTATATCCATACACCCTACAAATCCTAGGAATTAAGGTTCGTTTTATTTTAACACTTCAAACAAGAAACACTACCTCACTAGACGTTTATGCAGATGGAGAGAGAGCTAAAGACTCAGCTGACTCTACACAGAAGATTTAGGCTGAGATCAGGAAAGAACCCTGTCCCGTGCTCCAACTCCACGCTGATCCTCACCCCCTTTCAGACAATCCAGATCGTCAGTGTGGGATACAAATGTGGGACAGACATCCCATGCAGTGCTGTGAGCTGCAGAAGGCAGGAGAACTACCAAAACAGTGGATAATACAGAAGAAGAGGCCTGTCCCTGCTCTGGATGGAGATGGATGCACGGCTCTTCCAGAAGTGCAACGAAACACTCGGAAAACACCAGAGCTGAAATTTCTGTTTATACAGCAAAGACTTATTTCTTGGGAATACTCAGTTCCACTGCATAATCAAACTCATTGATTAGCAACATTAGAAACTCCATGTTAGCACTTGCTACCTGTCACTGCTCGCAGTTAATGAACTTGGGGAAAAAAAAGGAAAAAAAAAAGCCCTGTTTTTCACGTGTCCATCACTGCCACCATACAGAGGAGGGCTCCTTTGTTGGAATACAGGCGAGTGCACACAACTCAGTGACAAGTAAATGAGCACACCAAGTTTCTTTTGACTCTCGTTCTGCGGGATTTGAATAGCAAACAGTGTGTGCATTGTGTACCTTGTCTGTGTGAAGCATTCAGGGCTCGCAGCCCTGGGGCGGCTGATGGGATCGGATGCACTCAGACTGCACAGACAACATCGAGGCAGAGTAATCCTGGGGATGTGCCACTGCCATTCCCTGCCCCTTCCAGCTCCCCAGACACTCACATATCACTGCCACACAATTTATTTTACACTCCCGCCACAGCACTGGAGGTAATTCTCAGAATTTCCATTTGGGGGATGGAATCGGATTTTGGGCAGAGAAGCGTTCAGTTATTGCGATTTATGGAAATGTTTCTACAAGTTGGATGCTGGATATTTTATTAACATAAATGCCAAGTTCCTGAAAGAGTTGTTTGCTGGTTTCAAAAGTCTCAGCCTCCAGCAGGAGAAATAACATAGGAGACACACATCAAAAAGATGTTATCCATATTGCAAAGAAATGAAATTTTTAAATTTCCTGCCTGCCCCCAAAAACTGAATGATCATACAACCAAACAAACCACTTTAACTTTATTTGCCTTAAACATCTTAGCTCACTTTCTCATTTACATCAAAGTGCCCCTTTTTTTGCCTTTCCAAACCGCAGCTTTTTTATCTTAAATGAATCATTTTTGATTTGTGAGTGTAGGCCTAGAGCAGTCATAAGGTTTTTAAACCAACTTCCCAAACAGACACTTGAAATTTTTTAATTGCTGTGTCTTCTACAAACTCTAGGAGAAAGATTTCTGACACAAAAGCTAAAGTGAACACAAGGCCTTAGTAAATGTTTTGGTGTAATTGCTGCAGTAAATGGTATGGCTGCCTAGAAGTTCAAGTTATCTCTGAGTAAAATTTGCATTATACATATACGAGCAAAGAAGAGATTTTTTTTTGTCTTAGAAAAATGAAAAAACCCCTCAGAAGTAAATGGCTAAATTACACACCCACAGAAAAAAACAGAATGACAAACTTAAGAGCTCAAAAAAGTGAAAGTTCAACTCTTGATGTGTCGAGTATTAAAACTTATTTTCTTTTCGTTTTACTTTTTTATTTGAGTAATTCATATTAAATCTGTTTTCAACCTCAATTTCATGTGTAGGTTTAAAAAAATAACCAAATATGGCTACACAGAGCAACATGAACTACCACTAGAATTCAAGGTCTTGGGTTCCAAGTTCATCAGCATTTAAAACCATAAGCAATAAAATACTAATAAAAATGTAAGGATAAAAATCCCTACTAAAAATCATAAGCATCAAATTCATATGGTCCCATTTCTCACACTTATCACTCCAAAGAACTGCTCTACAGTCTGAGGCAAAACTGTAAATACAAATATGAACTGATCCAACCATGTATTTATCCACAGCTTCTCCTTAATTTTGAGTTTTCCTTCTCCTTGTTTGTATTTCCTTCACCAGATTACAATTAATCTCTCTAGAGATTGCTCCTGAGTTCTCTAACTTCACAAAAGGTCAGCAAGATTCAAACTCCAATAACAGAAAGTGCATTTAGGCTCTGGTTAGCTCAAAACAAAGCAGGAAAAAAGCCATTAGAAGAAAATGTATTTATCAGCAGAGAAAAAGAAAGTGATCTTTTGCTGAGTAATTTTAAAAGCTGTATTTCTCTTTGTGAACCATAAATAATATGCAAGTTTTTTCCCACACTTCAGACATATTTCAATAAGACATATTTTTTACGTCAGAGAATCAAACCCTGTATTTCCGTACCAGACTTCCACTGAGCTTAACAAACCCCACTTTCACTGAGCACACAGATAACAGAAGAGCCACAGATGTGCCAAAGGTGGCTGATGTAGGAGCTGATTAAAGCCCAAAACACACACAAATAAAGAGAAATGAGTCACTACCTTTCTTTTTGGAGTCTTTCTTTGTGCTGGTTTTAACAGCCACTTGAAGTTCTGTCTCAGTTGACATCCTATATCCTTAGTCCTCTTCACACAGATCCAGGATCTCGGTCAGGCTCATTTAGAACGTCTCTCCAAGAGAATAATTTAGCCTTTCAGATACTATAACCCAAACAGTTCATCTCATTCACTCCCTTCGAGTGCTGTTAAGGAAGGAAACAAAAAGGAACAGTCATTTTCTGGGTTTAAAACATCACAGGAAAATAAAAAAGCCAAACCACTGCAAGAGAGAAACATAAAGTTCTCCGTCTGCTGAGCCAATGGTCCACAATTTCAGATGCTTAAACACAGTTACCTGTGACTACCTCTCATATCTATATTTGAGATGTTTTGGCATATCTGAGATGCCTTCACAGCCTCGAGACACTGCTCGGGGTGTACAGAAGATCAGCACTTCTGGACCAGCAGCTGGAGGACAAAGACCACAATGCAGAAAGTAGCTGGAAATGTCACCAAAAGCAAAAAAATCTGCAAGGACTCCACTCTTCAATGCACCAATTCCATACTCCCAGACAGTAAGTACAGATTTTTACTCCTCCAGTGCTCTTCCAGTGCTTTCATTCTCTTACTTGAACAAAGACAAATGAAAAATGTATTCATTGCTCATGCTGAGAACATCATACTTTGCCACTCCTCTTGCTTATGATAATGTTTGCAGTATAAAAGAATCTGTCTCCACGCAAACAAAGCTGTAATTTTAACACCCATCTAGTAATCTTTCTTGCAAAGATCTCTGAAAATAGTTAATTAAACCCATGCAATTTAAATGGGATAGGTGCAAAAAGATAACATTTAAGGAGAAAGCTACAGCCTTACATGATGTGTGTTTGTTGGGGACAAAAATGCACCAGCCGTGAACCCACAGCCGGAATGTGCTGGAGCAGGATGAGGGAGGCAGGACTGGGGATATCAGGGCTCTGGAGGCAAAGAATACACAAAGAATAAACATCTAAGCAGAGAAGAACCCATTGCTCCAATTCTCACTGCTGGCCCTTCTTGCTTTGAGGGATGAATCACTTACTTGAGCCAGTCTGTCGAGGGCCAGACTGTGCTGAAGCCATTTGTCAGGATGTTCCCTCACCAAATGCATCTTCTTACTGCCCTTTCCTTTTGTGAGAAAGTTCTCATTATTAGCACAATTACAGGGAAGTCCATCTGGCCTGTCGGAACAGCTGCCCACTTATTAAATAAGCATTTAATAAAGATATTAACCCAGCATATCAGCTGGTTAGATGGCCAGAGATTAACTGCAGTTAGAGTTATTTACTAATGTCCCTTCTTTGTCATTTAAGAAAGTAACAGACTGCAAACACAGGAATAATTTTGACACTTTAAATCACTTTTCACAGTAAGGGCTGTGAAGCCACCAGTACTTTCAAATCCAGGCTCTTTTAACATTTTAAAATGCTTCAGTAACATTACACTGCCATGCACCGTCTGAAGTGATTTAATATTGCTGAAGTGTGTCAGGGGCTTTCTTTAATAAGCTCTTCAAATCTGTCTGTGTATTATAGAATATTCAAAGATAGCTTTTCAAAATCTGCTGAACTGATTTTGAAATACAAAATTCCCTGTTCCCCCTCTGTGGAATCTGAATAAGCACCGCACGGCAAAATAAGGAGGAAAAAAATAAAGAGAGGCACAAATTGAAGTTGCAGTGCTTGCTGAATACACCTGCCTGGTGTAACAGACCTGAGTAAACCAACAGCACCTCGATGGACGTTCTCAGCTGAGGAAAAAGTAGGAAAGGACAAAGCAAACGAAGGTTGGTCAGAGAGGGAAAAGGAGTGACAGCTCCAAAAATGACGCTTCCAGGATCCAAGCGCTCCCTGGCCAGGTCCATGGACACGGAGATGCCTCTCCCCAAGCCCAGCTGCTCGGAGCAGTGCTGGGGGGAACGCCCTCATCCTCCTCACTCACGCTTCAAATCCCCCCACGAGCAGGGAGAGGAGCTCTGTGCGGAACAGATGTCCCTCACAACCCCCATCTCCTTCCCCTCCCCCTGCGTGCAACCCAATTTAATAATATTTAGTTTTACAGCACAGTGGGGATGCATCAGCCTTTACAGCTCAATGGCACTTACTTAAAGCATCTCTCAAGTCACAGCTGGATTGACAGTTTATTTTTCGAGAATTTGGATTTATATTTACCTAAAGGTTAACTGCACAACTCTACAAGGAGCACTAACACGAGCCACTTCACAAAAGGAAAATATTTATAATAGGTCCATTTATTTAAAAAAATAAATTAAAAATAAATACCAAATACCCCCGGGGTCCACAGTTAAGCAAGTTTTAATGTCTTAGAAGACCATTGTGGCTACAAAGCATCAGGAATGTCATCTCCTGTTGTCAGCTATTTCCAACAGGACAGCTGAAATAGTAGCATCTGAATGGCACTGAATATTTTAAAGTAACAACATATGACTGCTATCTCATTTGAAACTCTCCAGAAAAGCTATATCCCCTCGAGGCTATCCCACTGAGTAATATTTTTTAAAATAAATGCATGTCTGTTTTTGGACAGGTTCACATATTGATTTACTTTCAAACCTAATCAGGTCACACTCTCGCAGGCTCATAGATCCTTGAATAAAGTAATAGGTATCTTTGTAAAGGAGCACATAAACATCTGTCAGACACCAGCTATAGCTCAAACCGAATTTGCTACGGAGACAATTCCTCCAAAAGTACAGGTCTTTATGTAAGCCACATTAGTAAACTTCCATGCACTGTCCATATTTCAGCCGTTTATTACCCAGATGAGAATGGCAGTCAATCTGCTCCTCACCGCAACAGCTTTCATTGTCTCCTCCAATCTAGGTCACCGTTGTTAAATACTACAGCCTCCCAACTGTGGCAAGTACTGCAGCATGTGTTTTATCAATGAGATGCTATTTGCTTTGATCAGTTCTGCCACATTTCTCTCCCTGCTCTAAAGACTAAATTTTGTTAGCTGCGTTTCCAAAAAAAAAATAAAAAAAATAAAAAAAAAAAATCCATCATCTTAACACGTATTCATCCACTCTTAACAATCTTGTGTGCCTTGTTACTGCTCCAGCTATTGCAATGCTATGTGCATGCCTCAGCTTTTCCTAAAGAGGATTCTGAGCTCTTCGTTTTAACAGAATACTGACATTTTCTGTGGCCTTATTAAGTGGCTACAGCAGGAACACAATCAGCGCATTCTGGACAGGCTTTTAATTCCAGGAGAAGTTCTTAAGCCTGTGTTCTCTATTACTCCTACGCCAGCACAAAACCCAAAGCCTTAGCCAAGAAATATATTTGTAAATTCACTTTGCAGTTGGGATTAACACAGGTTGGACCCTTGATGCACTGGGAAATTAGTCCCAAGCTCCACTCGCCTCCCCCACACGCCTGTGAAACAACGATTTCTGTCAAATCATTTGTCTTTTCAACCACGCTTGAGTGAGCTCATGAAGGGGTTATTAGGAGACTTCCCCTGGCCCAAGTTATGAAGGAGGTCAGACAAGATGATCATAATACTTCCCCTCTGGCTTTCAAATACATGAATTAATTAATTTTCTTCAGGACTTCAAAACTTAAGAAGTTCCCTCCCCTGAAACCAGTTTCCATCTGCTTATATAAAAGAAAAGCAGTCTTAGAAAGGATTTGTAACTAAGCCCTGGCATTCCCTAGGTACTTAAGTTCTCTACAGCCCCAAAGTGGGATTTGACAAGAGGATGGTACCTCCCAAACCCTGCTTTGACAAAACGAAAGCCGTGCTCCCATCCTTAGCTCTTGTTTTTATGCCTCTGGAGTCTTGCAATTAATTTTTTCTCCTCCAAAGCACCCAACATAATCATGTTGATGCCCATGGTTTTACAAGCGTTAAACAAAGCCCAAACATACTAAAAGGGTAAAATATAAGTGAAAATATAAGTGAAAAGTGCTGTGATCCTGGAAAACTAAAACCAGTTCAAGCGCAAGGGTCTGAAACCCAGGGAGAAAATGTTACTCATCCCCTTCCCACCTGCCCTCAAAGCCTAACACAGAGAACAGCAGAGGGACCACACACAAACAGACGATGGAAAACCCATCCTTGCCACCAGTGCTCTTTGTACCCTCCCCTCCAGGGAGAGGGGCCAGGAAATCCTCTGGTGCTGTTTTGTACTCATCAGCCCGTTTCCCCAACGGTCAGGGCTGGCGAACATCAGAGGATTCATCTGTCACAGCAGGCACGGCACTAATTCCGAACGGGAACCCAAGGGACTGATCCAAAACCCGCTGATACACTGCAGTTAACAAGGCCTGGAAGTAAGAACCAGAAAAGGAGGAAGCCGAGGTGAAAGAGAGCTTAACACACTGACAGAGGGGAGAAAATGAGGAGGAAACAAAAGCAAACAGGAGAGCTCGGTGATACTCCATTACAGCAAATTCTGTGACGTGTTTAGCAACAAAATCTAAGTCAGACCATGCACTGAAATTCTGGCTACCCTGCCACAGAAAACAATCTCTGTTAGATTGCTCATGGGTCGGTCCCTGTTAGATTGCTCATGGGTCAGTCCCTCTCCTCCAGTTTTGCCAATTGCCCCCAGAGCAGCAGAATGCACTGTTCCCAGTGACAAAGCCACAGGACTCTGTTTATGGCACTCCATCCCAAGCTCTGCCTCTTCCTGCCATTTCTTTACTGGTATTTCTGCAGCCCGTGAAGGTGAAAGGAATTTTACTGCTCATGTGCACAAACTGAGATACTGCACAAACATTTACTCCCCTACAAACCCTCCTCTGGAACCCAGCACCCTGCTCCCACCACCTCCCTAAGTTCCACAGCTTGCGAAGACTCACAACTGCCCCCAGATCTCACACTTAGTTTTGTTTGCCCTAAAGTGAGCATGTACTTCTCTCCACTCCTGATTTTATATATATTAAGATAAAGGAAGGAGTTTTATTCAGCTTTCTGTACTGTCTGTAGTGTCCTCCAGAACAACACTTCTCAAATAACCCTTTTTAATTCTTCCAGTACCAGAAAACTACTTTGTACTCAAACCACAGCATTTAATTTCCCTTTGCATTTAGGTGCTGTAGTTGACTGTATTTATAAAATACTTCTCTTATATCCTGCAAACAAGAAGCTCTTTTTTAACAAAACCCTACATGTAACTATGGCCAATAACACATTTTATTAAGTTTATTGTGGTTTAAACTATGCTTCATTTTTCTGCCTCTAGGGAATCATTCAGGCATGTTACCCTGTTACCTATTTACCTAGGATGGGGTAAACAGCACCACTGAAGCTGACTCACCACTGGAAGAGCACTTTGGCAAAAAAACTGACCTATAAAATATTTTTAAAGTAAGATTTTTATTAGTATTCCAATGATGGCAGGAATAATTACTGAAATTCCTCCTGGAAATCACTCCATGCAGTGGTGAACGCTGCACTCCACTCCACCAATTATTCACCAGAAGTGCTGTGAATTTTCTACTCACAGAAAATGCTGACCGGATTAAAAAGAAGCTTTTCAAAGGCATGAATCGACTTCATCAACATTTTTAATGGGAAATTACTAACATTTCATTTTAATATTCCAGTTTCTATTTTATATTATACGGGGCAGCACTCATGCAACAAAGGCAAAACAGAAGATATGGACTTGCTTTAAAGGATTTTTGAAATATTAAAGGTATGCCATTTGAATTAAGGAAAAACTACATCTCCTCTGCCCATGGAGCAGGGAATGCAACTCCAGCCCTGAAAGCTGAAAACCAGGAACAATCCCAGTGTGCTGGGGTATAGATACAGCACTCATTGTTCCTTTAAGTGCACTTTCTGACTCAAAACTCCACTCAGAGTGCTTTTGTAAGCTTTAGCAGGGTATCACATCAAAAAGGAGCAGGCTGAAAAACTTCACATCATTCCTCTGATACCACATTAGCAGATAACAGAGGAAATCATTCAGATGGAACTAGAGATTCCCTGTGCTCAGTGAAACTGAATTACCTAATGCTTTTCCCCTATGAACTGCATTACTCCAAGACTTTACCACCCCCAGATTCCCACACTGCTGATCCTGGAGCAGAAAAGAGAAGGAATTTCTGGTAATGCTGTGCAAGAACAAACAAGGAACCGAAGTCACAGCTGCTCCAAACCCAGGCACAGCCTGGCTGCGACCCGAGCCCCACCAGCAGAAAGTGCTTCACCTCCACTCCAGCCAATAAAGTCACACCAGCACAGGATCAATAGGGTTGCATTTGACTCTTATTGGCGTAACTCCATTGATTTTAAAGGAATTGGAGTTACACCAATTTTATGCTGGTGTATCTGCATTAGTGTCAGAGACGCTACGCTGGCGTGACTGATGCAAACAACAGCTGACCAACCAACCCCTCTATGGCTAAAATTCAGCATCGTTAACACCAAAGCCACGAGAAAATGCAAATCTGTACATTACCAAAGCAGGGCCTTTGGAATTTATTTTTGCAAAGCAGAAGAACGGCTCTTTTGTGATCCTCTCGACACCAAAGAAACAGAGACTAAGGAGGCAAAGAGGACAAAGTACACAGTTGGGATCACAGTATTCTGTAATTAGAGCTGTTAAATGATTACTAAAGTGCAGTGGTGCAATCATCAGACTGAAGGAAAGGGAGAAGTGTGCAGTCAGGAGCATCACCAGGGAGAAGGTAAAAGCAATGTCAGACACCATGCTTCATATTGAAATGCAAATTCCTCACAATCAGAATCTGTGTCTTCTAATTGGAAGAAAAGGCTGTGGAATTAAACATTTCGCATCCTGGACAGCTCAGCATGTTTTTAAGTGGCACAGTAAGTTGAAGGAAACTTGTTCATCTCCTGTCCTTCATAGAAATATCTTAATTTAGCTCTGTTTTCTGTTTAATTTCAGGATCATTTTCTTAATATTTCAAGTGAGACTGTCATTTGAAATCAAATAACAGCACTACACCTAACTTAAGTTATACTTTGAAATCTGAAGTAAAGCTTGGAGTGATGCCTTACACTGACCTTCTTAAAGAATGTGAATTTTGCACCAACTTTTCCAGGTCTGTTTGAGATTTGTTCAGCCACACGAGTACATTGTGCCTTCCCATTCTCAGAAGCTTCCTGACACTACAGCAGAGCAAAGCAAACCCTCCTAATGCCAACAACAACAAAAAGCCCCTTTGCCAGGATCTTTATTCACTGCTATTTTTAAACACTCAGCCCTTGTTCCCCGACTGTTAAGTATTAGGAAAATTGATCAAAGGAGTTCACCTTGCTGGAAATGGACTTTTGCTTTATTACGCCAAACTCAGCCACCTGACTCCTACCAAAGTTCATTGTCTAGCACAGCAAATGAGAAAAGCAAAAAGCTTCTGGAACTTTAAGTATGATTTCATACAAACAGGCAATAATTACTTCCACATTCTTGTTCACAACCGACAAATATCAATAATTTAAATATTCTGCTAAGCAGGTGACCTAAGTGTGGCCTTCCAGAACCTGAAGGGAACCTACATGAAAGACGGAGAGCGACTTTTTACAAGAACATTTAGTGACAGGACAAGGGGGAATGGCTTCAAAGTGACAGAGAGTAGGTTTAGAGCAGAGATTAGGAAGAAATCCCTCCCTGTGAGGGTGGTGAGGCCCTGGCACAGGGTGCCCAGAGCAGCTGTGGCTGCCCCTGGACCCCTGGAAGTGTCCAAGGCCAGGCTGGACAGAGCTTGGAGCAACCTGGGATAGTGGAAGGTGTCCCTGTCCATGGCAGGGGATTGAAACCCAGTGAGCTTTAAGGACCCTTCCAAACCAGGCCATTCTGTGATTCCATGATGAGTTTTAGCTGCGGAATTACTTCTGACCATTCCATTTGAGTGGTTCAGTCTTCAAACCACTCCTGAAGGCAATCCCACAGGACTGCTGGGATGAACAGCAGGCAGGCTCCTGCATGGTACCAAACAGAAGTATTTGAGGAGAGCTGCTAGATTTTACTGGAGAAATTTCAAATAAATGATTTTTTTGGAGTCACTTATCTGTTCTCATCTCATTTGTATCTGATTAGGTTATACACTGCTCCACAAATGCCTCTGCTTTCTATCAGTAGGAATATTAACCATTTTCAAAGGGAGGAAGCATCTTCCCTAAGAAGTTTCCATGCATTTTCTGATTTGGGGTAAGATTCAGCAGCATTTCTGAATAATAACAGACAGTGCTCTTCCCACAATTGGAAAATATACTAAAATAAAAAACAAAGCCACGCGACAATCTGACCCTTGGAACTGTGTGGGCCAGGTGTTGTTTGCTGCATCAATTCCATACAGAGGGACATCCATACCGGGTCCCCACTGTGACATAACCAGGTCTGCATGGCCACCTCACACCCTAACAGGATCAAACTCCACGTGATCAGGTTAGGGACCCTGCAAAAGGAATCACAGGGAGAATTAAAATCAAACCACTGCCAGGCTAACATGTCAGGAAAAAAAAAGAAAAGTGTTTGATTATTCAGATGCGGAACTCTTGAGCAGTTGAACAAGCACAAGGACCTGCATGAGTGGTAACACATCAGAAAATAATGCTTATTTTCTAACTATTTTAAAAAATCACCAAGCAGCATGCAGTGAGGAACCATTCACCTTCTACTGTCATGCTACAGTTTATTCTCTCTTGGAAGCAATTACAGGACAAATGCCAAGCCACAGAAGGTATTTTTCCAGCAGCAGCATCTGGCTTCTTGGCAGACTCCTCAGGCAATTTTATTGGAAGCTTTAGAGATGCTGTTGGGTCAGTCCTGGTTATATTGCTTTGGAACTGTCTGGCAGATTCTTCTTCCTAGATGTCATAATCCTCCTGATTTACCTTGAAGAAATTAGCACACTTTTATCCATTTCAAAAACAGTTGACCTGCAAGGCATTTCGGGGCTGCCTACAGAGACACACTAAAAGTCACTGGTGTAAATCTGTGTGCCTTTGAACCAGCAGCATTTCAGCACCCGGTGCCTGATGCATCAGGAAACAAGGAAGCCGTGCAAACACTCTGTGTGTGTGTGTGTGTTTTCCTATAAAATCGAGTGCATGCCTTTTGATTAAAGGAAAAAACACAAGTCGCATGAAAGATTAACTAGTAAAGAAAATAAAAAGGTAGGAATCTGCTCCTTCCAACTCCTCCATCGACCACAGAGCCTCCAAGGGCAGGAGGGGCTGGTGGAAGGGAAGACAGAGATGTCCTTTGCTCCCCCATACCCATCCCTTCCCCCTCGCCAGCCCCAGCTAAGATCTGCATTATTCTGCAGCTGTGATCATGATTAATCCTCATCCAGAAGGATGAAAGACAGGATGCTGGTTTTGCCCACCCTCTCTGCATACCAACAAAATCAAGTCCACAACGGAAAGGCTTTCTGTCAATTTGGGGCTGTCCTCTGGAACTCAGAGAGAAAAGGGGACAGAATGCTTTAGTAAATGAATTTGTAGTCCGTAACACAGGTGGGACCTTCCTACTTTTGAAGGCTTTTGTGTGATCGCTTACATGAAATAATATAATATATAATATAATCCTTAATTTAAAAAGGAAAAAAAAGCAGATGTGCTCATTACTATGAATCTTTTTTTTTTTAAGCATTCCCAGATATGCTTGGATGTTTTTTTTTTTCTTTCGGAGAGATTTCAGAAACCCCCACAAAATCCTGTATCAGGTTATTTTCTAGGAAAAAGAGTCCTAATGCCCAAAGGTAAATACTAAAGGAACAAGTAATGTACTCTATAATTTAATAAAGGGCTACAGATCTTGGATTTTCAGTAACAGGAGTATTCACTGAGCAGCATAAGAGAAGACTGACAGCACTAAGAAAGATACACATATCCAGGTCAAACAAAAAGCCAAACGGAGCTGTGTCATCAGCCCAGTGCAAATAAATCCAACCAGACACAGACTTCACACTTGGCTAATGCAAACTGACTAATATAATTCCATTTTATGCAGGGAAAAACATATTCTGATTGCAGGCCAGCGGTGCTCACAAGTTCCAAATTTAGGTATCATTAGGGCCAGGTGAACTGTTAAGTGAACTAATCTGAATTTTATCCATACCAAAGATTCGTCCTGTCCAGAAATTACCTTCCCAGATTTAAACCATGTATTCACTCTCATTACTGCCTACACCTTTCGGACATCCCCATCCGTTAATTAAAATTTCTGCAGAATCACAGTACTCATCAGCAAGGCAGCCTGGGCTTTAAAATGCTGTGCTGTGGCACACACTGAAAAATCAATTATTTAGGCTCCAGTACATGAACAGAAGTTACTGGCACAGTAGAAACCAAGCCATATTTTAGGGGAGATGTAGCACAGATTCCCTTGTTTACCAGCTGGTTCCTGTGAAGTGCTGAGCAGTCTCCACGATCAGGTGAACATTTGGATACACACTGAAAACTGAATTTCCAGTGATGCCCTAGATTTCACTGACTACACAAAAGAGATGAAAGCTGCACATAGAAGCAAACAGAATGTTTCCTGGATGCAGCAAAGATCTAAAATATTTTCATGAATTGCCTTTGATTCTACAGTCTCAACAAGGCCTGTAAACTGAGAGAGCAAACAGGAATAACCATCAAATGGGTGTACTTCAGTACAGCTAAGAAAATTAATTAAAAATAGAAGTAAAATGTTGCTCTCCCTTGTACACTGCTCTCCTGAAACACCTGGCACACTTAGAGCAATGCACATTACACTCAAGGGTAACATACCCTGATCTGAAATAAACTCCCTGCTCTAATGAGAAACAGTTGTTTCGCCGGGCGACTTTAAAGCCAAAAGGTGAAGAATACCAAATCCAATTAAAACAAGAGGGAATTCAGGAATGCAGCATTTAATTACTCCACTTGGAAGGTAGCCAGGACCACTGGGTTAAGCACCCATGGCCTTGTGAAAGGGCCAGGGGAACTCAAAAGAATTCCAGTGCTCAGGCCCCCCCTCCCAGCTCCTTTCTCCTTTGAGCGGGGTACCCTGGGCAGCCACTGCCCCGTAGCTGAGTCCCAGGGAAGAACACCAGCTCCTGAATTCCAGCCTTTCCAGCAGCTCCTGCCTCCCAAAGCCCAGCACCAGGCAGGCCTGGCCTTGCCCAGCTTGTGAAACCAGGCAGGCTCTCGGTACATGGTGAGACTGCAGAGGATGCCCAATTAAAGCCACTTCTTTAAATGCATGTTCAATGAAGTTATTGCCTATTCATCACTTTAACATTTTGGTTTGTTTTGGGCTTTTTTTCAGATCAACAGACTAAATAGCAGGCAGCAATAATGTTAGTTCTGGAAGAAGTGTGATGTTTGTGTTACCCGCTCAAGTTAATTAAAGAAAATAATGACAGAGTTACAAAATCAGGGATGATTAAGAACTTGAAGACCATCCGACCCATTTCTCTGCCAAGGAGGATTTGTTCTTAGCAGCACATTAATTCTGTTCTTCAGCAAACCTTTCCAAACCACAGCAGAAGCAAGAGTCCCATCAGAGGTGTTCACGCTTCCAGGCTGATTCAGAGGAAGAAGTAAAACCCGAGAAGAGAAATCCCACTAACTCCCTATCATTATTCTGAGTTAACTGCTTGGAGATTATCTTGAGCAATTACTCCCATCCCTTACTGCACACACATTCCAAATACCTGTAATCCTCACTCTGTCAGTGCTAAACCAATCCATCCCCTTCAGGTAAGATCTAATGGTAAAATCACATTCCACTGGGTTTATATCCCACACTATTACAGTCTCCATTATTAAATATTGCTTATTATTTTGTACTTACAAAGTCAGGGAGATGTGATTTTATTGCTTGCAAATCATCCTTACGTGAGTCTTACGCTGTACTTACACTTCACTCTGCTCTTCTAGATAAGCTTTTTGCTTTCTGCATATTTAAATAGTAACTCTAATTATCCCTACTTGATTGCCCTCCTCTTGCAAAGCCTTTCCACAGGATCATCTGCAGTGAATTCTTCATCCTACTCAGACTTTAAGAAGCCTAAGATACATTATATTCTTTAATTTTAATAAAAGCATAGAGATGTTTCTTTAAAAAAAAAAAAAAGACATGCATAATAGGTCCCATCCTCAGATGTATTTTTGTCAAACTTGGATGTAGAAGGGCAGATTACTGATTATTATTACACTGGGAATAGTAACACTACAGAACAGTGCCTAGCAATAAAGTCAATTAAAAATTAAAAAAGCCCAAACAAACAAACCAACCAAAAAAAGCCTACTGACATGGTATCACATTGGCAAGGAAAAGTTCACTTCATTGTCTAAAAATATTTCTTCTTTTGCAAACAATGCTTATAAGAGTTTTCTGGATTTATTTCAAATCACAGTCACAGAAAAGACTTTATACTTGCAACTCATAGGCACACAGAAGCTACAGGCATCTACACAGCTGAAATTTATGGTACTTAATGCATTAACTCGGGCAGTCCATCCAAAGAAATGCACATTACAGTAGCCCAAAACACGTCAATAAAATTAAAGTCAAAACTCAAGTTTCTTACAAGAAACTTGTTAGTCTTCCTGGCCATTTTTTAAGAGATTTGGTTACTGATGATGTATTTTGGTTTAATTACAGTGGTGTCTGCTAACACCACGCGTTCAAGTTGTGTGATATTTCCCTTCACGAACTCTCTTTTCAGCTCCTTGTAACTTTACCAAACTGAAGTGCCAGGGCTGACGTCTTGCATGACACACACAGGAGCAATGGTACGCAGAGTTCAACCTCCAGGACCTTGTCCTGCTGCCCCGAGGCATGAGATCATCCCTTCCTCCTCCTCCTCCTCCTCCTCCCCTGCTCACCAAGCAGTGACCACAGACAGTGACTGCCTTTATCTCACAACCCTGACTTTGACCCTCCAGCACGGACTGTGCGTACCTAAAGATGCCACGTGAGAAGAGAAGTTACTCTGTGACTGCACACACAACTGTTCATTCCACCTGGGCAACGACAAATTCAGCATTTCTTTACTCATGTGCTTGGCTCTGGAACAGTAATTTACATTTTTTGGTGTGTTTGTGTGTGTAATAACGCACAGGAAAAAGCAGCAGCACAGGTGTACAAGGACCATTGCTGCAGCACCTTCCAGGATTCAGCTCACAAGCTGCATTCCTTCAGCACCTACTCCTGCAAAAGTTACATCAGCAATACGTGATTTGGGTCTGGCAGCAGTGACTCTCTCTCAAACATGACTTGGGAAAAACAGGATAGGGAAGAAAAGCAGTTCAGGATGTTCAGTTCTAGCTGTGACTTTCAGCTCTCTGCGTCAAAGCAGTGCCAGAAAGTGCTTGGAAAGACAAAACACAGTCTTGAGCTGTGAATGCTCAGAGCATTCACTGCTTTATTAAATACTACATTATTGAGCACTATTTTAGTAAATAAAACCAACCAACCACACAGAGCCTCCGTGGTCCATCTCTGAACCGAAGATTTCCTTTGGGAAATGTGCCATTCAACAAGAAAAAAAGGCTTTCTCTCATCTCCTCTGGTCCTCCCCATGAACTACACACCCCTGGAGATCCAACACCACTCTGAAACACAACAAAGCTCCACGGTCAGCCCTGGGCCAGCTGGTTTCAGGTACTGCACTGAGGAAAGCAGAATTCCCCATAAGGAGGCCCAGCTCCAAGTCTTGTGCTGTCCAAGATCATGACAGAGAGGTTGAAGAGAAAGAGTTACACTGATAACAAATGTTGAACACCTCAAAGCAAATACTTCGTATTACAACAGCCATTAAAATACTGCTTTTTTTCACCAAACATTCCTATCAGGACTGAAGTCAGGAAGGACAACCAGATTATCAGCAAACACAGGTGAGGAAGCCCAGGCTTCAGCAGCACAGTAACCCTTTGGCACTCAATTCAAGAATACTCAGAATATTACTGGAAGAATATTTCTGTCTGAAGCTCAGTAAATAAGTCCCAGGGTTTTTTTATATGAAGTAATTTGATTCTATTTTTAGCCATTAAAGAACATTTGGATTAACAGATTGAAAAAAGTTCATTCACAGCTTTAAATATATATATATATCTATATATGACTGTTACAAACTCTCTCCCCTGCTGCCCATAAAACTAACAAAATCAAGGCAGAAATTACATTTATATAGTCTTGAAAATATTTTAAAATCATCATTAACATGTGTGATTTCATCTTATTATACTTATGAGCCCGAAGTTGTATCCTGAATGCCATTTCTATAGAAATTGAGTGCCAAGTATTACCAAGTTGCAATTTTACTGTCTATGTGAAAATACCCTGGCAGCATTCAGGCAAATTAAATTTAAAATTAAACTTCAAGCCTTTGCATGCCACCATAATATTTCAGGCAACAATTTCAAGAAAGGGAAAGCAGAAAACAGACTGTGCATATACTATAGTTCAAAATAGATTTCTCATGTCAAATGGAACAGTTTTTTTCCTTTTTCTTTCCATTAAAGAGTTATTTCAAATCTTCTGCTGAATACATTTACATGCCTAATGAAACCTCCTCAGTGATTCTTCTTGAATTACTCTATATGCTTCAACACTGCATACACTAATAGTGTACACATACATACAAATCCACACATAAATGCATGCACTCATGCACACAATACTCATGCAAAAAGAATTAATGGAATTTTTTGACTGGATGCTACCCCCTGTAAATATGTTAAATGTGAACAGTGCTCACGGCTGGGTTCATTAACTAAAAATGCTGCTGTTGTCTGCACAATTCGTGTTGCTCATGTGAGAAGGGATGACATGCAAAATGCTAATTTACAGACTCGGTTCTTTTCAATTTACCATCAGGGTCCTCTCTCCACGAGGAAAATCAGGGGTCGCTCACTGCAATTCTCAGGGAATAACTTGGGCTGAGACCTCACTCAGCACCTGGAGATAAAACTCTGCAGGGAGTCTTCTCCAAGAAAAAGAGGAGGAAAAAAAAAAAAAAAAGGCTTCTCAGGGAGCTCCAAACACATTTTCTGACATGTTCTCATGGAAAAACATTATCCCAAAAGCCACAGTCCACTGACTGGCAAACATCCCATCTTCGAAGGGAAGAGTCACTGTATTTCAGATTAGCAGCTGATACTACAGATAACTCTTCTCACAACTTCAGCTGTTCATCATCTATTTCTCCTCCAGTGTTCTCCCTAAAATCCCTGTTTCTTGAGCACCTGCAGTCTGGGAGACCTGCTCACATCCAGTCTAAAAGTTACTCTGAACACACAGAACCAAGCACGGAACTTCACGTTATCAATTAAGTTTGGGCCTCATGTCCCCATTACGGGTCGATGCAGCATTTGATGAACAGACACAATTAAAAGATTAACTTCAAACCCCCTTCATTTCCCTAAACTAGGGCACCAGTAATGCCACCATTCCCTCAAACATTCCAAGATTTCACTCCACCACAGCTGTACCAGCTGCCTCTTCTAACAAATGCCCTTGACACCCAACTACGTCAGAGACCATACATGGTAACTTGCTGCTTAACAATTAACAAATAAATAATTGATGTATTTACAATTTCTGAGCAGGTTCATCAGTGGTTTTGTTTCCCTTTCACAGATGCACCTCTGCTGTATTTAACTTTGCACAGGGTCTCACCACCTCCCTGCCCCTTGGTGGACAAACTATTTTGGTTTCGAAGACCTCTTCTATACAGGGGGAGTTTTCAGCAGGACTTTAAAGCCTTTAAATTCTTTCCTGTAACCTCTGTGTTAGTTTATCAGAGCAGTCATTAAAGCTGAGCACTTTGAGGCTGATGGGTTTATCTAGGCTAGCCCAGCTCCAGCTAATTGCATTCAATTTGACATTCTCCAAGCACTGACAGTCCTCATTCAAGCCGAGTGTGAAAGTTTTTAAATTAGCTTTCACAGTTTGATTCACAGACAGCAAATGCAAAATGGCACAGGATTAATTTTTTCCCCCAACAACACAGTGTAACAAAATAGCCCAAAGGCTATTTTACTTCATTTGCTTTAACTATTAGGGAAGATTCACAGCACAATGTTCCAACAGAGACAAAAGCTCCAGAGGACTTTCAAAGCTCAGTATTGCCCCCATTAATTAAAGTACCATACGTTTGTACAGCCCTTCCACTTTGTCACTGGATGTTAAAATGAAGTCTAGACCATTTCAGACAAGCCACAGTCATTTCTGCTTAAAACATGAACATACCAATACATTCTTCTCAGATTTTTAATACCTGATCAGATTTTTAATACCTGATCTAGTATGGCACTGGACTTAAAATGGGCTATACAGAAACCCGTATTTTCTTGGGGAAGTACAAATCCTGGCTTCCCATGTAATCTGACAATGTGCCTTTTGATCAGTCTGCCTTCATTTGCCAGATCCAAGTTAAAAAGAAAACCAGAATATTGAATTACCCACTGCAAAAGTGATTTGGTCACTCCCAGCAAAGAGTGGCAGAGTAGCATGGAGATTCAGCTTTCTTGGCACTCTTTATTTTATTATTGGGTGTGTTTGAGCAGCTCCATCAACAAATTGAAAGATTCATTATAGACAAACCGTCATGAAATACTGTACACTCAGCATTTAGGAGAAAAAAATTTCTCCAGTTTCAGAGGAAAATTAAAATCTCCACTAACAGTTTAGTTTATCTTGCCAAAGTGTGTATCAGAACATTTTACATAAGGTCCAAAACTCATAAACAATCTTTTAATTCAAAATATTCTAATAATTAATAATTCCAATATAATCTAATATCTGTATCAATAGTGGTAACTCACATCTCAGATGGAGAGCTATCTTAAGGTATGAAAATTATTCATAGTGAAATTTAAAAGCAAAAATTTGCATGCACAGATAGATTCCAGCTTCATCCTCCACATTCCAGGCATTTACAGCCAAGGATACATAGGTCACATCTGACAAACCGTAAAGTCAAAGGCCCATCTGTAAATGTCAAAATGTTAGTCACTGTGGTGGATGTAATTTAGGTACTTCTTGCCAGGATTCAGAGTAGTAATCTCAAATATCAACCAAGTTTTATGAGCGTTTTCTATTAAGAAGTTACATATTTGCATTGCAGTGATTGTAAATATTTTGTAAATAAGAAGTCTTTTTTCCACAAGCAAAGGACGTGAGGAAATGTAAAAAATTTAAAAAACAATCCACACTGTCTATTCAGGGAAATTTACACCTAAACTCAGGAAACAGGAATTGTGTTGTGTGAACAGACCTAAGTCAGAACCCAGACTAGCCAGGCTGTGAAAAGTGAGCCCTGACAGTGCTGGGCAGGCTTGGACAGTGGCCTTGGAAGCAGAGCTGCCACACTTGGCACACGGGCAGCACTCCTGCTGCCTGGATTAAAGTGCATTTGGGTACATTTGGGTACAGCTACAAAGGCCAGAACTGCAGCTCTCCATGGTAATAGAGAGCAATTTGGATATGCCTTTATAGCCATTTCACGAAATCTTTTCTGATGTAATGAAATGAAAGATGAAATTCACTGAATTAAACAGATCAGAAAATCTAAGTTAACGCTGACAAAATACAGAACTGAAAAACACATTATTTTTAAAAATAAAACTACTTTGTTCATGCCTTTGGACCATTAGATCTTGTGTGTAACTACAGACAATATAAATCCTTAAGCAATAATGAAGCTTTGCACCCTTTCAAATAAAACCCAGCCCACCATAAATGGAACTTCTTCGATGGCAAGTACAACTCGAACGTTGCCTGAATTAACCTCCGAAATTTACGAAGCTTCATCAGCTCAGATGGCAAACAACTACGGGTTATTTGAGAGCTAAACTTGTCAGAAACTGCAGAAGAGAGACAATCCAATTGTCACTGAAAGCAATGAATACATTCCTCAGGTCACCTCACATCAGGTGCTAACAGACAACAGAATCACTGAACAACACATTCACGTGAGACACCAATGTTTGTGCATGTTTATGCATAACAAACTTTGAATTCTATCCAATTGTAAATGCCACAGTACAATGGATCAGTCCTGATCGTGAAAGTCTCCCAGAGTATTCTTGTTCCTAAAACTAACTAAGATCGGGAAAGATTCCTGTTTTGGTAAAAGTGAATTATCCATGGATTACTGGCGATTCCAGAGCAGGGACAGAGCATTCACAAGCATGTACAAAATGCAGTTTTTCCCTCCAGCACAGATACTGGCATTAGTTGGAGGTAAAGACATTAAGTTTCAGCATGGTCTTGGCTATTCTTTGAAGACCTTTGTGGATAAAACCAATTCCTGATAATAAAGACTAAGGGCCAAAGCAACTTGTATGAAAGCCATTATGAAGTGTACTAAAGGCAGCAAGCACAATATACTGTGCATTTCCAGATACACCTCCTCTGTTTTGACATTTTTATACTTATTATAGTAATTTTATATTTGGATCCCTAAGCTCTTCAGACAGTTTGGTTTTTTTCTTTCCTCTGGGCACAGTAAAACAGGGACCTGATACAGACCAGCAGAGACCTTGTTTGGACAAGTATCTCTGCAGAAAAAAACCATGGACACGTGCATTCAGATCTATCTTCAGACAGCCAAAATGGCTTCTAGAATTTTTATTTTCTATTAAGTGAACTTAAATTGCAATCCACAGATAAAATACTGCCTTTGAGTTACACACCCACTGCCCCAAATAATTGTAATAATTATAATTTCCCTCAAATAATAAGGGAAAATTCTAGAACCATCAAGTGTGTTTAACAGAGAAGAGGGAGCACTGCTGAAGAAGATGAAGGTCAGAGATGAGAAGATGATACAGACCAGCTGTTCTCAGAGTGCCTGAAATTAACAGCTGGCAGACAATCGTTGGGGTTTCCCACAGAACTTGTCGTCAACCTAAAACATTCCCATGTAAAAGTTTATAGTGCTAATGACAAACAAAGCATCTCCTTTTAAATGCATTTTCTTTGTTTCGAAATAACATGACATTGACAGTTAGGAATTTTTTTCCCCTGCTGAATTCCTGCTCTGAAAAAAGTACAGCCCACATCCTTTCTGGGGCTGTTTTTCTCCATTTCCAACTGGAAAGCTCAGTTTTGGCCTCACTAGGACACAGTTCCTTGAAATAATGGAGTTTACTGTTAGAAACGGGCACTATTTTACCTTCTTGCATTTGGCAGGAATGGATTGCACTAAAGGCTATCAAGGGCTGTTTTTAGCCCAAAATTACCTAACAATGCTTAACTAAATCAGTTTATACTTTACTAAACAACATCCTTTACATTTAACTGTCCTAGTGCAAAACAAAGTCAATGTTCAAGTGGCAAATCCTCAAAGTGAACGAGCATGCTGAGTTTCAGAAAAGTTTGCTTTTCTTTCAGGTACTATCAAGCTACCTCTGTTTTCTCACTAAGTCCAGTGCTGTTTTATTTTGATGGCTGTGAAAGAATCACCAGGTAGAAAACCTTCAGCTCTGCTTTGAGTTACTCCTACTTCCAAGACAACCAGCACAAAGCAGTAGTACGAATCCAAGAAGCTGAATTTCCATGATATGTTACACTTGCATGAGTAGCTGTTAACACCAGCTGCAGCAGCCAGAATACCAATTTTCCCACTGCTAAAATTCTAGAAAGCAAAATACGAAAGTGAAGGCAGCTTTATCATTACCTGCCTGTTCTCATTTCAGAAAGCTGGTTCCCCTTACCTTCTTTAAGTATCTACTAACAATTTTTTTCATTGCAGTTCATCTTGAAAATTAATCATCATAAATTTAAAACCGTTTTCTTGCACATCTGTCAGGCTGGTAGTGCTATTTCATTTATTACAAGACCACATGACGCATCAGAGCTCAGTATTTGAACACGACATATTTTCACTTTGTTGTGATACGACATTCGAAAATTGTTCCTATCAATCTTTCACTGGAGCCAAAACTTAACTGTCTTGTTCACTGAAACATTAAATGCCAAGTCACACAGATGAATAAAAGCATTTGCAAGATGCAAACATTTGCAGAAGTTCCTGTTGAAAGGGTCTGTAGAAGAGAATCCACCAAAGTGAACTGAGTACCAAAAGCCATTGTCTGTAATTGTTTTGGCCATCACATTTCACCGAAAGTTAAATGATTTCATTACTAGGCTGATCTTTAAGCAGAATTTTGGAAGTGTTTACAGCTCTGATTTCCAAGAAGTATTACAACTGCCGTGCACTTGCCAGACTCGGCTCATGCACTGCTCCACATCCGTGATTTTCTGCATCGTTCCCAGCGAGGAGCCAAACCCCAAACAAACAGGCCGGGTACTTACAGTCCCCATCATGCATCATTTTCCCTCTAAACAGTGGCAGCAAACAGGCACCTCCAATACTGTGTCACTTTCTTCTCTCACTCATGACGATGTCACACCCAGGTTCTTTGATTCTGAAAGAGAAGCATTTCCCAGGTTCTGAGGACGGAGGTACCCTGGCCAATCCATCATGCTTTGTGTGCTAATGATAGACTCATGCAGACGAGGCACCAGGAGCAGTCAGAGGCAGCAGGCATGAAAAGGAGTGAATCAACTGTCAGGGGTTGTGATCTGAAGGACTGCAGGGCTGTGATTAGAATTTTCAATCAGGACTTCCACAATTCATCACGCTGCAAGGGAAAGGGGGGGGACACACATATTTCTTCATCAGCCCTTCCTGCTACGGGCAAAGCGAGTTCTGAGGCATTCAAAAAAGGAAATCCGAACGTCTTATGCTCATAAGCAGTGCTCTTCAGGGAGTGGAGAGTAAAGGATTTTCTGGGACTGCACAGCTACTATTTTTTGTCTGCACAGTCAAGATTATGTGCAGCGCAGCCTTTGAGATTACGAGAAAGAAACACAGCTCTTCCTCTCTCTCCTCTTACAGGTGCACTCACAGACACCTGAACAAAATGCAGCCCTGGAAACCTTTGTGTGTTGTCCTTAGGGATATAAAAAGGAATAAAACCCTCCAGGAATCCTTCATCAGAATTTGCTAATGCGCTCGGTGAAACTCTAGAAAATAAAAAGGCAGAGCTCTTTACAAGGCAAGCATTCTCATCACCTGTATGAAATCACCTGCAGCACTTGCCAGGAGGCATTCAGTCACATCTTCCAAACGTAAAAAGGACCAGCAAGTTTACTGAGTGCACAAGATCACAGGAACCAAACGCGTGGTCCAACCTTGTTTTCCTTGTGGTATTTGTTTGCCTTGGTACTGCTGCCTCTGACTCCAAGAAAAATTCAATTCCACAACTCAACGGGACTTGGAGCTGGGCTGGTTCAGCAGCTCTGCTGCAGCCTCCCTTCTGAAACCATGGGAAAGTCACAAAAGCTCTGCAAGTATTTTGCTGCTTCTTTCCTCTCCTTCCTCACCCACGAAATGCAGTAACTCTGTCCCTCCAGACAAGAATTTTGCAAGAACTCACTCTCAAAGGGGATTTGCTGCCTCAGAGAGCCTGTCCCCAAAAAAATGCCAGCCCAGCAATCAGGAAATGGGTGTTGGTGGCTCAAAGGAAGTGCCCCAATGTCTCCATCCATGTCACTACAGAGTCTTTGACTCAAAATCTAGATCCAAGTGCCAAGCTAGGCAGATTAGACATTTATTGAAATATATGAATGAAGCATTATCTTAAAAGGCAATTTTCATGTTAAACTATGAATAATGAACAGTAAAGACAGATCTTATTTACATAATTAATGTTTCAGTTATTGATATTCCTTCAGAGGGTCACTACACATTTTTCTCCAAGTTAATTAATTAATAAAGCAACTCCTTTTATGTAGGTAATTGCAATCACTTCAATACTCAAAGGCATGTAAAATATCTGGCTTTTTTTCTTTAATGTTGCAACCTGAGCGACACAACGATCATTTGCATAAATATAAACACTGAATGGGTCCATTTAACTCCTGACTAGAAAGAAATCCTTTGAAACTAACAGGAAAGAAATACATTAATTACAGACAAACGTGGCAATGTGGGCAAGACCACCTTTTGTCCTTGCATCACATCATATTTTCCCTAACACAAATCTCAGCTTCAAGACACTGAACCGCTCATGGTGCCAATCTGTCCCCATTTTTAGCTGAAGATTCCTCCGAGGAGACAGAATAATTTGGGAAAGAACAGACTTTATGGAGAAACAAAGAGAAACCTAGAAAGCTGTCAGCAAGCAGAAAGCTTTCAATGCTCAACATTTCACAGGTAACACAAAACTTTTTATTTTTGCATTAAGAAATGCACTAACGAATCCTGCAAATCCAGAAGTCTGATCCTGCAAAAAATCTGTTACTGAAAGTCTTAGTGCCCACGTAAGTCTCACTCAAGGCAGGTGAGAGGGTTACTTTGCTCAGTAGCCGAATTTTATTTGCTCTTGCATCAGATCAGGCCTCATGAAAAACAATCTGGAAAGGATTACTGGATGCACTGCTTGAGGAAGGTGGGAGAGCTGAGAGGTTGTAATTTTTATCACACATAATATTCTTAAACCACTAATACCTTGTACTCATCCCATTTCTATCTGTATCACCACACACAGCTGCCAAAAAAGCATCTTCGGGGGAGGTCCAAGTGCCCTCCCAATCCTGCGCCACACAGTCCTCCAAAGCCAATTATTTGTTGTTAATATTTCACCTTGAATATGTCATTTATTGTGTGGTTTAATGGACGAGAGAGAAAGGGGTAGAAGATATTGACATCTGACCCGTGACACCACTGACTAGCTTAGAACCAGAGTCACATCATTCTGCTATTTCCTCATCAGAAAACTGCAAGTGGCTCTACTATCAAGCATTCTAAAACGTAATTTGAGAATTTTTTCCCTGTTTGATGCAGTGCCTAGGACCATGGGGGGAAAATGAAGGCAAGGAGGGCTCCAATCCACCTCCACAGTTCTGGGGAAAGGGATAGCAATACAGATAATAAATGTTATTATTTGTATTATGCACTCATCTGCACCATATCAGCTGCTAAAACCTTGCAAATATTCCTGACACCATCAAGAACCATTTCGACCTGTTTGCAGACCATAAACCTCATATCTGATCTCCATCCAAGAGATTATAACAAAATGTGAAATAACCTAAATATTGAAAGCCATTTCACAGAAAATGGAAATAGATACTGTAGGGAAAAACACAATCCAGGCTTGCAAATTCCCTCTTTCATGTAATCCTTCTCCATATCCTTCCAGGGGGCTATTTGATGTCTCTGTCTCTCAGTGTTTTTAACCACTGCAGATCTTTTCAGCCAGGAGTTGGCTGTGTTTTCAACTGGTGGCTCCAGCAAGCAGCATTCCAGCCATGCAGGAGTCGGGAATGCAGCCACTAAAGCAGGGTATGAATAAACCACTCAGGTATCCTTTTCTGTGGCTCTCAGTAATTACTCGCAGCCACGGAGCACAACAGAGATCTGCTCCTTCAGGGCCTCACTTCCAAAGGATCGATGTGCCACAAACAGAGGCATCACAGGACTTAAGAGCAAGTTTTAAGTGCTTCTCACAAGACAAGAGTCTCCTCGACAGCCTTCTTGCAGCTATCCAGGAGCTAAAGAGCTGCTCTTAGCGTTTATTTGTGCCTTTTGGCCAAAATCACACTTCCTAAACACAAAGAAGTGACAACGGACACATCCAAGAGAAGATATAAATGAAATTCCAGATTAACAAAGCTCCATTAAATCAACTTAGCAATTCCATCTCCACGGATAACAATTTGGCTGGCAGTGGTGGGCTAAATAATGCAGTTGAACACATTAAGAACAGATCTGTATTCAGGCTGAATGGACTGTTAGCTCAGGAAAAAAAGACAGGAGGGAAAAGAAATGCTGAAGTAGCTGTTTCCTGCCCACAGCACATTTTCTCTTCTCCTTCATCTTCCAAAACGATCATGATCGTACATCTATCAACATATCATACACTTTCCCTGTGAAAGAGACAAAACAGGCCTCAAAATCTGTGTCTTCATGGGTGCCATCAAAAGAAATATCAATTCATCTGGATGCATAAACCATCCAGAAATCAGTGTAATCAAAAAAAGTGGGGCTTCTCCTTTGCCATCCAGTCTCTGTGGTAGTAAGGGCTGCTTTTACATATTATTATTTTATACTGCAGATACCTTCACTTCCCCTGAGTGCATTTAGCAGCAAACCCAGAGATTTCTCCTCTGACCAAGAGGCAAAACCCCTTCTCTCCCCCTCCAGCCAGAGTTTCAGTTTTTCATGAGACAGTAAAAAGTTTTTCTATTGTCAGCACTAAAAGCTTCTCCTAAAGTAGTTCTTTCTCTATGCAGCCACATTTTCATCAAATTTTAGTGCACACATTTTATGCAAGTGTTTGACAACCTCAGGATTTAGGCCAGAAAAAGAAGATGAAATGTAGGCTAGGCTTCAGGGGGCTTTCTAGGGAATACCCCACTAAAGCAGTCTCCTGACAGCTAAGGTATCTTCCTTGCTATAAAAGCAGTGGTTGTTGAGCACAGATTTTCAGTGGGCTCTGGAGGTTTAAAACCTTAGAAAGACCTAATTTCATTCAAAACTATCTGCTGGCTTCCTCTGGATTTTATATCTATATGAGTTCAGATGGACTATAGAAGGAATGATACACCATTAGCAAAAAACTTTGCTAATGATTTTTCTAAGTTGAATTTTCTATCTCCTATAAACATCATCTAATGCTGTCAGGTTTGCTACAGAATATTTATTGTTTTGACTATCTAAAAAGGATTGGTTTTTTTCAGATTAAAACCGGTACTTCAAGAGGGATGTAAAATTACATGATTTCTATTGCCTCAAAGTAGGCAATGAAAACTTTAATGTATTTGTTCCTATCTCAGGCATACCTACGAATATTTTTAAAGCACAGATATAATATTCCACCAATGTTTTTACTCCTATTTTTGCTCTAGTTAAGTCATATTTTTAACTCCAAAAGGGATCCATTTGCACAGATATTTACACCACCTGCCCTATTCCAATTCATTCGGTCCAGTTTAAACATTCTGCAATGCCAGACTCCTGAATACAGTTAAAAACTTCACAGGCGTGTCCAGTAACTAGCCAGACAACAGAGAACTCTTAACACCTTGCCTTTTAATGCTTCATATCCCTTCTTTTGTGAGGAAAACCCTGTAAGTGAAAGGATTCCAGACGGAACCTTTGTGCTGCCTTTTCAGGACACGCTGAGCATCACGAGCTCCCCAAAGCCTGTGTGCAGTGAGGGTGACAAGACACACTCCTGTGGGGTTTTCCTCCCTTCTCAGGATTTCAGTGTTTCTGTGTGACCTCCAGAGTTTAACTGACGACTGTTCAGTGCATCGCTTACAAAAACCAGCCATTCTCATTTCCTTTACACTCCTCCTCACAGAAATAAATCAGTATGCTGACTGATTGAAACACTCAGCTGCCAGTCACTCTGCTCTGTCCCTTCGCTGCCTCACGCCGGCCGGCGAGAACTCCGGAGATGCAGGGAAGTGATTAAACCGTAACACGGAGCCCTGAGAGCAATAACCAAGTGAGTGCTTATAAACAAATAACACAGTTCTTCATAACTCCGTCAAATGCATGATCTGATTTCGTGTGTGGTTCTGAAAGCCAGGCAAAGCAGCAGTGCTCTTTCACTAATGCAATAACATTACAGCTTAATGGTGGAAAGCACAGGAGAGCAATACATGGCCCACAAATAAAGAGTAAAATGTGCAAGCTTAACAATACAAGTTTATCTTCCGTATGAATTACCTAGGCAGTGCTTTTATTATATGAGAGATCCATTGTTTCCTGATCTGCAAATTACTTCCTGAATCTATTAACTATGATGGGAGAAATGTATTTTTCAGTCTTGCCCTCTGAAAAAACAAAAACCACAATGAATCAGTCTAAGCAGGTGAGACTGAACTGGCAACAAGGCCAAGGTATTTCAAGTGTGCAATCTCTGGCTCCCTATAACGCTTAAAGATTTTTTTTTTTTGAAGGTGGGAGCACAGAGATGAAAGGATTTAAGTGTAAATTATCCAATGATTGTACAATTCTGGAGTATTACCATGCGTGTGAAGGATTCTTAAAGATCAGGTAGGATTTTTCCAGCCTTACTTCAGTCACCTCCAGGGAAACGAATTCTGCAACGCTCCGTAGGAAATAAAGAACAACCTGAGTATGTTAAAAGATTCATGGATATAATTCCATGAACTACAAGCTTTCTTTGTAACTCAGATACCTCAGAGTGCACAACACTTTTATCACAGTCCTTGCATTTCATGTGTCTTTGAAGGATGACATTTCCACTCCCTGACTTAGCATTTGCATGTCTTGAATTCTCTAGTAAGGGCCCAAGAAGAGTAATACTGGTTTTATTTACATATCTTCCTCCCCCTAAATTCCAAAAACACATCCCAAACTCATTTACCTAAGCAAAATGCTTCAGACATGTACAGCCATTAAACACACCATGATTATCCTGAAGATGAGAAGCCAAACATCAGTGTAGTTTGAATTCTTCTCTCCCCCATCAACAGGAGTCAAGAGGACTCTTGGTATCAATGACCTTCATGCTCTGTCTCACAGGAGTCATCAGATACAATCCATTTTATATTGAACCCACCAGTCCCAGAGTACCTCAGTGAGTACATAATCTGCACAAAATCCACTCTTCCAGATGCCTCTTACACCTTTGGTCTCAAGGTCTGAAATTTCACCAGAAATTTGGTGCAGTTTATTTATGATGTGGCTATGAACAGTAACATTGCTAAATAATTCCCTTTAAATAAGTTACCTAATTAAATTTTCTCTACTCAAAGCCAGGGCAGGAAGCACCACCTGTGGATAAGGTTGGCTGATACCTCTCACTCCCTTTAATTATTTTGCAGCTTTGCCAGATTTTTAACTGTTCAGGCTACAATTCTACATGTCAAGTGTATCTGCTTTGGGGAAATTTTCAGGACATAAGGGATGAATATGTTGAATCACTTCCAAAATTTACACTGTAGGGAAATACTGTGTTTTGACCATATTAAATAATCATTATGAAGTTGTATTTGCAAAGCTGAGTTGTGAAAGTGGGAGTAAGATTTGGTCTTCATATCACAGACCTGGTTTTCTTGCTAATACTAAAAAACAACAACAACAACAACCCCCCCAAAAAAAAAACCAAACCCAAAAGCCAACAAACAGAGCAAAAAAAAAGCCACAAACCAAAAATCCCAAACCCAATACTACTTAAAATAAAAAGAGATTTTACGTTTGTCCAGGATGACTCCTTTATACCAAAATCCCACTACACTATCATCCCTCCTGCAGCCTCCAGAAGGAACTAAAATGTGCGTTCACATTCCTATAACCATTGTCCTGGAAAATGGACTATTTCTTTAATTACTGCTTTGAACTGAAATTACACAGAACAGTGGAAGTGACAGCAAGAGGTTCATCTTTCCATCAAGGCACCCAGCAAGCTGCTGAGTTTGAATGCATAAAATACAAGAGTCAGAGCAGAGAAAAAAGGGATCCGCTCTGACGTGAAGTCTTGTATCACGAGAAGCAAAAGAGAAGAATTTGTGAGTGCTGTTTAATAATGGAGGACTTGGGAGGTTCAGTCTGGGAGTCAAGATGTAAAAAAACAGCTTCAGGGGTGGGGGAGCTTAAAAATGGATGGAGACAATCATTTATGAGAGAGGAGCTGCATCCAGATAAGGAGCCATGAGGAAAGGAGAGGGACCAGGAAACTGGGATTAAGAACTCACACGAAGAGCTGGCATCTCATTTGCCTCTATTTAAGGTCACAAAAAACACAGCAGAAGCTGCTGTCACAGCTACTCAATTAAACCAAATGGTATAGGTCCACTGGAAAAGAAAAGCTGGTCTTGAGGATGCACATGGATCTCAACACAATAGGTTTTGAAGTTCCTCCCCAGAAAAGGAGTTGTATCCTCCTTACTATATTAAAAGCAAGATCATCCTACCATTACTGCTGAACTTCTTGTTGAATATCATAAGCTGAATTATTCCAAATACTTAATTTCATTAGATGAATTTTCTAAGAAGACATAAATTAGGGCATATGGTTCATAATATTTTCACTTCCCTTCCCTGTAACCCATTTCACTAGTTTTACACTTCATCAATTTAAGCATTATGGTTAATAGGTAACATTTAATTCTGTCACAGGAGGAAAAAAATCCAAGTGTGTCATTAGGAAGCTCTGATGGCCATTTCAGAAAGCAGTGCTACATTTTCTACCTATGTCCAATACAGATGTGCTACATTTTCTACCTATGTCCAATATTAATGAAGACACTGAAGTTGGAAGCACGTGCAGAACTTACAGGTTTCTGTGCAGGGCAAAAGCTTTTTTACTGCTCGCTTGGGCACGAGGAAAAGTGGATCCCTGGGGGACAGAATCCCTGGGAGATTTACAGCTACACAACAGCAGCGCAAAGCACTAAACCAGAGCTCAAAAACATCTGGTTTACCACAGCTAAAAACTAAAGGCAAGCAATGTTTTATTTATGTTAAGCACAACACATTCCTACACACGTATCAACAATAATATATGAAGATTATCTAATGGCAGGAACATCATCTCTGACTAACTCCAGGAAAAACATCAGTAAAGCTGTTTTCTACCCAAAACTACGCACTGAAATGTGGCAATAATCTTTCAAACATCAACAGGTGCCAGAATATCACACAAGAACAAGAAACACATGAAAAAGCTTTCACGAAATATAAAGAAGGCTGAATTCTCCATGAATTCACACTATCTGACTTAAAATCACTGCAAAAATTTACGAGGAGCTGTTTAACAAATCTTTGTGAACATGTGTGAACTCTATTTCTTCAAAATAAGGAAGACACATTTCTGTCACATGCTAAGAATTCTTCTACAGGTGGTATTAGTGCCTTAAAAGCCTCAGTGATCAATCAGAATTATCACAGGAGGGGATTCAGAGTCATGTCAGGTTTTTGAATGACAGAAGCATGCGAGGCTTTGTACTACAAAAAGAGTGTTCAAAAATAGAATACATAACCTAATCATCTGCTCACACTCCTGAAGAAGTAGGCCAGCAGATAAAAAACCTTTGAAAAAACCAACAACTAAAATGTATCCCACTCCAGTTTATGAACACATCATAAGACTATTTCACAAGTTGCTGTTAAATATAAAGCTATTCAGTGGATAAAGGGAGGCCATGGGTAGTAACACGCTGTACCTGTAATAGCAGCTGTTTCTTTTCTGCACCCTGACTCTTCCCTGAGCTGCTCTTCCCATTGTATTTTTCAAATTTTGGGTACACTGTAACACAGCTCCTAAAGCTATAACCACGAAACGTAACAGGCTCCTTAAAAACACAACCTTTGGCATGTGAGATTTGAGGTGGGAGGGTCGTAAGAGTGTTTTATAGGTGCCAAAACTCAAGATTTCTCTTCCCAAGTGTGATACACCACACGGGAAGGGCATAGTGCCAGAGGAGAGAGTCCAGAGGAGGCACCAGGGTGATCAGAGGGATGGAGCAGCTCTGCTGCGAGGAAAGGCTGAGGGAGTTGGGATTGTCCAGCCTGCAGAAGAGAACCTGGGTTCAGAAGTTTCCCTCTCACATCAGTGCACAGAGATGCATTAAGAAACTTTACAAGTTATTACCACTGCCTCACTAAAACGTTACGCCAGCATTTTTCATTTAAAGGAAATCTCCTTTAAAAAAGCACTTTGTGAACTCTACTAGAAGTTGCAAGGCATTTCAGTCTCCCTTGTCTACTCCTCAACCTTTTATTCCAACAATAAATAATATATGCAGTAGATTAATATTTAGAAGAACTTTACTCTCCTACTTGCATCATCCTTATAAATTATTCTCCTATTAATGAGTTATTTGATCTCAACATATTAGCACAAAAATTACATTGTTCTCTGTACTACTCTGTAATCTATGTGCTCGCCTTCTGCTAAAAGCTCCTCTTCAAAGTGCTATTATTAATTGTCAAGCATTGGAACTGTTCCTCCAGACATTATCCCCTTTACTTTCAAGACAGGCAGACAAGATTTTCTCCACTTTTTGCAAGTAAAGTACAAGCTAAAGTACATCTGAATACGCAATTCATTCTATTCAGCACTGTGCTCTCCCTAATGTTCCCAGTGTGGCCAACTTCTTACAGGAAGCAATTGCTGGAACAATTAGGACTCAGCAAGATTAATACGCACGATGGTGTCATGTCTGCATCTTATCTCATGCAGTGACACCGGAATGATAAAGATGCAATCCAACAGAAGCGTGCCAGCAGTGACCAAACCTGTACCACCATCTCCTGGAACTCTAGGCTGAACTTTTTCAGGCTGTATTAATGTTAAAACTACAGAGCTATCCTGAACTACTTCTATTCCTGCTGATTATAGGTTTGTCTTACATTGTTCTTTCCACATAAGCCTGCAATGATCATGCCCCAAGTGGGAAGGAATCCTCCAGACATCCTTGTTTCAGTTCTTTTCATTTTCTTCAGTGTTGTTTGAATGTACAATAGTGAACCTACACTACTCTCCAGAATGGTTTTTTGGAGAAGAAACGAGACGTACACTATATCAGCACAATTCCTGGTGGTTTCTTGATGCCTGTTTCTCATAACAAATCAAACCTTAGATTGTCTTGGAAAAATCCAGTGTCAGTCTTTCTCATGAAAATATATGTGCATCGATGAAAATAAGATACATTCACTATTATTCAACCTAAGAATACGTCTCCTTAATAAATTAATAAATAAATAATCACTGTGAAGCAGCCAAAGATAATCCTAGTGCACCAGACTGAGAAAAAGTCTTAGAGGGAATCCAATACAGACATTAAAATCGGTATTATACCTGCTTTACTCACTGGCTATGTTTAAAATTATGTACACACTTTCAGCCACAAAGAAGGAAATCAACGCTCTATTCATCAGGAAAATTTATTCTTGTGTTCCCAGATCCACAAGACAAATGCCTCTACCTGTACTATTTCCCTTCTCTGCACTGTCCTTCTCCCCATCTCCACCAAAAAGCTCCATCTAAAAACCCTGATTAGCAGAACCAGCCACCCACAATGTGTACGGGTCACTTGCAGTCTGTTCTTTGAACTGGAGATGATCTTTGCAATAAAGAACAGAGTTAGTTCTCTACACAGCCTGAGCAATATTTCAAAGCTCGACGTGCATGATCTGCTCCCCTGGATTTCTGCTGCCTGAAAAAAAGGCAGCTCGAGTTCAGGGAGTGAGAACAGGATTCTTCTCACCTAAACTTCAGCTGTCAGGACTGGGCGTTGTGTCTAAGCTAACCAACTCAGCTGCTTCTACAAGGACTGGTGAGGCACAGAAGCACCCCTTGCAGAGTCCTCCCTCTGCCATCTCTTCACCTCATCCAAGAACCCAACAGCACCAATTATGCAAGAATGAAACATGAGAAGCTCTACATTCAAAAGGGACAACCACATACAGGTAGTTTGTTGGACCAACAGTCCTGCCACAAAGAAAATAAAGAGCTGCAACCAGAGCTCCCTTATGAAAATCACTTGCCGTTCTTTTTCAAGCCCAAACTCAGCGGTGCTGAAGTCTCAGACCTGTTTTGAGGCTGTGGCAGAGTTATTTTTCTGGTGTTGTTTGACAGCATAAAGAAGATTTCATGTTCTCTCTGGGAGCATCCTGCACTGAAATCCAGAAACTGAAGCCTGGCACAGTGGGATTCACTCAGTAACAATTCTCACTTTTCTCTGAGGATCTGTACGCACCACATTCAATTAGCATTTGCTACAAATGTAACATAGCAACAGGGGACAAGCCCTCACGTGATGTAAATCAGTGTAGTGGTTCTGATTTGAAAGAACTTTACCAAATTTCATCAGCTGCAACTCTCACGCAGCGCTGGTGAATAGCTCACTCCATCACTAGGGAGGTAAGGACCATAAAATTTGAGTGCCAGGAACAGTAAGTGGTCAATTCAATTTGTTATCCTCTTTAGGACTTCTCAAACATTTTATTTCTCTTGTTTTCAGAAAGAAGAAAAATGGGTCAGAATATATAAAAACTATCACACAGGGATGGTGGGTGGAAAACTGTCCTGAAGCCATAATGTGAAATTTGATTACTTCAGCAGCTGCAAAGAAAAACCCCATTCATAAAATAATCTTTATTAAACTCACTGATGGGGTTTTTTTTACTGTTTTTAGACTTGAGCTAACTGCCAACATGCTGTGTGAAGTAGCACTTCCTGTTGATTTGTTTTGTATTAATTATAGCGCAATTAAAAAGGGGAGTCTTTACTGCAAACAACTACCAGGTGTTTTAAAACCACAAACAGGGGCCACGACATTTCCAAGTGACACTGTCAGTCTTACTGTGGCACAAGAAACACATTTCCAAATGTATGCACATTCACAGAAATAAAAATCCTAGCATGGGAAAACCTTCATTATGTTTAAAAAGCGGGGGGGGAAATCCACCTACTGGGAAGACCCTTGATATTCGTGGAATTGCTGCTAAAAGTTAAGACATAAACACCTAACAGGTCATCTAATCTTGCCATTAAAAGGTCTGAATTTGCTAATCGGCCTCAGAGCTTGAAGAAAACTGACATCAGAGGCAGTAACAATAAAACTAAATTAAGTGTGTGGTTTTTTACATAAAGGAATGAATGGGAAAATTGAAATATTAATAAAATATTGGCTGCATTGACTGTTGATGAACTGAAGAGCAGTACAATTTCCTGAATATCAGCTGTGCTACATTAAAGTTTAGAAGTATTTTGCTTTTTTCCCTAATTACTTTTATGCTTGGCTTAACTATGTAGCTACTTGGAAATTCCTAAGCCTTGAGCCCTCTACAGCACAAAGTTATCAGTGTGGCTCATCAGCACTAACCCCAAGATCAAGGAAGCAGAGTCTCCTGCCCCACCACAGCCACAAGCAAAACACCAGAGGTTAAGAAGTATTTGGTTTGTAAAGGTTACACAAGGAAATCAAAAAAGGTAAAACAAATTCTTCTTGCTAACTATTTGTTAAAAGTATCCTAAGTGCAGGAAAAGCTCTTCTGTCCCCCCATCAATCCTGACAGGTACTACGAGAGAGGATTAAAGGTATGAACTCAATGAGGGGAGAATCCAAGTGACCTAATCCATGTTAATCTGGCAAAAAGCACATGCCAGCAGAAGTGTTCTGGCCAGTCTCAGGCAGAACTGGCAGGTCCTGCAAAGGCTGTCACAACACCAACACTGTCTGCTCCTGCCTCAGCAGCCAGCCCTGCCCGCTCCGATCTCTTCGTCCCAGCGTGATCTGAGGAAATACTGAAGGCACCTGAATAAATCCAGGGAAGGTTAAACAAGTTGAAGTGCTCTTTTTTCTTCGCTGTTTTAGCATAGTTTACTGAGCTGCATCTCAAGTAACCAGGAACAGAAATTAAGCTTTTCTTTTTATGGTGTAAAAAAAGACCACTCACAATTTTTCGCTCAGTTACTTCAATTATTGAAAACAGAATTTATAATCCTTTAGGTTAAGAAACAACCAATATGATGCCTGCTGTTCTCTAAGTAACTGATCTGTCAGTAGGGTAGAAGACAGTTATGTAAAAGGGAAACTATGAAAGGGATATTGCATTCCCAGTAATCCAAGTTCTTCAAGAAATTCAACAGCAAACAACTGTTGGTATGATCTTGAAATTCTGCAGACTCAAAACTTTCCTAAGTTTCCCAAGAATAAACCTGTGCAGGTTTAGAAAGTTCTTTTCCCAAACATGAACATAGATAGATGGATTGATAAGCTTTGGAACATATCTTGGGACAGACAGACTGATGGGTGCTACCCTCTACAGAGTAACACCAGAAAAGGGTTTTGCACACCTGGAATTGCTGTAAGAGGCCACAACTGCAGTGCCTGGATGCTGATCAGCTCCCAGTGAGCTTCAAAACATGCTGGCCCAACAAACACCCTCAGCAACCCTACAATCACCCACATCAAACCCCACCAGAATCCCTATCACAGTGATGACAGAGATTTTTATACTGCATTTTGCTACAAAAAGCATTTTGGGGAGATTCCAGCTCCATCTTTAGTAATAATAAGGAGACTTTGTATTAGAGGACTCTTGATTATCCTCAGTACTAAACAACAGTACATTCACATTCAGGTATGAATAATTCTAGCAGCCTTAGTATTCTGTCTTGATTGTCTTCCTCTTCACAAGTGTCCTCTAAATGTAATTTTCCAGTAAGTACTCACTGAGGAAAAGCACCTTCTAAAACCACAGGGACACTGCCTAACATCTAAATCTGAAGTTTCTGCAAGCCAGCAATATGCCTGCTAAAAGAAAACAAAACAGCAAGCACACATGCATGATAGCATTATTTGATCCAATACAATATAAATTAGGTCAGACTCCTCTTTGGAGAATTCTGAGTCAGGAACTAGGTGGTCCACTAAATTTCTATTCATTTGCCTTCAGGCTCAGGGAATTGCAAAGAGTCTCAAGAAACTGATGCTCCTCTACCCATAAGAGTAATCACTATTTGAGGGTGGGAGGGGTGGGTGAGGAATCTCTCAGTGTAACTGCTTGACAATACCTGGAGACCTGAGAAATCTCTATGTAGTAAAAAGGGCAGCTAATGAATACATACATATATATAGATGTATATATATGTATATGCAAATACATAGAGACATACAAAATTCAATACAGAAAACAACAGCAAGTGCCCTATTTTTTTACGTTGTACATATCTTAAAATAACAGAATGGTTTGGGTTGAGAGAGACCTTAAAGCTCATCCAGTTTCCGTCCCTGCCATGGACAGGGTCACTTTCCACTATCCCAGGTTGCTCCAAGTCCCATCTGGCCTGGCCTTGGACACTTCCAGGGATGGGGCAGTCACAGCTTCTCTTCTTCCCTGTGCCAGGGCCTCAGCACCCTCACAAGGAGGAATTTCTTCTGTATACCTAACTTAAGAAAATACTCTTATCCTTAAGATAAGAATATAAAACACAAGATACAAAAGAAATATAAAAGATCAGATAAAATACCCTTAAGAAAAGTAACCTCTGCATCCTCATTAAACCAAGAGTAACAGAATGACTTTCTGTAGAAAGTGCAAAGGATCACGGGCAGGAAAGTGCCCGGAGCCTGCTCCCCCAGCAGGCTTCTGCTCAGGAACACTGCATTTTCAAAAGCTCACCCACAGCCATCCTCTCCTCCCTGATTCCATGAGTAACTGAAGCAAATCTTCACGCCTCCAAGGGCCATAAGTTCATGTCAAGAGCTTCACACATCTAAGGAGAGGACTGAGCCAGAGCAAGATGTGACAAGCAGCCCTTCAGCAACGCTGCTGCTCCGCTGTGGACCGATGTGGTCAGGACATGCCGCTGTCTGAAGGGCTGGGACTTGGCCAGCTGCTTCCCCCACAGCTGGGGACACGGCAGCCTCTGCACCTGCACCAACACATGGGTCATCCCAGGGAACGAGCTTCGCTCTCACTCCGCAAAGAGCAATACATTGATCAACAGACAAAAGCTGAGAGGTCTTGCTCTGGTCTGGTTCTTCAATATGGCACCACCTTGAGATGGATCCAGCACTGCAAACAGGCTGTGCAGATCCCACTGTCACCAGCAAGGCTCCCACTGGTGGGTTCTGACAGAGGATTTGTGCACGTGGCTGAACCGCCGAAATAAACAAAGTTAAGGACTTAAAACACTGCTTACACCTGGAACACCTGAAAATGTGTTTGACGGTGGTGTAAGATTAAATACACAGATAAAGGTACCTTCCTGGAGCTCACAGTACTGGGTTTACTCACCTTCTCTAAGTTGTGACAATTCTGCTGCCTTGAAACAGAAATGGAAGATTGATTCATTGATGAAATTCCTAAACCACCACCATGAAATGTCATTTGGTTGGAGTTAGACCGGGCAAAAACTAGTGTTAAGGGCACAATATAGAGCTGCAGGCTCTCTTTGTGACAAATCAAAGTATGAAAATGAAAATGTTTCAATCTGATTAATTATTTGGTTTAGTATATATGATTTTCATTCTACTGTATCAAAATACTCATAATAAAACAGTGCAGCTGATGAAGTCAAGCACTGCCTTACAAAGGCTGGCAAATTTGCAGAACAGCACTTGAGGTTCAGATTAGTAAAATCCTAATGAATATCTACTCTAATACCCATGTAATTGCAGGGAATGTATTTGCAAGTGGTACAATTAAAAAAAAAAAAAAAAAGAAAGAAAGAAAGAAAAAACTCACTGGTACAATGGAAGTCCAGACTGTGATTTTAGTGTCAGTTTAAGAGACTGAAGTGCCATCCTGAAAGAATGAAGATCCCATTTAAAGGGATGCCAAGAAATGAAGGATCACAATAAAGATTTCCAGTTCTTTCCCAGATCACAACATGCTTCCACCTTTCACTGTAAGTACCAATGCCAACAATTCTCAATTTCATCATTTTTGTCCCAGACACCAAAATGGTTTCCATACATTGTTAATGACTGCTTTATCCCAAGTGCTCATCTCTTCCTGAGCACTGCACAGGGAGCTGCCCAGCACAGGCTCCTGAAGCCTTCCCTGGAGCTGAATAAACGTTGCTTTTGCACTGCATGTTGCATTTCCTTCTGGGAGCCAGCACCTGGCATCTCCACACCTCGTCTTCCTACCCATAAAAACATGTTACTGCTGGACTTACTTTACCTCCCAAAACCACCAGGCAAATAAATGCCTTCAAGACAGAGCTGGTGCTGTAAGAATGCAGCCACAGAAGGGCTGAAGGCAAGCACTGCTGAAGTAACACCAAATAGAACAGGACATATGAGCGACCAAGTAATAACTTAGCTTTATTCCTAAGTAATTGGCTGAGCAAACGTATTGTGATCCAGCAACTCTGATTAATTCTGCAAGAATGCTTGGGTAGTGTTTATAAAAACCAAGTCATTACCTTGACTAAACATTGACTTGGACAGTTAACTTTAACCATCAAGACCTTGACTAAATATTGACTGGGAAAGTTAATTTGAACTATAACATCTAGAAAATCGTGTTCCTCTTTGCTAGTATTTGCTGTCACTTTAAAATGCAAACAGGGTTGTAAAAACACAGGTTCTCCCACCTCACTGATATTTAGTTGCTGAGCTTGGCTGTTCCTAAATTCAGCACAAATACCTTGCAAAAATTTGAAATATAAAATACTTTAGAGGCAACGGGCCTGTTATGGATGAGAGGGAATGGTCAATCTTCCTTTGCTTGAGCAAGGACCCATCAAAAGTACTAAAAAAATGTATCACAAGGTTCATGTTTTAAATTCACTTTGATACATATACGCAGCAGTTTTACAAATTTTGCAAATTTTAAAAACTGTGCCTTGCCCAAAGAATCACACAGGCTGATCACCCTAGGACAAGGGGTTCATTCTGCCACCTCTACTTTTTAGTAGCAGCTACTTCAAGTCTACATCCTCCACTATTGGTTTCACTTCATCATGCGACGCCATGGGTCAAAGGACATACACAGGGTCTTTCACTGGCTGAGTTAAAAAAAAAAAAAAGAAAAAAAAAAGAAAATCAATTTCAATCCTCATAAGATGAAACCACTGATGTGTGCAGTCACTAAGGTCCCAAAGGTAATCCTACAAGAAAACGTGATGATGTCCTCCATCACTGTGTTGAGATACTGTTAAAAGTGCAGCAAAATCACCTATGAAGTACAGTCCAAGATCAAAACACTCCAAACAGTAAATCTATATTTCTAGACCAGTGTGAATAGTGCATTTTAGCTGTATAATGACATAAAATGGTAATGACAGAGGGGCGAGGAAGCTTATGCTTCAGGAAGATGTTATGTATGTGGATAAACAAATAAATAATGCTGGGGATCCAGCACTAATTCCACCCACAGTTTCAGCTCGAGAGTTTGAAAGTCCCTTTTAGCTTTATGCCTTGATTCCTTTTTTTAATACATCAGCTGCCTTTAGCACACTGAATGAAAAACAGCTTAAGAGCAAATATAAAAGACATAAATCTCAGCCACGAGTGAAAACACCAAACTGGTGAAAACTTGCTCCTTCCATTATTTTCGAGTATAGCAGTAAGGAACAGATTGATACCGGTGTTACGGGGGGTGAGGGTGGGGAATGAAAGAACAATAAACAATACAGTCATCAGTAGTTTAGCACAGCGCTGTGTCTTGCAATGGAAACATACTGTGAAACAGCTTGCGAGATAAGCCTCGTCAACGATAAGTAATTTTTATTCCGTTTGAGTGGCTGAAAACAATAAACATGATTAAATGCTTCAGACATGCATTCAGAATTCAGACAAATGGCAGAGTCCCAAGGACTTTGCTTTTAAAACTACTTCGGGGAAAGACCTGGAAATCGACTTAACCGGTTTGAAATGTACAATGAAACAGAAGTTCGTCGGGAAATTAAAAACTTCCCATTCGTCTGCAAGCTCCACGACTCTCCAGCCCAGAAACCAGCTTTGTTATCTACTGTTCTTTACTATGATCACTGGTCCCAGCTGCCCACCTCACCACTTCACCATTCACAGAGGCATTTCAAATGTGTCGGTCATGAACCTGAGCTCCCCCAGGGTGTGAAACACCCCGGAAAACACCAAAGGAAGAGGTGGCTCTGGGGAGTTCACAGTCCCGTGTTTGTCCCGCGGACCCCTGCGGGCTCTGTCACCACTGTCCTGATCCAGCCTGGCAGCAGCTCCTGCGCCCACCTTGTTCTCAGCCCGGCAGCGCTCTGAACTTTCATCCCCGGCTGCCTGCTCCTGGTGACTCGGTGGCCGTGCACAACCCCGAGAAGAAAGCACTCCAAAACACTCAGATCATGGGGGAGTTGTCGGGTTTTCCCCTGAAGTAGGGGCTGTAAGGGAGAGGCGCATGAACCCGCAGCACCCGCTCCCCTGACCGCGCACCGCTGGCCAGCGCCGGGGGCTGCTGGCCGGGGGCTGCTGGCCGGGGACCAGCCGGAGATCCCCAGAGGGTCCCCGGCTGGGGAGGGCGAGCTCGCCCCGTTCCCCGCGCGTCCAGCGGCCCCTCCGCCCCGCTCCGCTCCGGGCGCCATTTCCCCGCCGCTCCTCAGCGCGGCGTCCCCCGGCCCTGCCGCACCTTCCCGGGCAGGGCAGCGCCGGCGCTTCCGAGCCGCATCCCAGCCCTCGGCCGGCTCCCAGCCCTCGGCAGGGTCCCCGCCCGGCAGCGGGGGGCGCTTCCCACGGGAAGCGGGCACTACCGCGACCGATCGGTGCTTCCAGCTGCGGGGCGGCAGTGGCCGAGGCTCCCGAGAGCGGCGCATCCCGGGGACCCCCGGCACGGCGGGGGCGGCCCCGGCGGGGGGAATCCCGCAGCCGCATCGAGTCTGTGGGTCTCTCCTCGATTTATTTTTACTTGCCCCGCTGCGGGGGATGGCGAAAGCGCCCCCAGCCCTCTGCCCCAGGGCTCGGCTGGGTGTGGGGCAACCCCGCACCGCGCTCTCCCCGCAGCCGGCAACTTCCCGCGACTCGCAGGGGATTCCAGCCCTTTCCCCGCCTCGGGAGCACGGGAGGGAGCGGGAGGGGGGAAGGNAAAACTTCCTTCGGAGGAAAGCTGCTCTTCCATGCTACTCCGGGGAGAGGGTCCCCACTCGCAGGAGGAGCAGCGCACCCCGCTGAGCCCCCAAACCCCGCTCCTGCCGCCGCGCCGCCCTCAGGACCGGCCGCGCAGGGGAGCGGGGACCGGCTCTCTCACCTGCCCCAGCGAGCCCTCTCCTCCTCGCATTCCTCTGCTCCCCATCGTGGGCGCAGCAGCTGCTGTTATTCCTTAGGATACACATGGCTCGTCCATGCTGGGAGAGCCGCCTTCCCGCGCCGCCTGCCCTCTCCGGCCCCGCCAGCGCAGCGCTGAGGCCAGAGGGAGGGGAAGAGGGAGGTGTGCGGCGGAGGAGCGCTGCTGATGAGGGGTCGGTCTCCTCCTCCTCCTCCTCCTTCTCCTCCTCTCCCAGGGCTGAGGGTCTCAGCGCCGCTGTGCAGCTGGGCAGGGAGAGGGGGACGGGCGAGGAGGGGGCTGGCGGAGCTGTCCCCGCTCGGGGCGGGGGGGCTCGGCGCGTCGGTTCGTCCCCAGCCTGTCACCGCCTCCGGGGCAGCCCCCGTGTGCGAGAGGAGCTGGAGAGCCCCTCTGCCCGCCCGCAGCACCGCGCTCAAGCACGGCCCGGGGGGGAATCGGTACCAGGGGCTCTCCCAGGGGCTCCAGGGGCTTCCCCGGGGCGGCGGAGCGCAGGGACGGCGGTCAGTGGGTCAGTCAGGGCGGGGGTGGCCGCTGCCCAGGCGTGGAGCCCGGACACGGCCCCGCGGTCGCGGCTCCCCCCGCACGGTCGCGGAGCTCCAGCCGGGCCGGGGGCCCCGCCGCCACACCGCCACCAGTGTGCTGCTTTTCTCATGGCTTCTCGCAGTCACCCATGAAAATTTAATGAGGCATTTAGGGCTGTTACCTTCGGAGTCAATGGAGGAAGCATATTTAGCCTAATGCACTCGCTTGCCGAGCCAATAGGTCTGTTGCAGGCGGATCAGAAGTCATGGAGAGACTCTCCTTTCAACACAAAATTCACGACCCATTAAACTTATTCTGTGATAACAGCTTCTTTACAAACGGAGACCCATAGAAAACAGATGCTGTCATGCACTTCCCGAAAGGATTTACATACAGGGAGAAGTACATTTGCCAGGTTATTGCCATTTCACCAGTATTATCTCCAATCAATGCATAAAAGCAGCGCTGCTCTCGCTAACCGAGCTAAGTGACTAAAAGAAAAGCTTTTTGCAGCCTCTAGATAGATCTGATTCACCCCCCGGGGCTGAGTGGCCACGTCTCCCTCGGCTGACAGGGAAGAGGGCTCAGACCATTACAGGGGATTGGATCTGATGAGGAATTACGAGCGAGGCGTTCTGCAGGACACGCAGATACCCAGCTGCTGATGTGCACTCCCCGGGATGACAGCCAGGGAGGGATCACCAGGATGCTCACAAGGTAGAAAGATGTCTACAGGTTATTTTAGCTCCACCTGACAGGCAGGAGAGCTGAGCCAATGTGGCAACACACTTAACAGGGCAGGGAGCAGAGGGAAAGGCTGAGCGAACAGATTGATTGAAAGTACATGCACAGATCCGGTACCATTCTCAAATATTATCAGTTTTATCTCCTTCAATTATTCTTTCTGCAGCACATTAGGTATTAAGCATAAAAGATAACGTCATGTAATAACCTTTACAACATAAAAAATTCAAAATTCAAGCCACATTCATAGAAGTAGTTGATGCAACGGAGCCTTTTGCTATAGACCTGTTTTCTCCATTTCAATTTATTATGGAAATGAAAGGTCAGATTCTCAATTGAACCTACTTATTCTAATGTGAATTTAAGAAAGTAAGTTCTAGTAGTCAACTTCATTGCAGCAAAATTTCCTTTTGGTGAGAATTTTACCATCTAGGAAGACAAAGAACTAAAGGAGAAATAAAGTATTTTTTTTTCATTAGGAAGTAATAGGCAGCATCCTTGAGGAGACATGCTTGTCTGTATGTATTAGGTCCAATAAAATATTGGTGATCCTTAGTTCTCAAAAGGCAGATTTCTTTGTTGGGAAAACAGTAAACGAACTGCTCTTTCCCCTTGCCCAATACACCATAAAATAAAGTTGCATTTGTTGTGTTGCTGGCCTCACTGAGGTCCTGCAGTTTACAGGAGGGGTGCTGGCAGTTGACTGAGAAGGAACTCTGAGCAGTATAAAACTTCATTCCCATTCATTTCTGAAATGTATGGATGCAAGTCACACTTGCTAATAATACTTTTTAAATATAAAAGACTACTAGCTCACAGCTTGTAATATGAATGCAAATGAACTTGTAATTATACTATGCAATTTTCTGCTTTAAAAAAAAAAAAACAACTATGAAAATAGAACAGACCTGAAGAACAATATGCACTGCAGTTCCTCATTGTGTTCCTTCATTATGCAGGAGTTGCCATAAGCAATCTGCTCTGGTTTAATGTAAAATATTTTTTAGGCCATAACTTTGCAACACAAACTCTCACATGAGAACATATATTTGGCCACAGTTCCTTCTCTCTACTGAAAAACATGACCAAGAAGCCAAGGAGCAAGAAGTTTGGTGTGAAGACTGACAGCTTTCATTTGTGTTTATCTGTAAAGCTTATTTAAACTCATCGTTCCTATATTCTCCTTTCTGATGATGCACTATGCCATCACCAATTATGTGATAAACAATTAAGAGTTATCTACTAAGATCTGTAGGCCAAAAATGTCTTTTCCACTGAACAGCTGGAGGAGCTGAAGATGAAAACCTAAAAGTGTAATTATCAACTATTTTTGCAATTGTCACTTCTGCAGCTCTCAGTCACTTACTACTTGCTAACATAACTAAAGGGAAAGTAGGATCACCTTAGCACCTGAATAGATTTGTACTAAAAGTACAATGATCACAATCTATTTAAGTGTTCCTGCACACATCAGTTGAGAGAAGGATGAATTCAATGTTACAACCAAGAGCACTGTACAAATTTTTTAAAGAACTGCCTCGAAACAACATTAAAATATCCACCACTGGATTCTAAGTAATTTGTTATACTACCCAATTTCAATAAGCACTGCAGTTGCTAGTAAACCACTGCACCCCGCAGAGCAAAAATGTTTACCTGCAAATAAGAGATAATTTGCAGGATAATTATTGACAGTGAATTTGCTGATGATTCACAGCCAAGGTTTCTGACTCCCTAAGAAAAGAGTAACCAAAAAACTTCCCAGTTTCACCTCCGAGTAAGTTAATCAGCATCAGTGCTGTCCAGCTGCAAGCCTGTGTGTTTCTCACAGGAAATGCTAAGGCAGAATGCACTCTGTAAAACCAGCATCATCCTGCAAAAATGGCCAACCACTGGCCAAAAACCCCATAGGGTTGTTGGCAGTGCACGTGTGTGACAGCCATCGGCATTAAGGAGAACTGGACATTCCCTGAGATGGAATATAGGCCTTACCTTCATTAAACTAATTCACGTATCTCAAGCTGTGCTGGTTAGAAAGGGCTACCAAATAATGGTACAGAGAAATTTTGAGGGATGTTTGAGAAGGAGATTTTGGTGGTGCTTTCAAAGAATCTAGAAGTGCAAGATACACAACGTTACACACTTTGCTGGATTCAAGTGGGATTTTTGGAGGGGGCATTCAAAAGAGAGTCAGCCATTATTTCTGCTATTAACATCTTACTAAAATACAGCACAACGTGCAGACCCATCCCTTGCCAAGTGAGCTCTCAAGACGTCAGCCTTCTCACAAAACCCCTCTTCACATTTACTGATCTATATTGTAGACCACAGCAGGATCATCCTGATCACTCAGGAGATACTCTACGTGAATAGTTCCTCACACAATAGTGATTTCAGTTTAATAAGTTCCTCTAAGGCAATTAGGCACTGACTGAAAATAGTCTCTGCTGCATTATCAGTAGCTATGGTAGCCCATCTCTTACAGCTGTAGCCACACAGTGAGCTCCTTTAGCCATTCAGCAGGAGAATTAATCATGATTTGGTTTCATCCTCAGTTTTCTCAAATGCAAAGAAAATCAGCTCTTTTATTCCACTACAGATCTACTGGGATACTTCCTCAGAGATACCTCAGGTGACTGAACAGAATATGTTGCTGAACACTGCTCTTGCCCACCAAAAAGATCTGTGTAGAAAAAATGTGGTGGCTCTTCATGAAAAATGAGAAGCCACTCTATTTTCTGGCAGTGACATATCAGGAAGAGGTTATGATAATTCTTGCCCACACGGCGCAATCTGGTGGAAAATGCATTATCCCAAGAAATCACTGACATCTCTCTATTAAAAGCCAGCACATGGGAATACTAAAAATGGAATTAAGTCTTGAGTGTTCCAGAGATTCATCACTGGTTTCTGAAGGTACATCTTCTACTGTGTTGTGGCTTGGTCACAGGGGGAACTCTTCCTTTCATGCATCCCAACAAAGACTGCACAATCTTGTAGTTACATATGCAAAAAGGGATTCAGGAGCTTGCTTCAGATCCCAGCTTTGTCACTGACGTTGGATAAATCAGCCTATCCTCATTTTATGTCCATCTCTACCACTCCTATATCAGAAGCCTCCTATGGGAATTTCTCCAGGAATACTTTGAAAGACCCCAGAGACAGGCAAGAACATACATAAACACTAATTATTGCTGTATACGTGGCCATTCATTCCATTTTGAGCCCTGGGAGGAAAAACAGAAGCAGGATCTTATCATTCTACCTGGTAGCCCCTGTTATTCTCCTTCACATATTCAAAATATTACCCAACTAACCCTACTGCAAACACTTTCCTCAGCTGCAAATGAGCAGCTCCGACGAACAGTCCAAGACTGCCCCTCTAAAATCAATTTATCTTCTAGTACATGGCAGCAAGTAGATGCCTGTCCTGCCAAATAATGGAATTTGTGAAAGCACTGGAGATTATGAACCACATTATTTCCCAGATGCCCATGAAAGAGTCTGTGATTCTCCAAGAACAGCGATCAACTTCTTCACAAATCCAAACTGCTTCATATTTCAAATCCTTTTTGGCAAGGTGCGTTTCCTTTCACAGCCAATTAACTGCAAACTAATTTAGAGAGGGTTTGCTTTTGCAAACATAAGTGTCAGGTTCCAACAGAGAACATGTTGCTAAGAGCATGATATATGCACACATTCTGAGTTCTGTTGTTCTCTCACTCCCCCCAGACACCATTGATGATCCACACAGAGACACCTCAGAATTTAATAAACTCCTTTCTAGGAGAACTTCACAGGAGAAGAAAATTTTCAGCATCCCTTACATCCTGAAAACCCACACGTTCTGCATTGCCTTGCAAAGTGCTCGCGCTAGCTTCAACACACATAAACTGACAGCGAAGGGTACCTACTATGGAAAATGTATTTCTACTATGAAAATACAGAATATCTGCTTCACAGAGAATTCCAAAACTTGGCTTGACTCTGGATTAGAGAGTAAAAGTGGGCTTGAAAACTTTAAACTTCCCACTTTTTCAGTAAGAAAGCTTACTGCAGTTTGTTCTTAAGATTCTGCCTACTTTAACAAGCAGCCAACACATTTAAGCTCTCTGATTTGGACAATCCTGCAGCTTCTTTTTACTAAGTACATCTTTATCTTCATTATTTATTCGTTTTTAGATGTAGCTTTACAATTGAAAACTTCAGACTCAGAGGTTCCTAAAGATCTCGGCTGTTGTCCTATTCCATGATTTTGACAGCGAAAGATCCACTTCCCATTGTAAAAATCTTTTTTTTGTTAAAAAGAGACAGATGAACATGATATTTAGAGCTGCATTCCCCTCAATTTCTGCCAAAATAACAGGTATTCAGGAGACAGCAATTGTGTGTAGTGAATGTCCTCAACAAGTAAGGTTGTTTTTCATTTCCTCTTATGTCACATTACATTTTCCTCTTTATATTTCCTTTTAAATATTTAGACAGAGCAGAGAGTTTTAAACGTGTCATTGACACAAATAAATGTTTAGGCAGTCAGTCTACCTTGGGTTCCGCTCTTGTCAGATCTGATAAGTTAAATATCACTGGATTTGGCCAGTAATTGGATGGAAGACCTCTGAGGAAAACTCAAGTGCTGAAGCAAGTGCCACTGGTTACTCAGTAGGTGTTTTTTTAAGCTCAGACTATATCCTGAAATATGCCCTCACCATGGTATTACGAGCAGTAGCTGAAAAAGGCATTTTCAAGTAAGATTTAATGTGTTATTTCTGTCAGGCACTAGAAAGGATTCCTGACACCTTCCTTTGAAAGTTGCTTAGCCCACTTTCGAGTTAGTTGAGCCCACTGCTACGTAAAGCTGTATCTGAAAGTATGAAATCAATTTTTCATCATTTTCCTTTTAATAATAATACATTTTTAAAGCCTCTTGTTTAAATAGTAACTTGTACATTTCTTTGCCTTTAATGCTTCATTCCTGACCTTTTCCTTTACCCTCTCATCACTTCCCTGAGTCCAGCTCATGGACATCCCTGCCCATGGCAGGGGAGTTGGAACGAGATGATCTTTGAGGTCTTTTCCAACTCAAACCACTCTCTGGGTACCACAGCATATATGTTCCCTTTTGCCATTTCAGAACCAACATCAGCATTTTCAAGGATGGACATAATCCCTCTCTAACAGCTGCTGATTATTGACTCTTTTGCCACTGCTTCTTGATGGATTTATGAGAGCACACGGTGACAGGACAAGGGGGAATGGCTTCAGCCTGACAGAGGGCAGGGTTAGATGGGATATTAGGAAAAAATCCTTCCCTGTGAGGGCAGGGAGGCCCCAGCTCAGGGTGCCCAGAGAAGCTGTGGCTGCCCCTGGATCCCTGGAAGTGTCCAAGGCCAGGCTGGGCAGGGCTTGGAGCAACCTGGGATAGTGGAAGGTGACCCTGCCCATGGCAGGGACATTGGAACTGGAAATCATCTGTAAGGTCCCTTCCAACCCAAACCATTCCATGATTCTGTGACAAAGTGGGACTGACACTGACAGGACCTCTCCACCCTTCAGGCTGTGGGATACATTTGGGCCAAGGACTGAGGGATTCTCTGGGGCTGCTTCACTTGCTGATGAACCCGGGACTTCCACGCACGTGGCTCAACAGTAACAAGTGCCAGTTCAAATACAAGATCTCAGCGCTTCTGGGACCCCTGAAAAGCACCATGAAATTAAAGTCCAGGTAAAACCATGCCTGGGATGTCAATTTTCCTCTTGTCCAGCACAGAGGCTGGACACTGGAGCTCCCCATCCCCAGGCACTCCACACAGTGAGGCTCTGCACAGGCCCGGAAGCCTCAGCTCCAGGCAGCATGCCAGAGTTCAGCCAAACATATTTGCCTAAGTTGATATTTCTGTAATACATTTCAAAACATGACAAATCATTACTTTCTGACGTTTGCTATTCATATTTTTTTTTCCTATTTACGCTTTCCAGGCAGGAATGGAAATTGCAAGTGCCACCATAGCAACTCAATGCAATAATATAAATCTTCAAATAACAATTTAAATGAAGGATGTTTGAAGTATTTTTATTTTGTAATAAATTTATAGGTGTCACTTAGATCAGGGCTTCCTTTCTAAAGGGGTTTTGCTGTTTATCTAAAAAGACAATCCTTCACTTGAAAGGGTTTATAATGTTAGCCTGAGACAAAACACTGAGGTTTAAAAGAATAGCTCAAATACATTCTATTTATTTATATTAGAAAACTACTCACTGGCACTCACTGGAGTTTAGGTTCCTAAATGTCTATGTCTTTTTTCATTCCTAGCTTTCTTATTCACATTTAATACGAAATTATGACAGAACCAAGACAGAGTCTATACAACCCAGATACGGAGTCCTCATCCACTGCCACAAAACCAGGATAATTTCAAAGACTGCTAACAAATGGGATTTTTAAAAGACTGGCAGTTGTCACATGCTTAAGGTCCAGCTTGAGACTACACAGCATATACACAGAAGAGATCACAGTTTTTCAGATACGTGGCTCCTGTGGCTAAGGTGGTATTTATCCAAAACAGGGTAACACTCAACAAATTGGGGAATACAGAGGCAGCCCTTCAACCCAACATGAGGGCCAAATTCCAGTTTTAGATGCTAAACACACATCATGGCGACTTTTGGAAGGCTGACTTCCACGTGTATTGTGCATTAAAGACTGAATCTCTATGCCAACCTCTAACAAAACTGCCCAAACCAGAAGCATCAGGATCCAGAGAGGCTACATGGAATCAAGGTTACGCACAGAATAAAAAGAAATCTGAGGTATTGTTAAGCCAAATAACTCGTTCCTTTCTGATTCCTTCATTTCTCATCAACATCTGCCTAAGTATATCTCCTTTTACAATGAGCTTGTTTCCTCAACATAAAAATAAATTTGAAGAACACCAAGATGTTTGTCAGCTTTCAGAGCAGGGAAAATCCATATTGTCTAAAAACAAAGCTTTTGATATTAAACATTTTCACTCAAGACTTAAGTATATCATACACATGGTCTTTAGCAAGGAAAAAAAAGGCAAAATTTGATTAAATAGCTAATGAATTCCGAAAGACCTATAGCAGCCAACTGAATACTTACCTTCTGCTGAAATACAAGTCCTTGGGAGCAACAAATGTCAATAAACAACACAGCTCAGGAGTGGGTGGTAGGCAAGACTAGATCCATCTGGCCTGTTGATGAGGAAGGAGGAGAGCTGTGAAGCGCACGGCTCCGGAATGCGACCAGGAGCACGTATGCCAGGACGAGAAAATGGGAGCATGCAGCAGCTCCCCCAGCCTCGTGGCAACCCCAAATCTGTGGGAACGTATGCTCCAGCCCTGCCTGGTGCTGTCCAGATTTGTGCTGGGGACACAACTCCCCTGAATCCAGCTGGGACTGGAGAAAGTGCAGTTCCTGGGAAAATCTGCTGGAATTAAAGAGGAGTTGCTGACATTTGTAGCCAGGTAGCCATAAATCCACCCTCCCACTTCTGCTGTTCTGGGAACATCGTCCTTTCCTGGTCCACAGGGGGTTTTGCAGCCTGCCTGACCCACCTACTCCCCGCCACAGTCTGGGAACTGAATCCTCCTGCTATAGAACACTGATTTGCTACACCTCCCCAAGCTGAGCTCAGGAAGCATGGCTTTTATATGTGTTTTGATGAGCCATCAACTATTTTAGATACTATTCATGCTCACCAACAGGTTCTGAAATGAAACAAAATCTGCCTCTCATCACATGCACAACAGGATATAACAGATGTCACAGAGAAACCAAGTAATAGCAGTTTTCATGGTTGGATTCAACAATTACTTCTGGGCTCCACTCTGCGGCCTCTGCCGTAAAGCCCAATAAAAACAAGACACCTGCCCCCAGGAGCTCAGTGTAAACTTGTATAAACAAAGTCTGGCAAGGCCCAAGCCAGAAAAGCATCCAGACACACATTTTTCACACTAAAACTCACCCAAGAGTTAGGTTATACCTCATCTTGAATGCACTGTGTCCTGTTGGAGCGAAGAATGGTGTACGTTGCTGGGGAAAGAACAAAACTGATGCCTCTTCTGGGCAGAACTGAGAATATTGTGCTCACGTTTGCACTACAGTCTCACTCTCCACAGCAGTATTTGCTGGCAGGAGTGGTATCCCCTTGGGAATTCCACCACTGACCACTTGCAGCCCCTACGAACACACTGTAACCCCCACCTTTCACAAACCAGCATTTGGCAGCTCCTTGCTAAACCCCCTCTAGATGAAAAGCCCAATGAAGATCCTTTTCTTCGGCTCATTGCACAGGAGTTGTGCATGGCTTTTCTGTCCCTGTGTAATTTTCTCCTGCAGTGTGTACTCAAGGTTAAAACGCTGTCCTTTCCCCTTGGTGATATCTGTCACTGAACTATCAAAGTGTGCATGTTAGAGAGCCTGCCAAGCGGAGGGCTGAGTGATGCGAAGACAGACCTTTGATGCACGTTGTGACCTTAGTGCATTCCCTTTAAACTGGAAAAAAAAAAGGAAAAGAGCATCTTCTCTTTCCCATTTGGGGGCAGAAGGACATTAAGGAGCACTTTGGGTGCAGTAGCCCTCACATTTATTGCAATTATTACAGCACTGAGAGTCTCCAGCCGAGCCCACGATCCCTTTATGATGAGTGGTGTAAGACACAAAGCAAGGGAAAAGCCTTATCTCAGAAATGCATAAACTAAACACAGCTAGAAAGGCTACTAAGAAAAAAATCTTCACCCCTATTTCCATCATAAGGAATAGGTATATATGAGCTTTTCTCCAAAATCCCAGTGAACTCTGTGACAGAGTAAGGGGGAAGGACCCAGGTCTCTGCTAGGCTGACACCTCCACTTCCCAACAACACACCTAGGAAACATCCCTCATCTCCCAGGTTCTGCAGCTCTTTCACATCCTGCACGGCCTTTGAGGAGACTTTTAAAGCAGTAAATCAACATTTACAAAGCCAATTGCATACACAGGCCTTCTGGGGATAATGGCATTGTGTGAGTTTGTATTTGCCACGAAACAAGGGCAGAGAATAAAACCACAGGTTTTGGACAGCACCACTATTACCTGCAGGAAATGTTCAGGCCATGCATCTGGCACCATTCCCAACTCCTCTTTTCTCCCCATTTTGCATATCTGGCTGGGAATGTCCATTTTACTATCTGTTCACCTGGCTCAGTGCTTGAATACACATTGTGATTTAAACAGTGCCACAAAAAAAAGAGCATTAAAGCTGAAACATGACTTAGAGCACGGATTAACAACAATCATATGGGAACTATCTCATTTTAGCTAAAAGGGAGTAGGATTAAATGCAATTAAGAGCTCCCAATGATGTAATAAACACAACTAAAAAAAATATCAAGGCAAGTGGGCAAGAAGCAATCACTTTTCTGTCTAGAAACAGTAAAATAATGACAGTCTGATTGTTCATAGGGTCGCCAAGGCCAAAATGTGCAGAATGACCTTCATTAAGTCATACTTTGTACTTCTGCTGGGGGACTGTTGCATCTGCTCCTTTCGATTTGGCTTGTCTGAGTAACAAAGCTCCCAGCGATCATCTAAACCTCATTTGGAGCACCTGTGAACAATTCATTATATTAATATAACAGCAGGGGAGGAGTGCAGATACTAATAAATAGGTTGTTGAGCAGCTTTTGCTGCCAAGGTTGCTTTGCCCAGCGAGGAAATGTCCCCTCCACCCAAAAGCTGTGGAACTGCACTGAGACGCCGGGCTCGGTTGTACCACGACGTGTCAGAACACACATCTGGTGCTAGAGAAGCATGTAAATTAATTTTGCCTTTCAAAACAGTTGATAAATGTGTGTCTAATACTTCTGAGGGACTGCAGCATGATTTGAAACAGTTTGTTCTCGGTTAGCATAGAACAAATGTTCTCTGGCTAAAGGTGGCTACGAAAGGCATTTGGTAACGATTTGTACCAGCTGGGCTTCTCATTACTTTGAATAGATTTGTGTAAATCAGCACATAAAAATAAGCAAGTGGTCAATGCCTTTAATTGCATTTGGATGTGCTGTAGTAACAGCAAATATCAGAACTTTTGCATTTGTCCTCACATTCTGCAGTTCTAGAAATTAGATTTTTTTTTTTTAATAGAAAGAGCAGCAAAAAGATTTTGCTGTTAACATCTATTTAGTCTGGTTTCAACTTAGTCACATTTTGCAAATGTCAGTGAAAAGCAAAGGTCAAATGGGAAAACAACAGTATGCTATGGATCAGTACAATTACAGAGAGCAGAATAGCACGGGGTTATGGAATCAGCTTAGGAGGAAAACATATCTGCAGTGTAGGACAGACACAGGGCAAAATCCTGCCCAGGGAGCAGCACAGCTATCATCTCAAAGTAGTAGAAAAAAATATTGTTTATGTTACTGTACTTTAAGATATTTTCCCAGAGAAACAGAGGAGAATGTCAGGTTCTCAATTCATTACTTCCTGTTTTTTTAATATTTGAGCAGCTTTGGAACAGCCTTGGTTTGGACCAGTTTGCAGGCCTGAGCATCCTCATTGTAGCTGTCTCTGGAGGTGGAAGCTGTCTAACTCAGTATGCACTAAGGTACCTAAAAACCTTTAAATCTCTCTCTTGCATTGTCTTTTGTCTCTGTTATTCTGCTGGGCACGGAGCTTCCCAGAGCAGCTGTGGCTGCCCCTGGATCCCTGGAAGTGTCCAAGGCCAGGCTGGACAGGGCTTGGAGGAACGTGGGATAGTGGAAAGTGTCCCTGCCCATGGCAGGGGGTGCAACTGGATCAGCTTTAAAATCCCTCCCAACTCAGACCAGTCTGGGATTTTGTGATGATTCTAAAGCACACTTGAACCACTTGAAAGCAATGTGAGGTTAATAATTATAGAGTATTCTGCCCTTATAGATTTGGTAGAATGTTTGTAACTGTTGTTCCGAAAGGGACACAAAATCCACACCATCGTGCCTCCAGACCAGTTGAAGCGGAATAGACACTGCCCTATTTTCATCCCGTTATATAAAGAAGTGAAAATTAGAAAAGGAAGGATGCTACACATATCAACAGCCAGGAGGGAGAACATTTTAAACACAGAATTTAATACAATCAATAAACTTTATATCAGTATAACAGAGTCAACAACATAACTCTCATAACATCACAACCTCACATTTTTTGTGTCACCATTGACATGCATTAAAGATTATTTCTTTCAGTCAACTTTCTCTTCGCAGCACAATCTTTTTATCCTGTAAATACATTTGTTGGTTTCTCAACATCCAATTAAACATATACAGAAAAGCCATAAAAGATATCTAATTTATATATTTTAATTTTGATGAATTATTTTAAACTTAGCAGCCATAAAGTATCTACTATTACCTCTTTGCTGGCACTGATGTAGCAAAAATTGGTAATTGTCACACTGCTTGTGGGGTATCAGATATAAGCATTTTCACATTTACTATGAAATCCTCTCCAGCAACATGAAATTGAAGGATAGACAAAACTGCTTTTATAGAAAACCAAGCTAATTTTTATCATTTTTTTTCTGTAAGGGATGATCATTTGAAACCTTTGAGCTGAAAGGAATCACAGGGCACAAGGAAGCTGAGGGATTTTCAGTAATTTTATCTTTCACATTTATCTTCTGCACAGATAGCTATGAAATAAACACTGCACGTGAGCAAGTGTAAAAATGTACTTGAGGTACTTCTGTTAGATGGAATCTCATCCTCCTGAAATTGCCTTTCCCATGAAAGATGCCCAGTGACAACCAGCAGTTTAACCAGCTGGGGATATATACAGCCAGCTACCCCTCAGCCTTAAACTGTTATCTGATTTGTCCCATAAAGCAGAATATATGAGGGACATGATCCAGCGTGGGGATAATGTACAATAAACATAACTTACACTGCAGGAAAATGAGCTCCTCTTGGAGCACCTCACAACAGAATCAGCTGTGGAAGAGTCCACCCAATCTGTCCAAAATGTTTTCTAGTTTTTATTCCTTCTTCCCACAAGCATAATTAAAGCCAGTGGTTTTGGTCAGATAGCTCTGTGATAGCTTTTCAGTTACTTATTCTAGTGGAGCCTGCCAAAACTTCTATTTTCTCCCCTTTTGAGAGTACAATGTGCATTATTTGCTGCAGTGGCAAGGCAGTACAATCACGCTGTTCTTTTTTTAGCCTTGCCCTCTCAACTTTTACAGAGCATTCATTCACCACTCTTTTTAGGTTTCTTCTTAGAACAAGAGAAGCTATGATTGATGAAGAGTGGAATGTATTCAAATGACTTTCAAAAATCATGGAGTTAAAAGCTATCAGGACTTCTGAATAATAGTTCCTAAATATGTTTACATTTTAACAGGGATTATTAACTTACGTCTTGATTAGAAGACAAAAGGCAAAAATATTTCTTTATAGGACTTTTTATAGTTATTTATTTTTTCAATGAATGCAGACACTGTCAAGTCTTAGCCATATTCTGGAGTTATGTAATTTTGTACATATTAATCATCACTGGAGATGTTCTGCATCCCTTTAAAGCTGGAAGTATTTGGAAAGAACATCCTCATGTTGCTTGCATTCTCAAATAATGGCTATCAATTATAAAACAGAGGTTCTGGGGTGACTTTCTTCACCTAAACTTGTGCTTGCATTGTGGAATTTTGAATATGTAACCCACACACAGTGAAAAAGTACAGAAATTGTGGCTTTAAGACACAAAGGTCCATCTTTGTCCCATCAGATACTGGATAAAATAGGTCAGGAGACCTGTGCCCTGAGGAATTATCATAGTTGGTAGCCTTTGGCTGGAAGGGAGCCTGGGACACGTATTTTCACAGCAGCAAGTGTATTTTTGTAATCTCTGACTTCTGAATGAAGAAAAAGAGCATTATGAGGTGATGAGAAGAAAAGGAGATGAGGGAGGGAAGCCTGGCAGGGAACAGCACGGAGAGGAAGGCACGCCTGTGGGAAAGCTGAAATGGGGATACAATGCTGGAGGGACAGCCAGAGGCAGAGCAAGGACAGGTCCCACACAGCTGCTGTGGGTGGGCAAACATCACCAACTCCAGCAGCAGTTTCTGCACGAGCAGGTCTGTGCACAACAAATTCATTATTGCCCTAAAAACCGAGCATATCCAAACCAGCTTTTGATTCTGACCACGGTCCTGATTTACACCATTCATGGGTCTCTAAGCTCTATGGTTTGTTAGCATTAGGCAGACTTTATTTTGAAGAACACAAAAAAAAAATCACCATAGGAAATTGGAAGAATTTGGCCATAAATGGGTTTGTAGAAAAGTAACTCCCCCAAGCTTTCCCAAGCTTCTCCTTATTGTTGTAAGTTCACTGCAAACACATTCTGAAATTTCATCGGTTCTCATTGACCATTTCCCTCTGGCTTTCTTGTGTTGTGCTTATTTTTATTATTTCTTAATTAGATTACAAACACTTTCTACAGAAACAGTAAAACACTGCCTCTGGTTCCTGGTAACAGTACATTTTAAATGTATATTAACTCAATGTTTTAATTTCAAACTGAATGCAAATTAAATTAATCTTTCAGCAGAAACAGTAACTTGTCATTTCCCTCAGTGCTTTGTCTCGTGCGAAATTTGTTCAACGTTTAGAAAGCCATTTTCAAACAAAATTGGCCACTGACTTCGGAACAAGCCCTGTTGTCTTGTGTTATTCTGGGTCTGTAGTTGGTGGAGGGGCGTCATCAAGGCAGTTTTACCATTTTCCAGTCACTGCTCTTGCTAAGACCTCACACAAAGCCTTGCAAGCAGTTGGAAAGAATATTGTACCTTTCTGGTGTGCCACTGCCTCACTGCTGCCTGGGATCACTGTCTTGTCATGAAGATACTGACAAACATATTACTGATTTCCCTTCGTTAAAAAGCTTTAACCACAAATTTTGTTTCCTAACAAAGAGCTGTGGGGTGACTAGTTTGGGCAATTAATTCTTTCTCACGGAGGAGGGAGGGAGCAGTGCTGGCAGGCACAGGGATGCTGATCTCCTGCTGCTTGGCCAGTGACCTCTGTGTGCCCAGGGAGGTGTCCCTGATCCCCATGGGACTCGGCAATTCACAGGCCTGGAAAAGGGCAATCAGAGCCAATTGCTCATTAACCTTCCCCACCGCTAGAAATCCACTGGCAGAGAAAACATCTTTATGAGAGCAGAGCCACGGAAATGGAGGTGCAGGGAGTGGTGGGAAGGGTCACGCGTCTTCATCATCAAGAAGCTAAATGAAAGGAAGGGTGGATGTTACAGGATTGTCGCTTCCAACAGCATCACAGAAACAACATATTCAGCACAAAAATAACACATTTTCCACAGGAACCATTTACCCCTAAGACCAGAGTCCCTTTCTCCTGACAGTTAAATTACGGAGAAATTTCTCTTTCTTATCTTTTATTTTAAGCCATCAGTTGTTTGCTTTTCAGGACAGCTCTGAACAATTTCAGCCAGCGCTGCCTGGAAAGGTTTGCTGTGCCATCTGATACTCGGTGTCAGCTCTGTGGGGACAGCACAGAAACAACCAGTTTTTCTCAGAGGTTTTCTGTGTCCTGAGTCCTTAAAAATAATGTTAACAGTGAAGCTTAAATCAGCACTGTCGGGGGCACCCAGTGTTCCTCCTAACAGAGCAGCCCAAGGCTGCCAGAGGTATTACACTGCTCTATTGAAGCCTGCTGTGAGGTGGAAATACTGCCCCGGAGTTCATGACTTTGTAGCTGTAAAAAAATAGATATGACTATCAGATCTTATTATACCACCTCATGCACAGCTCAGTGGAAAGGGAAAATCCAATACAGGGCTCTGTGGACCAAGAAATCCTAGGAAAGGTATTTGTGGAGGGGAAAAAAAATTCCAAAAAGCGAAACTCAAACAAGGTGGGAAGAGCAGGTTTAACTTTCCATGTGCACACTATAGACACCCCCACTGAAAACTAAAGAGTTTACATCCTTATGATCCTCTGTGACTGACACAATAACTAATTTCCCTCAGGCTTGCCCTACCTACAAGTTTTTAGCTGTGCATGTTAACCTGCACAACGTGGTTCATTAAAAACACTTCATCTGTTGAAGGCTGTGGAGAAATCGGTTTGCCTAAAACATTTTTTGCAAAGACTTCATAGACCTGGGATGAAAATTTTCTGATCAAAATATATGAAAGAGACTGAGATAAGAGAAGCCCAGGTTTAAGCTCATGCCCTCACTAATTCAAGTATTCCATCTCTCATTCCCCCGTCCTTCAGCTCAATGAATATTTATTGTTACAAAGTGAAAGGGCTTTAAACAGGAGAGATCAAAAGCGACAGAACAAACCTGCAGCCTCGTGGCTGAGTGCCCTTGCACACATGCTGCAGGACAGGTCAAAACCCCTCTCCCAATTCTGTGCCCACCCAGCTTCCCCAGGGGCACTGCTCCCCAGTGGCCTTTGGAGAGCTGGGAGTGGGAGAGAGCTTCTGATTCTTGGTCATTACACCTGCTCTTACTCACTTTTTGTGCTGTTATTAACCAACATTTCCGTTTTTAGAGCTGCACACCTGCCCTTGACGCTCCCCTCCCCCTGCTGCCAGCCTTGGTAGGAACATTTCAGGTACTCCCTCTCCTTTCCCCTGATGGTGTTTCCCGTGGATGTTTCAGAGGTGCTCACGGTACACAGGACACCGGCGTCAGTATTATCTAAGGTTATGTTTATGTTTGCTCTGAGTGGCAGTGTTGCCAGGAAAGCCATCAAGCAGGATTTCACACATAATTACAGCCCGGGAATGAAGTTTGATGACTTGCAGAAAATATCAGGAGATTGATCCACCACTGAAGAAATGAGGCCTGGTTCTAACAACTGTTAGAAATGAAACTAAGCATTCACTTCCCAGGACACATTTGATTTAATTTTAACACAGACCTATGAGTGACACTATAAACACTGCATTTGTTAAAATATTCATACAAATATCTACGCATAAGAAAGAAATAATTGGATGGTGGCTTTACCTTCTGACAGAGGAAAAAAACTCATTTAAAAGAATTCTGTTACTTCCCCTAGACAGGCCTTGTAGGTTAGTTACAAGGAACTCATAGGTCACACAAAAGTGCAATGATAAAAAATGCAGGTACTGTGAAACATTTATAAAGTGAAAGTATGAGGGAGTATGTAGTTTAGAATCTGAAATGACATTTTGGCATGGAACAGATCTCCCACAGGGCAGTTTTGAAACTCGCAGAAATTCTTAAAATGACATCTTTCAAAATGAACAAACATCAAACACGCTGAAGCTGTTACCTCAAAGTGCTTCACTGATCAGTCAGGCTGGGAATATGCTAAAAATAAAGTTGCCCAGTTTTGCAGCTGGCAGGAGCAGCGTGCCAGGAGCTGTGACCCCGGTGAGTCCTGCCCACACCGTCCCTGCTCCGGCTGGGATTAACTCAGGTTTATTTGGACAGACAGGAGGGGAAATGCATCCACAGAGGAGAGGGAAAGGCAGGGATACAGCATGGATGCACCATGGAGAGGGACAGGCACTGACACGAGCCAGCACAAGCCAGCCACAGGTGAGCTCTGACCCAAAACAGCTCCCAGAAGGTGGCAAGAGTGACATGTCTGCCTTCGGACTGCCAGGACAGCAGACACCTGTTTTATGTGCTTAATGGCACAAAAAGCTCTCTCAAAATGCCAAATTTACGTTATTGAGCCTCTTTAGTTTAAAGAGAAAACAAGAGGGCAGAAAATGAATGGTACAATGCAGGCATTTATCCGTTTATTTAATAAATTCTGTGGAATTAGGGAAAAAAATCCCAACTGTTAAAAGAGAATTCCTTTTTTGTGCAATGCATAATTAACCCACGGACCCCTCTTCCCCAGCCCTCGTTATACATTAAAGCATAGCAGGACAATATGGATTTGCTACTGTTCCTAGGTTTGCTGTGGTTCTTTTCTTTCCTCAGAATGGAAAACCTGGGGTGCCAACCACAATGTGACAGGAGTCTGCCACTGACAGGTACAGTACTTCACAGGAAGTTCCTCCAGCTGAATGAGAGATCCTAGCCACTGACCAAAACAGAAGAAAAGAATAAATGTTCCATTGCTTTCACCCACCACTGATCTTCCTTTAAATGCACGGATGCTTCTGCATTAACTTCTGCAGCTACTAAAGATACAAAGAGAATTCTGCCTTCTTTCCCCAAATGGAAGGTTTACTGAAAATAAGACCTCTAAACTCCAGCAGACTGGAGTAATGCCTTGCATGAAACTCACCATTATAAACCTGTAGAAACACTTTTGTCATTTTTGCCCCTGATTCTGAGAAAAGCTGCGTTACGTTGCTGCATCCACATCAATCCCTTTTCTATCACCAGGGTTGCTATCCATGCTGATCTGTTTGCACTGTGATCATTCAATTATTCCATTTGGTTCTGCTACAGGAATTTGGGTTGATTTAAAGATGTGTAAGTAGTAGTTGAGGGTTTTTTCCCTTCCTCTGTGCACGTCCATAAATCCAGGTTAGTAATCAACCCTGCACTCACCCCCTTGCGCTTTGCCCTTCCACACAGCAAAGGAAAAGGAACCAAAACCTCACACAAAAACCTGAAATAGTCTCTTGTCTATAGAGGAGCCAGAAGACAGAAGGGAAAAGAGGTCCAGACCTTTGGAAACATCTTTCCCACACCATTTCCACTGAGCCCACCTGACAGGGATTTCCACGTCACGGCTGCAGGCTGGTTCTACACGGAGAGGCCACGAGGGCTGTTCCTGACCAAGCAGCTTTGCAGCAGTATTTCCCCTGCCATCCCAGCCTGCATTCACTGCAGGCCATGCAGGAGTGTCTCTCAAGGAGGAGATTGCTCATTCCCTCACAGACTGTTCCAGGCACTCAGCATTATGGAATACAAGCTTTCCACAAGGGTTTATTAACCTCTGCACAAGAGAACACGTTATTCCATTTTGTAGACAAGAAGCCAATAAAAAGCTTGATTTAGGCATTCAAAATCAGTGCCTAGCTCTTAAGTGTGTAATCCAAAGCACAAAGGGCTGGAGTCTACAAAGAAAAGGTCATAAATATTTTAGGGGACTTCTTACTACAAAAAAACAAACAAACAACAATTTTCCTCGCTTCACTTCATTTTCAAAAGCCAAACTGTGCTGCAGGAAATTTTTTCCCACTCCCCAAAGTCAGCTGGAGGCAGACACTCACCACACATAGATCAGTCTAGCAGGTAAAAGACAGGATATATAAAGATCTCGCTTTCAGTTGCTCGTATCATTGGACACATTGAGGAAAAATCAACCTTTTGCACAGCAGCAGGACAGCTCACATCCCAATGAGTAAATGGGGTTTTTTTGCACTTATTTAATCCAGCTTTATACCAGTAAGGAATCTTAATAGAAAGAATGAGAATCAGTGCCCATGCAATACCTTAATTCAGAGGGACAAATGATAACTATATCAGGCGTTACTTTAGATATTTGTGGGCTTTTAGCACACCCCAATGTGTAATTTTTCAGCTGGAGAAATAAGTAGTGGTGGAGCTTCACAGGAGTCAGTGAAGCTGCAACAGTCCAGCTAAGGGTGATGGAGGGAGCTGTATACATATTTTCCTCCTTCTTGCTTGCTTTCATAATTTCATCATTAATTTGGGTTTCAGAACTTGGGCCCTTGAACAAGGCACTGCAAAAAAAGATAGCAACAAGCAGCCCCTTTTTGCTTATCAACCTGTCCCTCTACTAATTGCCTGATTTTGCCTTAAGCAAACAGTAAAAATGAGGCTTTGCACATTTCCTCTGTGCTCTTAAGCACGGATGGAAAACATTTGCAACACACTGCATATAAGAAATGAGCTCCCAGTGCACTGTGGATCTTGGGCAGCTCCACAGGATTTGCTGTGGTGTGAGATGGAGCAGAAGTGATTCCACAACTGAAATCCTGCTGTCTCCACAACACAGCAAAGTGCAGATGAAAGGCTTTGAGCTGTTTCAGCTTGGACAGTGCTACACACAAATCACACATAACTAGGTTGACTTAACTTTGCTCTGAATTCAATGATGGCAATGAATTTTTACATCTTCTCTGCTATTAGTGACTTGCATGTAATAATCCCAATAACATGATCACAAATTCCTATGATACTACAATATTAATGGAAATGTAAAACTAAACTGCTAAAACTTAAAACCGATTAATAAAATATCCCGTCAAATAGATTCATTTCACTTCCTAAAGCAAAGCACTTCACTTGATCTCAGAGCATTAGCTATTTGAAATGCTAAAACATTTTTCTTTCAGTTGTAAAAGATTTTTTCCACAGGCAAGAACTTGTTTGTCACTACTCACAGTCTTCCCACAAAAAACAAGAATCCTGCTCTGTTTCCTTGCTTAGGCACTGGAGTGTCTAACAAGAAGAGTTAGAGATTATTCCAGTGAGTTAATTGGGTTTCAGAAATGGTTTGGAAAGAGATGCTCTCTCTGGTTTTCTCCTCTGTTTGGGGAAATCTGACTTGCCAGTCAAAATCAGAATCTCTGTTAGCAAGGGCAGCACGAGCAGACCTTCACTCCCTTCTGCTCAGTCTGGAGACAAGAGCAAAAAAGCCAAATTGAAAAGAGTTCTCCAGTGAAGCCCCAGATGTGAAATTCCTCAGATTTGAATATCTGAGTTCAATCTAAATTTGTGCAGGCCTCATTGCAGGTGACTTGCCATGGAGACTCAAATCTACAGAAAAGCCAGTTTGAAGCAGGGAAGCACCCAGCACATCCTCGTGAACACCAGGAAAAAACACACACATACTTTTCCTGCTTCTTCTCTGGTTTCAAACAAATTGAGCACTTGGTACCTTCCCTGGGGACACCAACAGGAACAGAATTCCTAAAAGACAGGGAATTGTGATCCTGCTTCAGGCACATCCACGCTGGGCGCAGTGGGGACCAGCACAGCGCTCTGCTCTGCATCCAGCTGTGTCTCCAGCTGCAGAGGAGCACGCAGAGCTGGGGGAATGTGCATGGCAGTGACAGACATCTCCCCTCATCTCTCAGCCAGGACAAGTGTGATTCCCAAACGGGAGAGCAGCAGAGAGAGCTTGGGGTGAAGATGCTGCGAGTGCACCCAAAACTTCCTTCATTCTGTTCATCCCAGTGGAATCACGGCTCTGTGCTCATGGAAACACTCAGAAAACAGCAACCTTTGCCTGTGGAAGTGGAGAGAACTGAGAAACCTCCAACTCCCACACAGCACTGCCACCCCCAGAACCAGGTGGAGATGCACTCAGGCCACCCAGACTCAAATAAACCTTCAGCTTTCAGACCTCAGCACCCTCAGCAGAGACACCCCCTGCCCTCACTGCTCTGCCACCCTGCAAATCTTCCTGAGCAGTCTGGACTTTGTCAAGGTCACTTCAGGCTGACAGGAGTGGGACCCACCTGCCCATTTTTGGCCACTGAGCTGCATTTTGGTCTCCTGGGCTTTACAACAGAGAGGAGAAAGAGCTGCTCACGCCTCCAGAAAGCACAGTTTGCATTTAAAGATGTCCAACATAAAGCTACCCGCAGGGGTTTCTCTGCTTTCACCAGAAGCTTCTTTGTTTTATAAGCTCCATTATTACGTTGCTATTAAAAGGTTTAACGATTTAAATAGCACTCTTGAGTTAAGCCAGATGCTTTCACTCTCCAAGTATCAGGTCTATAGGTTACCAACACAAACATGAGAAATCTTCTTTGAAATCTTCTAAGGCTGATAGTACTCAATTTAGTATTTTTATTGTAGCCAGAAAATCCTCTGGAAACATTCCGACTTTCACTAAATTAAAAAATAACCCACTTAGTGAGTTCTAAATATTATTTATTTTAGCTAACAGCAGTATTTTAAAAATCCTTGGCTCTCTAAGCCTATTAACTTCTAATACTACCAAGTCGAGCTACAGGAAAAAAAAAAAATGCTTCCTCTTGCTGCCTATTGACACTGGGTGTCATCTAAACGGCTAAACTGCAATTCTGTTCCCAGAATTAATACTGCAGGAGAGAAAGATGATAAAAAGGGACTCGGAGGAGGAGCCACACTCACAGCCCAGGCAGCAAACAGCCATGTGGGCAAACACCTCTAATTTCATTGTATTTATAGGTCAGCTGGTTTTATTCTGAAGCACAAGAGATTTACTAGGAAAATTCATTACTGCCACTTGCTCTGGTTTTCTTTCTCAATATAATTAAGCTTTGCTAATTGTCTATCATGATTAAAATCATGCCAATAACAACCTTGTTTCCCCATTTGGCTGTGCTCCAGGCTCTTCAGAGCTCTTGTTTAAGGGCAGTTCTTCCTGTAGCAGTTATGGAAAGGTCTTTCACCAAACACGTGAGGTGAGCCCTTGGCCTGTTTGCCAATAAATTCATGGGAGTCAGGATTCTACCCATGGATTTTCCAAGGCGAAGAAGGTAGACAAAAAGGAAAAACACAAACAACAACTGTATTTTAAGCAAGGAGTGAGATTCAGTAAAGATTCAGAATTCATTCTTGCAGGTCGGGAAAATGACTTCAAACTGGAGACACAGATAGGAAGGTGTTGAAATGAATGATTACTTCAGGGCTGTATTATCCCCCCAGCAACAGAAAAGCTGATGTAAGACAAGGAAATTCAGCCAGGACACAGAAAGGGGAGAGAAAAGGGGTTGGGCGTGGGTGGGAAAGGAAAAAAAAACAAACAGAAAGACAGAACCGGTGCTGTTGTTCTATCACAAATTGCTGGTTTTTGGCTTCATCCCCTCAATGGAAGGCAGACCAGGGCTGCAGAGGGCAGGACCAGGCAGCTCTGCTTTGCACTGGGGCCCCTGGCTGACAGAAGCGGACCCAGACAGGGCCCTGGCAAGGGGGACAGAGCACAGGGAAGAGGCTAAAGCCATCCTTGCCTTCTTCCTACTTTACTGCCTGCCTGCTGGGAACTTCCCTTGATAACAGCCACAGCTTGGTTTTCAGCAAGGCTCATCAGGAAATTTCTGACAAAAGAGATTTTCAGGGAAAAATATTGATTCATTAACGCCAAGAGGTCCTAACCTCTAATGCTCTTGTTTCCCTCCAGCTCATTTGCTTGGGCATCAGGATTCCCACTGTCCACTGCCGTGGGCAGTTCCAGGTGACACATAATTCTGTCTGTGCCAGGGACAGCAGTGCAGGGGTACCTAACCCATGACCCCAAGCCTCGAGGTTTTGGGGCTCTGTGCTTCCCAGTAAGGAGACAGAGACAGAAAACACTGCAGGTCTGTTTTAATCTGTTTAAATGTTTTTCAAACGCTGCCTCCACACAGAAACCCAAGCAACTTCCAAATGAGGGCAGATACCTCCACATCACTCAAGTATCCCAGAGTCCCAGTTCCAGAAGCAAAATAACCAGACCACTGTGTGCATCACCTTTTGGCAGTGTAAGACAGGGATCTGGGCTTGGGTAGCTCATTCTCAGTTAATTCTGTGCACTTCTGCAGTGTAACACACTCTGTGCCTCATTTCCCCATGGGAAATGAATGAAAGCCACTGCCTTTCTCTCCACTTCTGTCTAATTTACACTGTAACCTCTTTGGGCCAGGACCTATTTCTTGTTACTTGTTCATACAGTGCCTAACACAAAGGCAACCTAATCTCAGACCCTTTTTTAATGCAAATGTAATAGAGAACTGGGCTGTTTTAACAGAAAGGGTAATTTTGGTTCCCCCTCGGTAATGGACTCTTGGAACAGATAATTGGGCTGTTTTGTCATTATTCTTTTTAAGTGAGGTTAAGGTCCTCTTGGTGGTAAAATGAAATATGTATTGCAGGCTAATCAGCAGTCCAAATCCAAATGTGCCAGGGCAGAGCTCACCCTGCATTTAGTGCACTCAATAGATGGGTTGTACTAACACAATTAAAGGGAGAATTTGGCTGTGTACACACGTAGATCATTATACTCACGCATCTTCTTTTACTGCAGATCATGCAGAGAAGGGTTTGAAGACCAGAACATAACAATTATGGGTCTAGACAGAGCCTGCCTGAAGGCACGAGCTGCAGCTAGAGCAGTTCAAGTGCCTGCCTCCTCCAGAGGAAGCAATCAGAGAGGCAGTGGCACTTGCACTCCCCACCCAGCACAAAACCAGACTTCAGCCCCGTGGCAGGGTGAGCTGGGCTGCTGCTCTCGGCTTTGCAGAGGACTGGGAGGACACACACAGCCAGCCAGTGCACCTCAGCTGGGGGCAGCAGCTTTGGAAGCCACAGAAGGGAACTGCTGGCAGCTGGTTGTGTCCTCTCGCTCCAGAGCCAGCGAGGTCAGCGAAGATGCGACTCGGTAAATCCAGCCCAGAGGACAGAAGATTTGATTCTGTGTCCTTACATGCCACTGGTTATCAAACAGCTGCTTCTCCTCACACAGGGAAACATGTTTTTCACGGTGCGAGGGTACAGAGCTAAAAAAAAAGTTGTCATCGCTTCTTCATCAACTTAGTTTTCAAATATATTTCAAATGCAGCAACTTTTATCTTGGTGCTATTTGTTTCAGTCCAAGAGAAAGCAAAGGACTGCCAACCTTCCATCATTTCTGAGCATGAAGGGCAGCTTATCAGAAAACAACATCAGTGGCAGACACTTGAAATACCTTTATCCCAAGGTTTCTCCCCTGCTTTCCCATAATTAGGACATTTAAACCACTGCTGGATAGTCCAAACCAATAATGGGCTATTCTGGTCAGTCTTTTAATAAATCCATCTTTTGTTACAGTGAACCCCATTTGCTTCTGCGTGCAAGTCAGGTGTTGATACAAATCACAAAGCCATGTATGAAATACATTTTGGATCTATGAGAAACCTTCTTCCCCTGCAACATCCACGTAACCATGACTGAAATCAAACAGGTCTTCTCCACTGGCATGCAGAAAGAATAATCCCTAGCTCCAGGATTTATACCTTTAGTAAGATGGATCCTATTTCTGACAATCTCCTACAGACATCGCAAAGAAAACCTGCTCATTCCAGCTGTTACCTGAGTCTCAGAATTCCTTTTACACTTAGATTTTAATCCCCTAATTACACGACTTGTAAGCCACTGAATTCTCTGTTCATGAGAAATTGTCTAGGATATCTTGCAGCAAGAAAACAGTGTACATTTCTGTAACGCTTAATTCTTACCTAATGAAGAAATATTGGACCAAAACTACAAAAGCCCATCTGAGGGAGAAAATAATCAGCATATACTCTCATTCCTTTAAATGCCAGGGAAAAATCATCCAATATATTTGAAATTTCAATGCCTTTTTTTCCCCAACACCTTAGGCATTAGTGGCTTTTTAGCAGGATACAGTCTGTAATTTTCTTGTGGCAATTTTCCATGTTTTTTCACCTTCAGAAAAAAACTTGGTTAATCTTTCCCCGCTGACATCATAAGGATGATGTCTCCAGTTGAAAAGGTCTTCAAAACAAAAGGAATAAAAACAAAGGAGTTCATTTACTGTTCCTCTGCTGAGCAGACAACTCATACTGGAGGATTGCTCAATGACAGCCAGTGGGACAATTGTACATTCTAACGATTATCATATTGCAATGTGCATCCCAGCAGCCCCTGCATAAATCCCTGCATTATAGCCCAGACTCTGCTGTGCACAGGCTTTAACCACATCTCATTTGTGACTCAGGAGACCTGGCTTATGCTCCTGGACTTGCCACTGCCCTCTGGTATGTTGCCTTGCAAAAATCTCTGCCTGTCTCTCTCTGTTTCTCCACCTCTGAGATGATGATCAGGGTATCCTTATAAAACCCCCTCCCGTGGAGGGATCAGTGGGAATTGTTAAGTTTCACCCTTTTGAATGGCCCTCTTGGAAAGCAGAGAACTTCATTCTTCATTTAAAGCACAAAAGCTGGCGTGTCTGTGGCATTTTGAAAGGCGCTTTCACATCAAGCTCTGAGAACCCGTAAATGAAAACACCTCCGAAACAAATTCTGTTTGTTTTTCATCCATTGTCTGTACGCGCTGACGAGCAGTTCATCTTCTCTTCAAGGGGGAAAAAAAAAAAGAAGTTAGCACTTAAGCACTTATTTCTGCTGCAAAACCATTCATATAAATAAAAGAGAGACAGAGAGAGACAAAGTGCTCTGTACGGACACTTTAAGCTGACGGAGAAAATGCTCCTTCCACAACAAACTGGAGCACGCGCCGGGAGGACAGCGCTGCTCCTGATTTTCATCTCTGAGAGAAAATGAAGAAGAATGAATAGCTATGCCTCACTTACTCTTGAAGCAAATCAAAAGGAATATTCCGGTATCTATTTTTTATCCTCCTGTTCTGGTTAATGAAAACAAAAGACCTAAATATTTGATTACTTCCCCTCTGTGTCAAAAATAATAGTTCATGTCCTTTCGAGTTTGACAGAACGGAGACTTGTTAGATCTCAGTCCTTTCATCTGAAACACCATCACACAGGTTTGCACCAGTCTAACCTATTAAAATAAAGTTGAGCTCTGAAAAGCTGTTTTTATTTTTTTAATTTTTTTTTTTTATTTTTCTCCCCTTTTGGAACTGCACTGCAAGCAATGATTAGATTGCATTTGCCAATAAATCTATAGGGATAAGTGAACCAAAATAGCTACTCCCTCTCCAACCTATCAGTTAACAGGCTTCCTTTGTTAATGATGTTACCATTTCATGAGTTGCCTTAAACCTCACTCTGGTCTGTCCTGTGCCCTTCACAGTGAATATGATCCATGCTCAAGGCTGTGCAAAATGCATTCAGGAAATCCATATTTGTGAATTAATATTTTAGCGATTTCAGCAGCATTTGCAAGTTTAACTACATGGAATCTAACACGTGCAGGACCCCTCAGAAATCTGCGGTTCAGGTGGAAACACATCTCAGCAAAAACACACTGTGTTAGGACAGAAAAAAAAATTAAAGCCATCAGAAAGTGATTTGAACTAATGGAGACATAAAATGGTAAGGGAGGATGATTTTAAGACCTATGTATGTTGGGGTGAGGAGCTGTATTTCAGAAAGCCACGTGTAGCATACAAAGAATCATGGAAGTCATGGGAAGAGTGACCTTACTCCACCGAGGTCATTCAAATTCTTCTAATAGCATCTTCTGCTGGTCAGGATTAGCCATAAATACGGTGTTTTGACTTGTTAGTGGGATGGTTTTTCCCTGATGTACTGAATAGTACATTTTGTTACAACGCAGCTTCCATTTCACTCCCAGAATTTTCCCTCCAACTGCATTTCCAGCTCAGTTGTTGACCCCAGGAACCCAGTTTCTGCAACAGCTGTACCCCAGTTCTGCCACTGCCCCCCTCTGCCCCCTCATTTCTCCATTTACAATGGATTTGCTTCACATATTGAAAATGAATGCTTAGCACGATACATGATTTTAAACAGAACTTTTATTTCCAGTAATTACTGGTGCAACAGTACTTTTCTGGCTGATGTTTTAAGTAACCTGAAGAGGAAAAGAGAGAGAGAAGAGATAAAAGAGCAGTTTAAAGGATTCCAATCTTTTGGCAGAGTTGTGCCAGTCTGAAGCTGAATAGATCATTTGGGGTGTTCTTTGCAAATGGTTGTGTAACTAAAGAGAAAGGGGAGTAAATCAGGGCATGATTGGTTTCTGTAGCAAGAACTAGGTAAGAGAACAAATCAAATTTAACACCAGGAAAGCAATAATGGAAAATGCCTGTCTCCCCAACAGTTCCCTTGAGACAAACAATCTGACAGTGCTGAGCTGAGCCAGGCTGGGCACCTCACAGAAACCACAAAAGCTCCTGGTCCATGCTGAGAACTTGGTAGGGCAAAATATCAGCTGTAGCCTGTCCCTTGTTAGCATTATGGATCTCTGTGTTTGGCAAAGACAAGCAATTTAACAACATGTAGTAGTCCAGAAACTTATTTATCACCCTCTGAGACACTCAATTAACATTCTTCTAACTCCAAGAAAAGGAGACAAAAACACTCAAGTACCTTTGAAATGGTTAACACTACGTAAAGATCAGGGTATTTTTTTCCTCGCTATTTTCCCTTTCTAACCTCATCATGTAACAGTCTCGCTAATATTTCCAGGCCCTCACTCTGATCATCCCTACATTAAACATTTCCTACCACACACTGCAAAAAAACTACTCACAGGGCAGCTGGAGCCCAGAATGCAGACAGAATTGGTGATGCAAGACAGCAGATATGGAAACCACAAAAGCTTTTGTTCCATATGATGAAAGCCAACACCAGTGTGGATTACAGCACTCCAGGAGCAGCTAATGGAGCCCTCACAAATCCTAATTTGCCCATTTTGCTCTCAGAATTCATCTCCTATTAATTTTAGAAGAGAAGCACGGCCCTGCCTCAGGCACTGCCACGTACTGCAGATAACCCAGACAGACACTGTCTCGTTCCCAGATTATGAGCTGCTGATGTGGAATCAGAATGAATGATGGAGCAAAGTGACCAAGGAATCTCATCTTGCATTTAGCAAGCCAAATTCCCTTGAATCACCATTCCATGGGCTCCTAATTTACCACTCCTGTGGCAGCAGCAAGTCCCAGTGTCTCCAGCTCAGCCCCACAAGCCAGGCTCAGTATGGACCCACACACCCACAGCTCGTGAGCTCCCAAAATAGGAAGGAAATTGGGGAATTGGGAAATCTCCACCAGGCTAGCTGACACAAATTACATATTCCTGACCCAGCGTTTAAGGGGCAGATGCAGTCCTGTGCTGTGGGCTGTGAGTGCAGCTCTCCACCTCACCTTACCACCCATCAGAATGGCATTTAATCCCTGACTTCCACCAGCCAGGGAGAATGAGATGGTGAGAAATTTATTAAGCTTTATAATCATGCATAACAATCTGCTGTACATCACGACTTAAACTGGAAAATATGCCTGACAGTAGAATTTCACCCTTGTTAGATAAAATGAGGAAAGGTGATTGTGTGTGATCCTTGCCCCTCGCCTCCGCTGGGAGAGAGAGGAGGCAACTGGCAACAGCATTTCTTAATAATTACACATTAGCTCTGAATAGACAGGGGTATAGAGACCTGTTTTCTTCTCACTCTCTTCACTGGAGCAATGTAAAGAATCACTTTGATTAATTGGACAACAATCCTTTGGGCTGTGAGGTGCTTAAACTCCTAAACCCCACAGACGAATCCAGAGAGATTAGAGAGATAAGAATGAGGAATTTCACTTCTCCATACAGATCAAGGCAAACCAACAGTGAATTTTAACATGACTGAATTTACTAAGGGAAAAAAACCACTCAACACAACCAGCAAGGACACTTGTACCTCGTGTCTGAGCTCTGTCCTGCACAAGAGGCTCAGCCCCTTGTGACATGCCCTGCCTTGAGCCCCCTGCCCACACCATTCCTATTAAAAATGGATAAACAAGGACAGGTGACTGTATTGTTTCAAAACCAGCTGAAGAAAGTGCCCTCTCTGTGCTGCGTGGCAACCAAAGCATTTTGGGTGTCACAAACACAAATTCTACCTAGGGGACCCTCTCCGTCTTGTGCAAGAGATCCTGCCAACAACAAATTCCAGATGAACTGAACACAAACATCCTCTGCTCCATTTCCCCACCCTGACAAGGTTCTAGTTACTCCTGGAGGCACTCAGCAGCTTCCAAACAAGCCACGTCCCTGAGAAAAGGGCTCTCCATGGCTCCCTACAACCTTTTCTCAGCCCCTCTCAGAATGAGCAAAGATCATGGATTTAAAAATAAATGCATTTGACTGTTTATATTTATACTTCTGTTTTGCAGAGAGGGCTTTGAGTATTTCAAGTCCACATTTTGAAAGTTTCTCTCCAACAGCTCTAAGCACCAGAAACTTAAAAGCAGAACAAGGTGAGAGAGCAAGACCTGCTGCCCTGAGAAAAAGACCAGACACCTGAGAGCTGACAAAACTCATTTAAACATTGACACGATGCTGTTGCACTGAACATGTCCAGAAGTGGCTGGGGTTTTTTAAGTACTTACACTGCGCTATCACAGGGTTTCAGAAACCTAAAGCACTAGAGATTAGTGCTTTAAACCCTAACCTGACCTAAAGCCACAGGGATGGGTGCCAAGGAATAGCTGCTAATCGTTTGTCAGGGATCTGGTTTGCTCTGCTCCTGCACTGCTCTGGCTGTGCTCGATGGGTGGTGCCAGGGTAACTTCCAGCGTGGGTCAGTCATGGTGCTGTGCATATGAAATGGCTGCACTCATTTGCAATGTTTTCCTTCCTCTGTTGCACTGCTTCTTGATTAATTAGTGCCATTAAAGCACCTACGCAGTGTACACACGACAACTTGCCTTGCGTAACAGTGGGGAGAGCAAGTCCTTCTGAATTCAGGGAAAAGTCTCTGAAGTGTAAATAGACAAAGATAATCAAATTCAGATGAGATTAAAATTAACAGACTATCAACCAAGTGACACTATTAATAAATGTCCACAACAAGTAGGGACAGAAAGGACTCCGGAAAGACCGAATGTAATTGAATTAAACAAATGAGAACATACAAAAGAAACCATAGTAGATATCTGCGTGGAAAGACAAATAAAGATTTCAGCAATAACTGAGGCTATATTATTCACTGTATAAAATGAACCATACTGGTGTTCCTCTCTATTTACACAGCGAGGTGGAAAACCTCGGGATTTTACCTGTAACCTTGTGCACTGCAGAAACTTGTCCTTCAAAGGAATAAATGAAGTTTTGCTCTCACATTATTAGGCCACGTGAGTGCAGAATATACATATGTACTTACAGCAATCTTGTGGTGCAGGGGAATACTATTATTCTGATTTTATGGATAGAGTTTTACAACCTCATTAGTCTTGAGGCAACAAAGCTTTCTTGGTAGGGTTTGCCTTGATATTACAGAGCGTGAAAAATCACATCCCATAATCTACATGACTAAAATAGGCAAAGTTTCTCATGTAAATGCAGTGAGGTTGACAAGACCCTGCCCATCAGCTGTGCTTGTTTATGATTTATGAAATCTCTTGTTTCCACATTAACACTCGAAGGAAGAGCACCCTGTTACCCAAAACTCAACAACCACCCACCTGCACGAGCTGAACTTCCCCTGAGATTCCTGTCCTGGTGCTGATTAATGGAATGCTCAGACACCTGCATTTCTAGCAAGGTATCTCCCCACCCTCAGCCACCACACTCAGATGACAACACAAACTGCTACAGAGACAGAAGGCATCAGATCAGAACGCCCCAGCTCTCTGGGAAACCCTCCCACTGCTGGTACAGCTCTGCCCATGAGGGGGAATCCTTATTCCCTCAAGGGAAAAACAAGGCCAGAAACAAAATAAACTGAAATGAACCACAACCTTTCAAAAATCCCAGCCATGTCGATACTGAAGCTTCTTCCAATATAAAAACTCTGCCTTAAAAAGTCACAGCCCAGAACAACTGAATAACCCAGAGGTTATTTTCTCTCTTGAGTTTCCAAAAATTCATTTACGAAACAATGCACTGCATGGTTCAACATTGAATTTTACCAGCACAGCACTGTTTAATGTGGCAGTTCCCTAACTGTCACCGTTTCCTATAGCACTTCACTAATCAATTCATTTGATTTTACTGTGTTTCAGTCACTCCACAGAGGAATCACAGAGTGGTGGGTGTTTCTAATGAGATCCTGCAAGGACCCTGAGTAATTGACCCTCAGCTATACAACATTTTTATCAACAAGCTGGAAGAAAATACGAAAACATTATTTGATAAAAATGTCAAATGACTGACAAAGATTAGGAGAATGGTAAATAATGAAGTGGAGAAGGTATTGATTCAAAGCAACCTGATAAGATCAACACAAGCAAGCATGATGTGCTCCACAGTACCGCCACTGAATGAGTCCTAAATCCTAATTAGGAAATAGGATAAACTGAATCCTAGGAACAAAGCACGTGCAGCACTTTTACAGGTTGGAAGGGTCTATTTGGGGAAGAAAGGGGCTAAAATACAGAAAAAACTTGGAAATGAACACCAGGCATTGCCATTGTAGTGAAGGGTCTAATGCACTCCCCGGCAGTATCAGCAGAATAAAGCCTCATGGGAATAGAAGATTATATCACACTGTTAATGTGGATTGGTACAACCACAACAGCAACCAGCAGAGCTGCCCCCACGTTTGGTTTTGCATCAGACAGCCACAAGAATGACTGAAGGAAGAGTAAATATGTGGTCAGTGCAAAAAGCAAGGAACTCCATCTGTTCAGATTATCAGAAGAAAGGAGAGGGCGCAAGTTGATGACAGCTGATTAATACCTACACAGGACACTGAAGTTCCAAAATTGCAGCCTCTTTATGAAATAAAAGGAGCTCTGATACGATCCAGGAGCTGGGAATTGAGCTAGGCAAGCTTTGACTTGAAATGAGATGCTGCATTTTAATAGCCAGGGTAAATAACAACTGGAAATGATTTATTGAGAGTTGAAGTGCGTCCCTCAGCATTGTAAAGCTGCATTTCACAAGTGGATGTTTCCTGAGATACGCCCAGCTCAGCTGGATTAATTCAGGGTGGCCTTCAGGAGGTCACAGGAGGTTACTGCACTAGTCCCTTCTGGCTTTTCAAACCACAGGTCTCCAGATCAATCCCCATCCCCGCACCTTGAGTGCTTCCTTCAGGTCATTAAGTTTAACATCCACTCTCCCTTCATCTGGAATGTGCAATTTAAAGCTATAACTGCTGCCTTAATTTAATGGTAATTAAACCCGAGCCGGCCCCAGTGTTTTCTGTAACCAACTCAGTGCTGCAAAGGGAGAGCTGGACAGAATCTTCTGGAGCCACCATCGGCCCAGGCTGCCAGGAGGGGACAGGGACAGGAGCACGGCTGACTCTACCAGCTCAGTGACAGCCTGGAATTTAATTAAAGAATTGTGCCGTCAGAAAGCCTTCTCGGCATGCAGGACCACAGGAACAGGGTGTCACCTAAGGAGAAAAGATACAGGAAGCCAGCACAGAGTCCTGACACAGGACAAAGAGGATTCTGCCACTGAGATAAGCTTCCCTCAGCCCGGGTCCTGTGGTAATGCAGGAATTGCCCTTCTCTACATCCATTTTTCCATCAGTGCCACCATCTGGACAACGTTCCTCTTCCTGAAAACCTTTTTCCCAGTGCTCCTCCTCCTGTGCCTCAGCCCAAGCCTTACACAGGCTCAGTTAAGCACCACACGCAAAATAAGCCAGTCCCAAAATTCAGCCCATGCCGTGCCTTGGAAGCAGCTCTCACTGGCACCGTATGGAAAGAGACAGGCTCTTATTTAAAGTTGATTTTGAACGGTTTTCACTGACAACTCGTTCCGTTGGTCAAGAAATTGTGCAACTTGGTATTATTTCCAGCCAGAGTGCAGGACACAACATACCCTGCTGAATAACTCACTCCCAGTGCCCATCAGTGATGGTGATTATGCACCAGAGCACCTCATTAAGCCTCTGACTCTCTGGTATCCCTCTGATCAGGACAACTGTGAGCCATTGTCATGTTTGTCAACTATGACACGACGTGCCAGGCTGGAAAAGGGGCAAATTCTGAGACTGCAAGCCAGCAGCACAGTGAAGAATGGGAAAAATGCAGCTTGGAGAGGGAATGGTTAACAACAGACTCCAATTACGCAGGTCCTGAAAGGCTGATGCTTCCTCCGAAGGAGCCACACACACAAAACTCCATCAGCAGTGCTAAAACACCAGCAAAGCCTATTTGCTCCTCTTTGCCTACTCACACCCTTCTCACTAGGTATAGTGGGAGTTACAAGCTGTGCTCAGGTCTTTAGAGAACCAGACAGGGAAGTGCCTGAAGTCTTAATAAATATATATGCCTTTCCTAGGCTTTACATTAAATTAAAGGAAATAAAATAGCACTCTTTGACCCAAACCAGAGGAGACATAACTGGAAAACTTCAAGTCAAAAGCTGGTATTTCATACAACACACAGACTGGCTCTGGACTCTTCCCCTCCTGCTGCCTTGGACATGAGTTGCAGAATTTGATTTTAAAGTATTAATCATGTTATGACCACCAACGAGGTATTTTGTACTTTTTCATTTGCAAAGCACTTTCCCTGCTAAATTATCTAGCTACTACTCAACAAAAAGCTCCCCCAAAACACAAAAAAACCCAGAAACTGGTGTGCATATGGTGATGGGGGACATCAAATATAACAGGTGTGCTCGAAAATCCCTTCTAGTTAATGCAGAAGGCAGAAAGGAACTCGCTTATAGTATATCATCATGCACATTGCTAATGAAGAACTCGAGAAATTGTTAGGGGGAATGGGATTTACTTAACTCCATTGTTCAGCAGAAATGACACAATCTATAGTCTCATCACTGAAATAAGTAAGAAAGCCTTAAAGCAATATATGGATTGCTGCCACCACCACCACGTGCCACTTCAGATGACAACATATATAAGCAAAATATTTTCAGATAATCTCAGATGAAGAATATTGCAAAGCCGTCTTTGGATTTTGGTCTGGTCTTAAAATACAACTCGGTTTTTATAGAAATGTAACTGTGCTTAAAAATAAAAACTGATGCTTGTGTACCAATCTATTTGCAGTGCTACGGATCTAAGAATGAGCCCCAAACACACCCTGGGATCTGGTTTCACTCCTGTTATTAGTGGACGTAATTTATTCAATGCTGTAAACAAATGCAGCTCTTGGAAACTCTCTGAGTGGGGAGGACTTTGGTGAAGGCAGCTTCGCTTTTACTGAACTATCAGCAGGGAGGTCAGCAATAAAAACCTTAATGTCTAATCTCAAGTGGAAGACTTCAAACCTCCTAAAATGAATTCCATTCTCCTGATGCCCACATGGGAATTTACATGGAGATACAGAACACAAGCCTTTATGCTGAGCAGGTTTTAGCTGCGGAAGTGGGAATCTCCTCGTGGCTTCTCCAGCACGCCAGCATCTCTCCTGCTGATCCACAGAAGAGATGCTGGGATCATGTAGGTTTCTCCCTTGAGATGAGGCTGATGGCACAGCAGGGCTATCTCAGAAGTTTCAGTAACACAATAAAAGTCTCTGTGCTCTGAAATAAAAATTAGGAGACTAATGGGACTCGGGGTTTCTCAACAGACCGGAGCCTTGTTGGTTTATTGCACACAATTTAGTGATAGTCATACCTTTCACAGGGTGCAAAAGTGCCTTTTTTTTTTTAATAACAGCTACAGAAAATCAATAGATTTCATGAGTTCAATTAATCCCTGCAGCTGCTGTGCCAGAGTCAGAAGGAAACAAAGAAATTTTCCATTTCTAAGCTGTGGGACTAAGCTGTTGTCTGTAGAGGAGGATGGTCCCTGAGTACCTTAAACTGTGGTTCCCATTAGAGCAGGTTTTCCTGTAATTTGTGATTTTTTAGGGTAAGCCTTTTTAATTATAAACGTAAGCCAGTGCTAGACTATGCTCTGAACTAACACAGGCATGCAGTTACTCATATCTAAATGTGCTGGACCTCCCTTAGATACAAAGCCACCAGGATTTAGGTTTGGATAATGGATCAAGGTCCTCAGGCCAGCCCGTTCTTGCTGCATTACGTGGAGGTTCATGCTAGAAGACTTCTCCCCTACTGCTGGTACTGATCCTGAAGTGATTAGAGGAACATCGACTACTTGAAAATCCATTTTTAGATCTTTTTTCCTGAGGTGCTGTCTTTTGTGGCAGCGGATACTCAGCAGGGCTTGCAGAGCCTTTGCAACTTTCCAGTCGCACATCGTGTCTTCTGCAGGGACAACTGTTGGGTCTGTTGGGTGATTCCAGCTTAACCCCTGGCACCTGCATGATTCAAACTTGCAAGATACCTCTTGTTTATGGGGTATTTCCACGTCCAAACCCTGACCCAGCTTGGACAACTAACTGTTTAACAGGGGCTGGGCACTGACCTGTGCACACCGGGGACCTCACTAAAATGTGTGACACTCCACCTACATCTTCCCCAAGAAAAAGGTCAATGTTCCATTTCCCCTTCTGAATAGCCAGTCTGGGTCCTGCAAAGGGCCTATAAAGCTGGGCTTGGCTAATTACTTTGTGGTAAAAGCAGCGACCTCAAGTAGCTCATTGTCCTTTATTGCTGCCAGGTTTTATTCCAGGACAGTTATCCTGGTGTAAATAGACGCCTTTTCACATCACAAAGTAACAGCCTCTGCATTTCCAACCCTCACGTGGGATATTTTTTGCCAGTGGCAAATCTGAGCTAAATTTGGAATGTTTATTGAGTGATTCACCTTCTGCACAGCCCAGAGCAGCTGCCTTGTGACAATGTCACTTCCCAAAAAAAGCAGTTTCTACAAAGGCACGACACGGTGACAAAGTGAGGACAAGGGACACACCAGGGAGCCAGAGGGACACTGATGAGCCTCAGTCCAGTGCTAAGGTTCTGAACAGGTGACTTAGAGCCCTCAAGGCAGAGGGAGCATCCTTTTGTCAAACTCAGGTGAGGGATTCTTCAGCAACAGAATCACAGAACGGTTTGAGTTGGAAGGGACCTTAAAGATCATCTTGTTCCACCCCTGCCATGGGCAGGGACACCTTCCACTATCCCAGGGTGCTCCAAGCCCCGTCCAACCTGGCCTTGGACACTTCCAGGGATCCAGGGGCAGCGACAGCTTCTCTGGGGACCCTGTGCCAGGGCCTCCCCACCCTCATATATCTATTATATATCTTCCACATATTTAACCTAAATTTCCCATCTTTCAGTTTGTTCCCATTACTCCTCATCCTGTCACTCCAGTTCCCGATGCGAACTCCCTCCTCAACTTCCCTGTAGCCCCTTCAGATCCTGGAAGGTGCTGTGAGGTCTCCACACAACCTTCTCTTCTCCAGCCTGAAGGAAAACCACTCCACTCTTCTCCAGCTATCAGAACAGTGCAGGAAAGGGCAGTACTGAGATCTCTGAACTCCTGGCATGTGAGCAGCTGGTTCCCTGCCCTGTGTTATCAGTGGGCACGTGGAACAGCCTCGCAGCCCCGGGAGCGGTTGGCTCCTCCTTGTTGGGATCAGTCTGTATTTTTCAACATGAGGACTGCGGCTGCCAAACCTGATAATGAAAAATTGAAAGTCAAATAACCCCTATTAGTCTGCCAAAGGTTGATGGAGCTGGTATTATATTTTCCCATTGCGAACGACTCCCATTGTTAGGAGCTGACAGGCGAATCTCCGCAGAAATATGGACTCTTGGTGAGAGCTATTTATAGCAACATATGACAATGCAGGGCTGGGATATGCATGCTGAGGCATTGCCTGGGATGTGCAAGAGCCCCCTGGTACAATTCCTGGGTTGCAAGGAAAAATTCCATTAAGGTAAGAACATCTGAGAGACCTAGAGGCAGATGAGATATGGAGAAGCGGGGAGGAATGATTCGGGGTTTGTTATGGCATGGCACAACAGCCTGACTATGTACAATGGCCTTTTAGGGATGAGGAGGGAGCACATTTATCAACAGCACATGAGCAGGAAACGACAGCTTTGTGTTTATTTTTGCTTTTTTTGGTGTTTTTTTGTTTGTTTGTTTCATTTTGTGATCAGTTAAGAAGCAAACCAGGTCTGTGCGTGGACGCCAGCAGAAGAGGATGATCAATAGGAACAGCAGCAGGATGGATGGCTGCAGGAGGGAGTCAGAGGCTCTCTGACAAATACTGAGTATTAGCTGGGACTGGGTGCCCAGTATGCTCCATGTACACAGAGACAGCTCCAGGCTTTGCAGCAGAGTCAATAAAGTCAGGACAAAGCCCAAAGGTGAGGATCAGGGGAATGATTTCAGCAGTTTCTGGAGGACTGGATGACACATTAGGAAGACAGAGTGCAAAGGCAGCATGAAAGAGCCAGCTCAGCTGGGCACACACTGGTACAATTAAACCTCATGCAGACGAACTTTCCCCTCCTCGGACGCCAAAATTAATTTTGGAGAGTGGAGTCCTCAGTGTCACTGGTCCCCTCCACAGCACACCTTTCTCTGTGGGCAGCTGGTCCTCTCCAAAACCAAAGAGCAGCTCCTGCTGCTTTTACCAGATGTGTTCTGATGCACATGGCTTTGAAAAGAGGGGGAAAGAAAGGGGAGAAGAAGGGGAAGTGAAGGGAAAGGATAAGAAAAAGCAGTACCAGGATGGTGCTTTTTGTGATTGTGTTTGCTCCACGTATTTGAAGCTCCTGCATCTTGAAATCCTCTGCTATGTCCTGTCTGCATTAGCCACAGATAAAGAGGCAAAGCAAGCTAGCAGTTCTCCTGGCACCTGGATAACCAGATTTCTGAATTTTCACTCTTATTTCTCATTTTTAACTGTGAAACACTTGAGGAGCTGGCGAACAGCAGCATTTTGAATTGCTGGCAGAAGGTACAAGCACGACACTATGCTTTGCACATTGCCCACTCTGCAGGTCAGGGCTCGCTGCTGCTCTGGTGGCTCTGGGGGATTCTCACTCCTGCCTGGGGTGATGCCATAGATCCTTGATGCTTTTGAACTCTTTGGTGGATCAATTAAAAGAGTAAAAATCAGAGTTCACAGGACAAGAACTCTGCAAAGATGACTCAGTATGTGGTAACAGCGTAGGCAGTGGAAATGCAGCCAAGTTCCTTCTTCCCCCAACCCAGCATCGATTTTACAAAGCTCCTGCAGTTTCCATTCACTCACCTGACAGAAAACTTCTGAGCATGCAGATAACACATTTAGAGGCATCAAACAGCTACCTAGCCTGCTAGATACTATTATTGTATACAGATAGGATACAACAGACACCCACGCAAAGGAAAGAGGCTAAGACTGATAAAACTCCACGAGCACAAAGAGCAGCTGAAGACTCACCAACCCCTTAGGCTCTCATTACCAACTCTTTCAACTAAAAAAGAAACACCAAAAATTGGAGGAAATCTTAAAAATCCTTGAACAGTTACAGCAAGGTCACCAAATTCCACCCAAGCCACCAGTGCCTCCCTCACTTCTTGCAGTCAGACACACAAGTTTGGGTTTCCTTTCATCTCACCAGCTTGCTATTTTCTTCCCTTTCCTGCCTAATTTTCCAGTTATCAAAAGAGTAGTGTGCGTAGGAGGCAGTCTGCATGTAGAACGATTTCTTTATGATTTAAAATAATTAAAACCTTAAACAGCGTGATTTCAGTGGCAAAGCTAGTCTTAAAGCAAGGATTTCAGTTCTAATCCTGGATGAATAATTAGCTGACTCAGATGTGTATTCGTGGGGAAAATAAGAGTTCCACTGGGCAGAAAGACACCAAAATAATGACAAGTGAATTAAAGAGTGCCCTCCTTGCCATCCCAAATGTTGTGGGATGTCCCCCAGCTCTCCACAGGCACAGGAAAGCCCCTCAGACCAGTAATCATCCTGGGAAGTGCAGCTGCAATGACACTGCTCAGAGAAAAAAAGGTCAACACTTGGTTCTAAAACCATTTCTCAAAGGTTCAGAAAACTCAAACACAGTAAAATTTGGGTTGATTCAGGTGCAAACTCGCCAAACTTGCAAGCCACAAGGAGGAGAGCACACTCACAAGTCTGTGTGTGGAATAAGAATTACTGGTTTAGATCCTTAAGTACATTAAATAAGAGAGTTTTATCCTGGAATCAATAGGAAAGCTCAGAAAGTTAAATACAGAACACAACAGATTATGCAGAAAATGATCCTCGGAAATTTTTGCACTTATGCAATACTGGAAGATTTTATCTTCTCTATGACTGGACCTGTTAGCTCATTAAATGTCAATATTTTTGTCTATTACTGCATTTTATACGGCAGTGCTGAGCCCATAAATGTGACAGGGGGTCTGTGAGTAGCAGCACTGGGGGTTGGCAATAAAAAATACACAGCAGGGCACTGTGTCTTCAGTAAGGAGGCAAGTTGTTGTTCTTTACACAAATCTCAGGAGATTAAGCAATGGAAAAGTGTGTCAGACAGCAGGATTTCACGGTCCAGAAACTCAAAAATAAGATAAAACTCCAAAATCGAATTACCACTCCTGCCAATAAGCTATTACTGTGCAGTTATTAAATACACACAGACATTCCCATGACCACGTTGCTCTGTAAATCACACTTGCAGACAGTTCATTTAATGAACAGCGTTTGAGTAGACAATCTGTTTGGGATTATATTAAATATATAACTCCACTTGCTAAGAAATGCATCCATACTTAAACTTTCTTGCAGTCCCCCCTTTAAAACAGGAGGAGAGGAGAAGAACAAATCGTTGCCAAGTGGCGATTTTCAGTTTCAAAAAGCAGCAAGTGGGAACCAAAGCTTAATTTAATTTAATAATTTACCTTTAAAGAATTTATCCTGTAAAGCTTGATGATAGCCCAGAAGAAAAATACGTAGAATTTCGCCTGAAGTTTTTAGCAATTAAAATATTGCACCGTTGATTTAATTTACTTGTGTTGCAGGAAATGCTCTTGCCTTGACATGCACTTTGAGAGTGTAAACATGACATGCAGTGTCCTTCTAGCTGCTCCTGTGCCACAGACATTCCCAGTGCCTGTAGCTGGCACCCAGATGGGTCCTACCTCATCCCTAAGCATCCTTCTGGTTTTTCCCAGGGAGCCAGCACTTTCCTGGGGGGTTTCCCTCCCCTTCTGCAGTCCAAGGCTTTGGGGTCGCATCTCACCACGTGCCCAGCAGCAGTTGGTGATGATGCCTGACCCGAATATGCTGCAATCCCAATTCCCTGCTTGACGAGTGAGCCAGGGGCACTGTGTCACTGGACTGGTGCAAAACCAGGAGGAGAGGGTGAGCAAGGTGCCTTCCCCAGGGACTGAACTGTGCCACATCCCAGCTGTGCCAGAGGTGGCACCCGATGGAAACAGGGATAACGTGGATGCTGGAGCTGTAATGTGTGTTTCACGAGCAGAGGAGATTTAAAGGCAGTGCACAATCTCACTCTGCAGGGCTTTAGCCAGACTCCACCAGGATTTAGACTCCTTCAGTGTCTGATCAAGGATCTGCTGCCTGGGAGCTTCTTTGTATTCTCCTTGGACGCACCTGGTGGCCCCTCAGCCCTCATCTGCAACATCGGTTTTTAAATCCAGTGTGCAGTCAGGCTTTCCTGGCAGAGAGGTGTGACGGCACCGGCCCTGCTCCTGCCAGGAACTGAAGGTCACCAGCCCTGTCCCTGCAAAAGGGGTACATGGACAGTCCCACACTGGCCCAGAAGCTTCAAGGACACCACTTCTGGGCCTGATAAATCAAGTTAAAGAGCATCTCTGAATGCTCAGCCAGATGGATCACTTGAATGGCTAAACACCCTAATACATCTTTTTGAGAAAAGATATTGGCTTGTGCAATGAAACAGATAATTGACTATTCCATGGAAACTGTTAGGGCTTTACCTCTGGGATCGGCAGGAACCCATCTCTCTTGCTACAGAGGAAAGCCAGCAAGTCTTTAGGTTTGACTTTATTCTCTTTTTTTTTTCCAGAGGAAGATTTGAAACAGAAACCAAGCCCAGGCTGCTCCTCCCAGTCAATGCCTGCTGATGTACCACGATAATCTGGGACTGAGTGTGAGTGCAGCAGCCTCACCAGGCAATGCAAATAATATAAACTTCCACAAAAAAACCCATGGGTATAGGATAACCTGTCCTCCATCCAGGCAGGTCATTTGGAAAGGAGCTCTTCAAACTCCCCAGTCAATCTCAGCAAACCCTCCCTCATTTCATCAACAACCTGATCGCTCGGTTATTTTTGTTTTTTCTTTTGGGTTGGACTCGATGATCTTAAGAGGTCTTTTCCAACCTGGTGATTCTGTGATTCTGATTCCAGTGTTTTCTCTCTGATAGGCTGCTATGCTGATGGATATGGAAAATACCTGGTTTTTCCTGAGCTGTGGTAGAAGGAGGTGAGAGGAAATCATGCCACCCCCACCTTTCTCTGACTCTTCCCTCTTCCAAGCACAACATCAGCTCCATGATTTATAAAAGTGTGGCTTTTTTTTTTTTTTTTTTTTTTTTTTAATTTTACAAAAAATGAATAAANNTTTTTTTTTTTTGTATTTAATAATACAAAAAATGAATGAAATCCAGGTTATGGAGCTGTAATTCCAGGCAGAGCTGCACCAAACCCATGGGCCTCTTAATGGTTTATTCCTGTGGTTTCTCAGGACACGAGCTCCTTGATGGAATTACAGTGCTGTCATTCAAGTTGCTTGTTATTTGTTCTGTATGTAAATAAAGGGAATGCATTTAAAGGGCTGCACTAATGTATTCAAATATTTGTAGATAATCCACTGTAAATCTCCAGACTGGAGGATTTTGCATAAACGCTTGAATCTGTAACAGCTAGGAGGGAATTCCAACTCCCTGATCGAGTAAATTACACAAAAAAATTGCAGGATGATTAGACCAAGCACATTAATATTCGCAATAAGTTTTGTCTGCCAGCGTTGAGGACTGAATTCAAGGGTTGCATCCCTCTCAGTATTTGTGTGGCAGGAGGAGAAGCCATCCATAATCAGGGTGTAACAATACCACCAATTTCACTGTTGCAGAGCACCCCAAAACATAAGGAACTGGGCTGCTTATTGCATTTACAATAGTTTTCATACAAGTTTTGAAGACGGTTGATCAGCTGAGAATTTTTACTGTCCAAATATCCCTTCTGTCCACATTTTAAGTTAGAGAGAGAGGTTCTGACAGCCTTGAGCCACTCAGATCTCCCAAAAATTGCTGCTACATTTATCTACCAGGAGAAGGCCCCTCTCCATCAGTAAAGGTGTTAATAATATATACACGTATTATTAACTGCACTTATTTTCATTTCTTGCCCTGCAGTCATCATTAGCGAAGATTAAACATGCATAAATCAGTCTCTCCTAAATTAGTGAACATCAGCAAATGTCACCTTGTTGAAACGGAAAGTTATTTATTCATTTGCCTCTTTATTTATTTATTTATTTTCCCCAAAATGGTGTTGAAAGACAGATACAATTGTATCCCACCACTTTTTTTTAGCCAGGCCACTGGGCTACATCCCATAAGTCTCTCATTCTAAACCAGGGGAAATCAAGGTCAGGTCTGGAATTTTTTGGCCATTTGTCTTATACACCTTAATTTTATTTAAAAAATCCTGTGTGGTTTGGAAATCTTGTGTGGAGAGGACCAAATTATATCTTCAGCTACTTCTATACTGTACTGTGCCAACACGACACTTCACTGGAAGTTGTACAGGTATAATAGAGAGAGGAGATTAGCTGTCAATATTGCAAATAAAAACTAATTAAGAGTGAATGGTTTAATGATAGAGGCTCATATTTCAACACTGCCAGTTCCTGCTATTTTATCACGAGTCTCTTGGAGTTTATTTGAAAGTCTTTCTCCTGAAATAAGGTGATTACATGAGTATCTCACCGTCATTAACCAGGAGTAATTTCCCAGCCTTTCAGTTGCAGAGAAAGATGTTAGCTAAGTACACCTCCAAGGCTCAGAAATGAAAACATTCAACGTTTATTAATCTCACTAATTTTTGAGGGCCTGCTCACGTTATTAAATGTTCAGGGTTGGCTACACCGAGATAGCAAAAGTACCAGAGACATCCCAAATACCAGGAGGCTCTTTGTCCTTTCAAGGAAGCGGAATGCTGGTGCTGTTTATTCATCACTGCTAAGTTTAGCACAGCTCCAGGCATGAAGTATTAAAAAATGTACTTCCGTTGATTTGCATTTCTGCTAATTATTTCCGTGGAGCTGTCACCTCCATCACTGCCAGACAGAATTAGCTCCCCCAAAGGGCACTGGACAGGCAGGCGTGGAGGGGTCAGATCTGAGATCAGGCAAACACAATGGCTCTCAACACCCCACCCTGGGAAAAAAACACGGGAATTCAACATCATTCCAGGTTACGGCTGTCCAAATGAGTTATGTACATGTTGGGATAATCTAGGGATGGAAGTGCACACATCTGTTGCCTGTATTGGATCTGCAGCATCCTGCCTTGTCTTGTCTACGTTTTCTTGCTGATCCAGCTTTTTCCTACACGCAGATAATTAATTGGGGTTAGGTTCTGAAAGCCCCTTAGCTGCCTGACAGCTCGGACTCTGGGAAGTCCATGTTTAAGGGAACATCTCCCCACCTGCAGCCACCTGGAGACCCTCTAATTCTGACTTTTCTCTGCTGACATCCTTTGGCCATCAGCAACACACCTTCCCCTTTAGAGACTTTGGCTGGTTTTTTTTATGGGAACTGCCTTGGACCCACAGAAAACACCAGTGGCACGGACAGAGTCACCCTGTTCCCTGCCAGCAGTGAGAGGGTGGCACAGCAAGGAAGGTCTGGAGTGGTTTTGGCTGAAGCAGCCCTGCGCCACCAAGAGCCTGGGCCTGCTGTTATCCCAGCACTAGAATTTGGGACTGTCCATGCAATGGAGACGAGCTCTAAAATCTCTGGATCTCCTCGCTTCACACTGATGATAAAATTCAGCACATTCAGTGCTGTGCTGACACGGGGCATTAATCTTGACAGCCTCTCTGGCTTTGCAGTGTTGACGCAGAACAACAGGAATATTGCAAAATTCACCACTAGCAAAATCAAAATATTCTCTTTAAAATAATGCTTTAAAAGTTAATTTGAACTATTTCTATCAAGTTTGAGAGAAGTACCTTTGGATACACCACTGAGTCACCCCAGAACCGGAGCTAAAAGCGGTTTTGTTTTTGAACGGATCAATCCTCTCTCCCAGTTAGCACTGCCACAAACATTTGCTGTAGACCTAGGAAATCCCGTTCCCATTAACAGCCTGACAGCATCTGTGAACGTGTGCACACGAGCAGATCTTTTTGTGTACTATTACCCTTGAGCATCAGTCGGGAGAACACGCCTACATACCAAGGCTCGGGTAAACAAACACGGGGTGGAACACACAATATAAATAATGGGAGGAGTTTAGTTCACGTTGCTCTCCCATTCCATGCTGGGATCTAGGCCTGGGATAAGGCAGCCTGCTCTTAGTCCCATCCACCAGAGCCCTTCTATCCATAGAAATGATTAAAAATTAACTAGGCGAGGAAGACACATCGACTGTATCGGGTACTGCTGAGATCAGATTAACATTCCACTGACACAGGGGAGTTCAAAGTTCAGGTTCCTGCATTACTGGAAGTTTAATTTTTAATCTTTCTTTAATAGTTAAGGTCTAGAGGAGTGCCCTAGATAGGTCCTGTCCTGACCTGAGGGAACCTCAGGCCATAAACTTCAAAAGCATGGATGATGGGCATCTGATGTTCCCCAAAAGACGAAAGAGCTCTTGCCTGCTGAACTAGAGGTACCCCTGGAATTAATCATGTCTCCATTGCTCTGGTTTTGACTAAACACATCATCCTGCTCCAAAACAGAAATGCAAGGGGTGAGAGACAAGGAGAGTGGCCTCAAGACTCTGCTGGGACTCTTCTGTTCATCATTGCCACCTCTAAGGACCAGTTCACAAAGCACCTGTACCTTCCCCCAGCTTGATGACCTCAGGAGCACCTTCCCTATGGAGCCAGGCTGAGAGAGCTGGGGATGCTCAGCCTGGGGAACAGAAGGCCCTGGAGACACCTTCCACTGCCTTAAGGGGCTGCAAGAGAGCTGGAGAGGGACTCTGGACAAGGGCCTGGAGTGACAGGACAAGGGGGAATGGTTAGATGGTTGCCCCAGAGAGCAGGGTTAGATGGGATATTGGGAAGAAATTCTTCCCTGTGAGGAGGTAAGGCCTTGGCACAGGTTGCCCAAAGAAGCTGTGGCTGCCCCTGGATCCCTGGAAGTGTCCAAGGCCAGGCTGGACAGGGCTTGGAGCACCCTGGGATAGTGGAAGGTGTCCCTGCCCATGGCAGGGGTGGGACTGGATGGGCTTTAAGGTTCCTTCCAACCCAAACGATTCCATGGTTCCATGACAAAGGCAGCAAGTATTTGTGACCTACACACACTTCTACCAACACTGTTGTGTCCGACCCCTCGCTTCACAAAGACAGTCCCAGCCACCAGAAGAGACACTCTCTTAAAAACTTGGGATATTTCACATTTCTGCCACTATTTTATTGCCTGCCTTTACCGTACTTCTAACAGTTGCTAAGAATTACTTAACATCAGCAAATACTAAGCAACAAATGTTTTACACATGACAAATCCTTTGCCTCTGGCGTTTTCAGAAGTTCACATTTTTTCTCACGCAGCGGAGCCCGGGTTAGACTCTCACGTCAGCTGCTGCAAAGGTTACAGGAGAAATAAGGGACCTTGTCTCCCACTCAGCCTCACTCTCCTTTCAAAACCAAATTGATTGCTCTTGGATGGGGATGGGGGATGTTCTGTACCTCCCCATATGGAGAGCAGATTCTATGTGTTGAACATGCCTGCGAGGTAATATTTCAGCTGAATCTACTGTCTGTCACATCTGGTATTTTGAATAATCTGTTAAGTGAACCGTAAATTAGATTAAGCCAAGCCAGTGTCATAAACCTAAAGTGCATTTCCAAAGGTTCTCCCATATGAAAAGGGAGTTGGCTTTAGAAGGCTTTAACATCCTGACTCTGAGAGCCTTAACTGCAAATAAATCAACAGCCTATGTGCTTGTACCCGTGGAACAGCCCCCCAGAGTGGATTAAAAATAAACACTTGTGAGAAAGTGACAACGCGGATGGATTTTCCTTCATAGACACCAGCCACAAATGAAGGGCTTCTGATGGCGACAACTGGAGTAAGAGACTAAACTGGAAATATCAGGGGAGACAGGAGCCTGGTGGTGCTGCCCTGGGTCTGCCAGGTTGGCTCTCAAGGAGCAGGAGACACTGGCTGCCCTCTCCAGCTCTGGTGGCAAAGGACCTGCAGGAAAGGTGAGGTTGTTTTATCTGCCTGACACTGGGACGAGTGACTCTGGTGTCCAGAGCAGCTGCTACCCAGGGGGCTTTGGACGTGCCCCAACCTTTTGTCCCATCTCCTGGAGCTGAATCGCTCCACTTTCAACCAAAAAAAAAAAACCCAACCTCACAGTCTGAACAAAAAGCAGCAGCTCATTTGCAAGCTTGTCCTTGGGAATGCTCTCCACAGCCTCGTGAATGCAACGATTTCAGCCAAAGGATTGTCTTTCCCTGCACCTCTCGCAGCCCTGAGCACCACGTTTCACCAATAAAGGGCTAATGAACCACAACAGTTGTTCATATGTTTTCTTACTCCTTCTCCGAAATGTCACAATAAATCTATATTGCCGGGTAACAGCAAGCAGATGGATATTGTAGCTCGTCATTTGGCATAGGTGTTCTCAATCAAGGCAGAGATTAATTCCCCCCAATGATAACCAGCTCTCTCGTTTTTTAGGAGCCCATTATCATTTTCTAAAAGGTTTTTCTCAGGACAAGGGTAAAAACCAGCTCTCTTTGTCCTGTTGCTTTATCCATTACAAAGAGAACGAGGGATGGATTTCTGGAGACAAGGTGAGTTAACCACAGAAAATGACATCGCAAATAAGCATAGAAACAACAGCAAAAAATTCCAAGAAACACTCTTTGATGGAGTACATGGATTCATGGACTGTATCTCCTGTTGCTTTGTGAGCAGCCCAGGAATACTTTTGTTAGCGTTATTATTTCCTCAATGAGACTGAAAAATATATTAAAAAACCAGATCAGAACAAATTAAAAAGCTGTTTTCTGAGATACATCTTACAGAGCAAAAGGAATGTGTCCGTTTTTCTAAAACCTTCAAATTAAATAACAGAATAGAAAAACAGTATGGATTTTACTAGCTGGGAAAAATAAAATGGGGACACAGTGCCATTTCTCATGACAGGGGAAGAACTAAAATTTGTAAGTGAATGCAAAGCCTGGCAAATAAAGTGAGCTTCAGTCCTGACTTCCAGACCCTGCCTTGTCCCTGGTCCTGCAGGAGGCATGTAGCATCTCTGGGAATTTACATTTCCTCACTGATCTTCCTCTGATCTCACGATTTTATTAAATACTCCTAAAAACATCCCCTTAAGGTATTTGTGACCCTTGAATTTTGTTTGCTAATGAGCTCCTAATTGTGGCATAGCAAGTTCATCAACCACTGCACTTCTATAAAACAAAGAGGTACTGCAGCTAATTATTTGTTAAAGTCATTATCAGAGCTCTGCTACTGCAAAATTTCGTAGGTGTTGAATTTTCCAGCTGACACCCTGCTGCAGGACGGGGGTGAGGACCTGAGCAGAGGTCTTGAAGTGATAAAACAGCAATGAGAGGGGTTTTAGAGCTCCTGCTTTTCCTGCATCTCTCACCACCTCCAATGAGGCATCTCAGAGCACCCCCAGACTCTCCTGGAAGTCCAGGGAAACTCCTGCACTGACCCTCGTGGGCACTGGATAGGATCAGCACAGGTAATCGACGAGTTTTCACTCCCTGCACACTCAAGAAGAATATATTAGTAGAAAATTAATAGCTCGGTTGGTTATTGCTTAACAGAAATGCTACAGTGCTCTTACGATTTCAAATTGCTCCTGATTAATGGAAGAGGGAACGGAATTTCAAGAGTGATCTCACTGTGTTGGGAGCATCCCCGGCAGGGCAGGGGACTGCAGCACTGGCTGCAGCGTCCTGCACCGTGCCCTGGGAATGGGGATCGCCCAAGCCTGACTCAACAGGGAACCTGAACTGCAAAATGTATTTCTGTATCAGTCCTGGGGCTAAGACACTGCAGGGTTCTGCCCCAACAGAAAATTGTAATTCTTTAATTTGTTGGGTCAATGTTTTGTTCCCTTTCCTGCCTCACTGTTACTGCAGGAGCTCAGGTGTCTGGTGTGAGCTGCTCTAACTGGGGAGGATCCATCCCAAAACCATCATTTTATCCACTGTGATGGATAACAGCCACTCCTGTCCATTCCCACCTTTTCTTTCTACTCCCTGCTCCAGTGTATCAAGATTAAGGAATAATGAATAATCAATAAGGCCACGTCTCCACCAGAGAAAAATGTTTCAGCCTGAACATGAGAGCTGAAAAAGATTTAAATACAGTTTTGTGCCATCCACTCCAGCTCTGCTAATATGAGCCGTGAGTCAGCATCCTGCTCTAAATCACTGCAACTGCCATGTCCTCCAAGAACAAGCCCTGCAATCCCTCCCACAGCCCCTGGGAACTCAGGCTTCTGGGAAGAGGCAGAAGCCAGGACTGAAAGAAAAGAATTACTGACACTGCTGCAGCGCTCACCCAGCACTGGCATCCCTTAAAACTGTGCAAATTCAATCAGCAACTCCCTCCCAAAGAATGTCTGCATGCAGAGAAGCCAAGCAGAGCACCTTCCAACACTGACAATTAGTGTTATATATGTGTATTTATTCTATATATGGAGCTCATAAACCGCTAGAACTGTCTCTTTGGAAAAAGGGAGAATTCCAAAACTGCACGTGATGCTTTAGACTAAAATGTTCTGGAAAGAGGGACCGTGTTGCCCGTCCTGCCACTGACCAGCTCTGGAAGTGAACAGGGTCCTTGCTCACTGAGCAACACGGAACAAATCTGCCCTGCAGTGAGCCAAAGAGATTAAAAAAAAACTTGTGAATCTCCAAGGTAAAACTATTCTATTACAAAATCACATTGCTATGCAGCACTCATTCCTCTGCCTATTTAAGCTGAATGTGAATGCAGGCTGCTATAATCTTGTATTATAAAGAAAACACTAAAAAATAACCCCTAAAAAGACATACCAACCTCTACTACAGATATAATCAAAACAGGATTTAATTATTTGCAGGCAGTACTCTGCCATGTATCACAGTTATTCATTTATACTTAAAAAAATAATAACCCTACTCTATTTGATAGTTGGTGATACTGAATTAATAATTTGAGCAAGTCAGGAGGAAGTTAATGTAATCCTCAATTTGCTTTACATCTTCAGAGTCACCTACGGCACTTTACAAGGCAGGTAATATTATCACAGCTGGACACCTTGGTAATCTTCTGAGCTCTTTTTCCTTTTCAAAATAAATGTTACAGATTTACCACGATACTGCTAAAATAGCTGTTAATTTACTTCAAAAGATGAAAGAAAACAGGTGAATTAACGGAGCCTTGAACTCCATCACACTGAGCAGAAATTCCAGCAGGGCACAACACAAATGGGAGGTCCAAGGCTGCAGATGGACCGGCCACGAGAACCTCCAGCCACGAGAACCTCCAGCCCCGCCTCCCCATTTCAGAGGAGGTTTGGATCCAAATCCTCCACCCTGGCTTTTTGTTTGCCCTGTCATCCAAAGCTGTGGGATTTGTAGAAGATGGCAGATGCTCCACAAGAGCAAACTTGCAATTTGGAAACTTCAGCTTGGCTCTCTGAAGCTGAAACTGAAAAGAGGGGTGACAAAGACACCAAAATTTAGCTATTCCTCTCTTCAGTCTGGTGTCCACACTCTGGAAAGCACTTGGGAAGCTTAATGGACTCAAAATACCAAAAGTAGGATGGACTGCAAGAAACCACTGCCAGCTCTCTCTGTGTCCAAGGAGCCAAATGCTTGATTTAAAGGTGTACAAATTATGGTTTTTTCTACAGAGGACAGATGTGAGATTTGCTGTCAGCTGAGAGAAATACTGCAGCCATGAAGTGCCTGAGCAACAGCCACTGCACCTGCCCAGGTGGGGCTGCTCAAAGCCCCACGTGCTGCCCATCACCTGCATCCTCTGAGCTCCCCATGACCCCAGCAGTGCTTTCTTTTGGGCACCAGGTAAAAGAATTCCTCATGTACCCCACAGAAAAACACTACTGAAATAAATCTCAAGGTGTTTGGTGATCCTGTTTATCCCCATGTTACCTTCCAGCACCATCCAGGACATCTCAAAGTCAATCTCACATGAACATTCCTCTCAGGCTTGCTCTTTAATTTCTATGGGATACTGTTGCCTGCTCTTTAAATAGAACCTTAAAAAAAATTTAAAAATATATGTAAACCTCATTTACACACATTTACATATCAGAAAAGCCTAATCAAAACCTCCCTGATTTCCATGTCAGCTGTCATAGATGTTTTAGCAATCAGCGAGCTTATATAAAAAATAAAATCAAAACATATTTGTCTTCTTACATAAACTGTTACAGCAATATAATGTAAAAAGTTAGAGATCTAAATGACACTGTAAAAGCTGTAAAAGCTGGAATGATTGATTTCATAATGTTTCCAAGAATTATAAATAACCTTTAAGTGTCTCCACCGCTTTGATTTGCATAAGCAATTGAGAGTTCATTAAGTAGAGATTAAAACAAAGCTGAGGCAGTGCTGGGGACTTGGTCTGAGCAAGGACCTGGGTCAGTCAGTGCTGCTCCAACCTCCCAGAAAGCTGCTGCAGATCGTGTTGGGTTTGGGTGGTGAGGTTTTGGTAGTGGGGAGCCAGTGCCAGCCTGGATCAGCCCAGCCCAGATTGCCCAGGATCAGCTCTGGGGTTACACTGAGCTCTGGAAAAGCTGTGAAAATTACGTATAAAGCAGGATGTGTCAGCCTGAAACAGTGTGGGACCTTCACAGGACCTCCAATGGAACTTGGAATCATGGAATATTATCACAGCATCACTGAAGTTGGAAAAGACCTCCAGGATCACTGAGTCTGACCTCCAAAATCATTGAGTCCAACCGCTAAAACTTCATAGGACCTTCAGAGGAAATTCACAGGACTTCCACAGAGAATTCCCCCAAACATTCCAAGCATTTTCCACCCCTGCCAAGGCTGGAAGTTCCCATCAGTGAGCACCCACACATCATCACAAACACACACACACGATTTTGTGGCCTTTCCTGCCCGTGTAAGAAATGAGAGGCTTTTGCTCCTTTGGCTCTGAGCTGCAGCTCCAGGTAGTGGTTATGGGGCATGAAAAGGGAGGATGGGAGCACAGAGGAAGGAATGAAGACAAGGAAAGATAATTGGAAGTACCAGTGCACTAGTTATGTTGCATATATCTAATGTAATTAGTATTAATAAGCTGTCAGTCAGAAGATGTAGTTGTTAAAAGGCAGTTTCTATGGGGGAAAATGATAATTGAACTCCTCCATGTATTTGTCTGTATTATTTATTCTGTTGTTTTTTCAGTTCACTGCCACAGGTTCGTGTTTAGCAGAAGTGAAATTGAAGAAATAAACGGAGTTTTCTGTTTATTAACTAGGAAAAAAAATTAACCTCTATTGCTGTGAGCAGGGCCAGCCATAGGAGGGAGGCTCGGGGCAGGTCAGTGGGTCAGTTCTGCACCTGGTTCTCACTCCAACCACGAAGTTCTCAAGTTATAACTTTACATTAATTCTGTTTTGATATATACACTTGTTCCTGTGGTACCTGGCATGGTACTGCTGCTCCTTTATTCGCTACTAATTCTCTACAAATTCTCTACTCACTCCAGATGCTCTCATGATTTAACGCTGCAGTTCCTAAAGCTGGTCAAATCATGTGCACTGAATAATATATTCAATAATTCCCTTTCTTTTTTTTTTTAAGTTTTCAATTGTCTGTAAGCAGTTTACAGCGTTTCCCAAAGCATCTGTAATGAGAAATTAGTTGCTAAATATTTTATACAAATAGTTATTTAGGCTGTATCTTGATCACAAGCACTTTGCTGCGGATTCAACTGGGACACAAGGATTTGGATTGGATTTGTACTTCTGACTGTAAATTGGCCACAGGGAGACAGCTCTTTTTCTCTGCTCTGCAAAGCAGCCCTCATGACAAACAGTTGGGGTATTCCAGGCTCCAGCATTCCAAGTTAAAGTTACATTAGCTGTGATTGCTCCGGAATATCCCCAGTACATCACCTGCACTGGAAGTATTCTTAAATCTCAGAACAACATAAAAATATCCCACCCCTATTCTACAGAGTTTGATGTGACTTTGGCTGCATGGAGAAGGTCTTGACACATGGAGAAATCCTGAATTTTATCCCCAATGTCAAGAAACCTGGACAGAGAGCCTCACTCAGGTCAATTTATGCATGAGGAAGCTTTGGTGACACTGGCACAGGCTGCCCAGAGAGGTGGAAGCCCCATCCCTGGAAACATTCACGCTCTGGATGAGGCTCTGAGTGACCTGATCCAGTTGAAGATGTCCCTGCTCATGGCAGGGGGTTGGACTGGAAGGCCTTTAGAGGTTCCTGCCAACCCATTCTGTGATTCCACATGCACAGTCCCTCAGGAGCTCCTCCAGCACTGCCTCCCAGCACTCCTCACATCCCAGTGGAGCACTGGGAGTTAATGTTAACACCAGGAATTTCTCTCCTGTGTGTCACATAAATAAGAAGTGATGCTTTTTTCGGTCACATGCTGAATTTAAGGAATCTGTAAGTCCTAAACCCACGGCAGCTTGGCACAAAGGCTGCTCTGACCACCGCAACCGATTTTCAATTCTGACTTTGTACAATCCCAGAGGAAGTTACTGAAGGCCTCGCTGGGCTGGAACAGCTCCCACCAGCTCCTGTTATCAAAATGAAACATTCCTGAACCAGTACCATTCCAGACAAGGGATAGGAGGCATTTTCTGACTCAGGCTACTAAAGGAAAAAATAAACCTTAGAAGACATTAGGAAGAAAAATGGGAACTGGGAAGCTACCAGAGCCCTGCTCCTGTGGCCAGCACCCTGCCCTGTGCGGTAGCCACGGTGGGGCTGCCGAGAGGCCAAACCTCCGGCCTGGGCAGATCCCGTCTCTCCAGTGGCTTGATGTGAGTAATCTGGATTGCTGCGGTTGGAGGTTTGTTTGGAAGACGCTGATTGTTTTCTAACTGTAATTGATTGTGATCGTTTGTTGCAGTCGTTGAGCGCGAGGCCCCACGTCGTGCTCAGCAGAACGTGAGGGTGCGGAGAGGCTCAGTCCATCTGCACCTTCCTGGAACTGTCCTAGACCCCATCAGGCCAAAGCCACACACTGAAAACGGGCTACTGGAGCTATCTGGGACCTCCCTCTGGTGACTCCTTCCTTTCCTCCTCCTCCTGCCAGGCCCCAAGGATAAAATACATGATTCTGGCATTTTTAAGGACAGGGAGGATGCAAGAGGACTCGATGTCCTTTCAAGGCTTTCCACCTTTTCAGGCTGGAGTATTTGCAAGGAGGTTTGAAAAGGGAGAGTTCGTGGTCATTAAATAGCTTGTCCCACAATTACAAAAAAGGATCCAGCTGAGGCACAACTCTGTTCATTTTCAGGATGCATGGCTGCTCCTCATCCTCCCCTTCCTCAGAGGGACCACTCACCACCCCCTGACAGAGCAAGAGACCCCCCAACAATGGCTGGGGCTCTTCTCAAGCCATTGCTGATACAGGAGCTGACCCCAGCCCTGGAGCCACAATTCCAACCCATTTTCCAAGCTGCTTATTGACACAGGGACAAAAATGGTTTTTCCCCAACCAGGTTTTCTTGTGTCAGTCGTTCAACATGTTCCTGTAGGTTTTTTTCCTCCCTTTCTTATTACCTTTTCCAATAGTAAAGACATTGCAGATGGGCATCAAACTGTGCAAAATGTAAATTATGATTGGGTAGAGTCAGAACATAAAAAATAAGTTATTTGGATGCCTTTTTTTTTTTCCTAAGGACCACAGCACATATGGCATGCTAAAAAAATGTCTCGTGTTCATTAAGGCTAAATGAGACAGGTTAGAGAATCATGGGCACCAAATGGAAAACTTGGGGAAAAAAATGCTGGCTGGCAACTCATTCTGCTGATAATATTTTTTGGATGTTTCCCTCCTGCCCTCTCTCCCTCATTTTTTTTTTAAACTGCAAGGACATTTTCGCAAATATTTCACAAATATCTGATGGCTGTTGCTTAGGAATCTGTCCTCCCCGCTGTGCCTTCCTCATTCGAAGGTCATAATCTTCCGTTTGTGAAATCATAATTATCTCGCTAGCCAGTAACTCTGATGTCACAAATGGAGGATCATGATGACTTCAATGAAAAAAGCAGCAGCGGGAGAAAATGAACCCAGCCACTGAGAGCTTGTTTTCCTCCCCCTCCCCCCAAAAAAAGGGATATAGCAGAGAAAAATATCAGCAAAATGATCTCCAAATAGACTATTTTCCGCATGGCATCAGTGCCTCTTTCAGAATATGAGGTTAATTTCTGCCTTGTGCCAGTTTAATGCAGACTTCCACTTTATTTTAACGCATAGCAGGTCTTATATTTAATGTATTGGCAGAATTTTGCTACTTCTTGTGGAGCTCATACAGAGGCCTCAGAGTTCTCCCATAAAAATGAAACAAACCTCCCTGCAGCACTCAGGAAAATAAAATGGCCAAGATTCACCACAAGGTCACCTAAACCCAGGGCTTTACTACCGCCAGATAATTCGCCACTGTATCAAAAAAATATAACAAACAAACACTATCAGATTAATAAAGTATTTAATGGCCAACTCTCCTTATTGCTTTTTATTAAGCATCCCTGCCAACCTAACGCTAAAAATTCAGTGACAACTTCTCTCCCCAAAAATCACAGAACCCAAAATGGGTTGGGTTGGAGGGGACCTTAAAGACCTTTTAGTTCTGACCCCCCTGCCATGTGCAAGGAAACCTCCACCAGAAAGGGAGTGAATCTTCCACTAAAAATGGGGGAGAAGAGAGATCCTGATGCATTTCCCAGACCAGAAGACACATAAACCCCAGACATCATCTAGTTCTTGGAAACAGGATTGGGATGGTAGCGCTGATTTTCCTCCAGGACAGATGCTCTGGGAACATGATTCAGCAATTCTGAGTGTCATTATTTTGAATAAAGCTATCAATGTTTCTCCCGAGGAGTTTGGAATACAAGAAAATTTCTACTGTCACTACAAATGCTAGTGCGTGTCTCTTGGGCTTCAAATAATGTACATTTCAATGTTCCTGCCTGCTTGAATGAGACACTGGAAGAGCTATACTCTGAATTCCTGATGTTTAATAAAAATATCAACTAATAGTGCAATGACACCACTGTACTGTCTCTTCCCATCTCTGCTCTCCACGTGCAAAAGCAGCAGTGCACTGGGACCAACCCCAAACCCGGGAAACGCGGTGGGTTCTGCCACAGGGATGAGAACAAAAGTCCTGAACGCTGGAGGTTTGGGGAAAAAAAATGCAATTCCCCATTCATAACCGTGTTCCCTGGCACTCGGCACTGGGCTGTGTAACTCGGAGGGGAGTAAGTGGCAGCAACAGCACCCTCGCAGAGGAGGTGCCTTCCAAAGGCGCAGCACGGCAACAGCATCCTCGACTTCCTGGCTGCGGAATTCGGCGGCCAAGGGGAGAGGGCTGGGGGAAATAAAAGCACAGCAGCTGCAGTGCCACAGGCCCCTGGCCCACGGAATGTGTCAGGAGAGTGCCGCGCACACCATGGTCTCAGTCATTAGGAACAACATATGGCGGGTTGGTGTTCGTGCTGCCTTTCTCTGCCCGCCCTGCTTCTGCTCAAGGTGTGAGTAAATTAGGAGAGAGGAATGCTGCACACGTGAGCGGAGAACTGCAGGGGGAACAACCATATGGGGTCAGGAGGATGTGTAAATTCTTTGCTGTCACATCTTCATCAATTCTAAAAGCTCCAAAGGCACCGAAAAATTATTCCGTTTTGTGTTTGTACGGTCAAAACCTTTCTGTGCTTTTTCCTGTTCTCACAGCAGCTGAGACGCCCCATCATTGGTCACGAACTCCCAAAGCACAGAGCACAATACCACAGCATTTGCAAACCAGGTGACAACAACTGGGACAGCTCATCCAACCCTGAGAGCACCCCACAACCTCTGTCTGTGTATTCACAACGCAGAGGTTTGTGAAATCGGCCAAAATCCAAATTGCTGTCCTTGAGACAGCCAAAACAGAGTCAGACAAACATCCTGGACTGTGCAGGATGGCCCATGGGTGCCCCGAAGTGGGAGACGGGTCCTGAAAACACCTCTTACGTGGGCAGCTCGGCAGCAGCCGTGGCTACTACTGACGACAGTGGGCAAGGATCAGGCTTGAAGCAGCAGGAAAAAACACAGGGATGGCGTGGGATAGGAGTCCAGAGAAAGGCACAGGCTCACAGCACTGCACAGACATCAGCTGAGGTAGCTGTGGTGCCAGGATCTGCGGAACAGCAGGACCAGGACCCATAGGGGCACTGGGAACGCTGTGGCTCGCACGAGATGTGGACAGCAAAAAAGAGCGAAGTCTTCCATTCACCGCTGTCAAAAGCAGGATTGGGAATTTCTCCTAACATTTAGACTGCTTTTGATGCTGGGAAAGGTGGCACGAGAAATGCCAGTGCTGCCAGAGGAGCTGGGGATGGTGACAGGCGCTGCTGCAAGAGCGACTCACCTCGAGAGCTCAGGAGAAATGACACAGGAGTTGGTGTCACAAGTGTGGAGTTAACCTTTGTCACCTCTGCGTTCAGCTGACTTTCCCCCTTTAATGAAGCAGCTTGATTTATGTCTGAGTCATTTGCCTTCATAAGAAATTTATTAAATGATCATCTTTTCTTTTCCCCCCCCTCCAGATTTGTCACTTGGAACGTGGTAATTGGTGTCTGAACCTGCGGTGGCGTGTCACCGAACGAGCCCAAACAACCGCACGCGTTCCCGGCCCTCCGATGGGAACGGAGCTCGGCCGTCACTGAGGGAGGACTCCCAAGACAAGGGAAATTCCTGCTGCCGCCTCTGGATGCTCATGGCCTGGGAATGGCAGATTCTTTTCACTCCCTGGATGACACAAGGCTTAGCAAGGACTGGGGAGCAGCACAACCTCGGTGACCAAAGTGGGATCTGGCTCCAAAGCTCCATCTCAGTTCAGCAAACAAGAAAATCCAAGGAATTCAGCGAGGACCAACAGACATGTTTGAGTTCTCTGCTGAATCAGATCCTAATCTCCCACACTCTTGGCATCCCAAAACACAAAAACAATACAACCATGCCAAGAATATGCAATAAAAATAATTGCTTTTAGTTTAAAAAACTAAGTTGTAAAACACCCACAGAGTTGCAATTGGTCTTAATCTCTCTGCAAGTGTCATTTTACATTAGATCCTTGTTCTTCATTCACAATTTGAATCAAAAAAGTATTTCTGTTTTAATTAGTTTTATAAATTTGCTGAGCTGAATGAATACAGCAGTAAAATCAAAACTGCAGAAAATGTGTGTAATATCAGCAAACTGCGTCACTGCTGGAACAAATTGTAAACCTAAAAATTAATTAATTAAATTTATTAATTAAAATAATTTGAATTAAATTATTTGATTAAAATTATTTGAAACGCCAAGATGTGAAAACTGTGAACTAAGCTGCCACAGAAAATCTACAGCTCATTTTAATAAACTGCAATAGCCCCAGCTACAAAACTCTCTGCTCCAGAGAAATCAGCTGGCCTGTGGAGACGAGCAGCTCCCACGTGGCCAAACAGAGTGGAAGAGTTTTAAATTCATTCTGTGACACCAACTGGAGACTTTTGTTCTAGATGATAATCTTAGTTTTCTCAAAACCCATTACAGTCAAAGCATAACTTAAAGTACACTTCTTTCCTTGTGATGGCTTGGTGTCAAAGCACTGTGAGTGATGGATTAGCAATATTTGATTTCAGCTTCCAGGGCATTAATAATCATGGGAAATAGCTCTTATAAGCAGGGTTTCCTTGCCCACTGGCTGCTCTGCAGATTGCTAGGACAAAACCAACCTATAAATGCAGAAACTGTATTTCACTACAGCTTTGCCAGCTGGCCACACCATTATGCACATAATTCCTTCTACCTGGGCTTCTCAGTAGGAAAAAAACCACAATTCTAAACTGAATGCATCTTAGGAATATCAATTTAATTAAGAGGATGACTAAAGGAGGTAAAGGCAGGAGGGTGTTTATTACCAGAACAGATTTCTACCTGCACTGCACTGATACACCTGTGCCCACGTATTGGTGTGGAAAAACCTGTGCAGTCTGCACTGTGGCGTGGGGGACAGCAGCACCACAGGTACCTGTGTGAGCTGAGCAAAGGAGACTAAAATCTCACTCTGAGCTGCACGAAAGGGACCAGATGGTGCCAACATTCACACACACAAATTCACACTTTTTTATGACACAAGGTTACTTCCACGCTCAAAGCTTAAGAGGATTATGGCTGGAGTTAGCCACTCTGGATTCTCCACTAAAATCACCTGGGAAAGGGCTGCAGCAGGCGGGGAGCTGTGGTGGAACAGGAGATGGGCCACGGGGGGGGCTCGCAGGGAGTCACACACGAGCCCTCCCCACAAACTCAGACACACCAGTGCTTCTCTCCAGTTCACTGAGCATCTCCATGCACACCTCCAGAGCTCCTACAGACCCCGTGGAGCTGCCTGCTGGCACCAGCATCTCCCCCCACACACAAACAACAGCCCAGCACCCACAGATGCTTTATTTAAGAACATGTATGCAGACGGTTCTCTAGAAAGCACACTCCATAAATAAAACATGTTTAATAACCCAAGAAAACCAAACAAAATAAATAAACCATGCTACTGACTGGCAACCTCTTCTGCAGAAGAATCTGTAAAACACTTTCCAGGGTTTGCAAAGTGCCTGCCTGCAAAATATTTTGCATGATACAGTGCTATTCCTTAAACAGCTGTGATGGTCCACATGGTGCAGCAGCTGACAAACTCCCTGCTGGACAGCTCTCCTGCTCTCCAACCAAACCAGCTCAAACGTCAGCTGGAGTCAGTGCTCCATTTTATAACTGTAAGGTATGATTTATTAGAAAAAAAATAACTATGACTGTGTTTTCCTACTGCTGGGAGTCAGTGTGGCCCTTGTGAGGTCAGGAATGCCAGACCAGCCTGTGCCAGCTCACTGCCCAGCCCGGCAGATTCCCTACAGACCATTAAGGGAAGCAGTGAAGCCTGATGTTCTGAGTGATGTTCCCACAGCTTTATATTTCACTTCTGGATGCTCCTCTCACCTGCAGAATGGAGTGACACGAGTCACACTGAGGTCTGAGTTTATTCTGGGTTTATTTCCAGCTTTGGGTGAAGAGCTGAAACCACCCTGACCTGTGCTGATGCTGGAAGGGATCGGGCAGCAGTCCTACTCCTTCCTGCTGTGAGGAAAAGGGTGGAAGATGGGGGGAAGGGGGTAAATGCCTGGTCCCAGCCAGGCAGGAGGGAGGCGTCCCCTCGGGATGCAGCACGAGTGCAGTCTGCTGAAAACCCCTCTGAAACTGCTCTAATAAGGCTCTGCAGCTGCCTCTGCAAAGGGGCTTCTCCACTTCAACTGCTCCGTGTGGGTGGGAGGCTCATTCCTATAGCAAGGGCTGCCAGGATTGAAGCCGAACTTGTAAGAGGTGATTTCCAGAGTCAATTTGTTCTTCTCTGCCCTTTTTTATTCCTGAGCACGCAGGAGAAGAACCAAATCCAATTCAGCATCAACTAATTTTTCTCAGGACAGAAGCTCCCTTTCATTTAAAAAAAAAAAAAATTCCCTTTTAATTCCATACATGCTGCAATCTGGTGAATTACCAGAATGGATTCTGGATGGAAAGCTCCTGCTTTGGAGCGAGCTCTCATTGTTGGCTTCCTTGCTATGCACTGCACAAAGCTTGCCTTGTTTCACAGCCAGAAGTGCTGCTGGATCTTTTTGTCCTGCTCTCCCCAGAACTCAGCCACTCTTCAGTTGGATCTGTAAGTGCCAACAGGTGGGAAGGGGCGTGGGGAGGGAGAGGCTGCCAGGGTGCTCCGAAGGACCATCTGTGTGGGCAGGGAATGCACAGACCCAGCCAACGACACCGGAACATCTGTCTGCCTCCAGCCCTTCACCTACCGCAAAGGTTACGCACCATCGCCGTGCCAGCTGTGCCAGGCACGAGTTTGACACAAAACACTCCAGCAGCAGCCTGTGGGGACATATTTTTGTTGTCTTTAGCCATTTTAAAAACACAAAATTCTGCCTAATTGAAAGCTGGAGTGCCCTCCCACTTCTGCCCGCACAGGAGATGTTACTGGGGTCGATCAGGTTTGATGAGACTTCCCTTTGTGGGTGCAGGACCCCACTCCACACAGCAGTGGTTCATACTATGTGCTCTGCCTGTATAAATCTTGGGATTATAAATTCTGAGATTATACAAGCAGCCAGATTTCCCAACAATAATATCAAATCAGGGAGATTAATACTATTAACATCCTATCAATCACACACAAACCCACAGAGTAACCCAGAGACAACAATTTCCCCCATGCTCCTCACGGATTTTGCTACGAATAAACAAAAGTTTCCCACTCTGCACTTTCCCTTTCCAAGACTGCTGTCAGCTCTGACATTTTTTATATTCCTCTGTGTAACCAGTGCCAAAATTTTCCCTATCTTTACCAGCAACCAAAGCAGCAGCTACGGAGGACTCCTGCAATCCTCAATCTTGTGAGCAGAGTCAGAGGTGTTTCTCAGGTGGCATTTGAAGAAGAGAAAGATGGAAAGCTGTTCAGGTACCCCTCTGATCTAACATAACCTGGAAGGTTTGGGTCCTTTTTAATGTTTGAACATCGTGTTCTTTAAACAAGTTTTGTTAATACTTCATGGCCTTTTTAGGGAATACTTGGAGGAGGTACCACCTAAGGAACGGGCCCTTCATCACAGAGTCAGCCTTGAAATGTGCCCCCTCTCCATGTGACATTTTTTAATTCCCAAAAGCTGCACTTGCTGCCATTTTTATGAGGCTTTTTGATGCCTGCTTGTAACTCCCTGCCTTTCCAGGTTCCCTCCCTATCCCTCATCCCCAACGAGCTGCTCGCCGAGCGGCGCCGCCGCGGTTGGCGCGGCCGCGCTCACGCCCTGCCAGGCTCTGCTTT